>JAPDNY010000004.1:164616116-165033616 GCA_029375565.1 Gekko gecko | reverse complement strand
TTGTTAAGCTGTAACTTGCAATCAAGCCAAACAGAAATTGCTTCTTAGGGAAAAGAAGAATAATCCTGCCAGTAAAATGGGTTTGTACTCTGAGGAGAACCTGAGTCTGTGGTAGGGTTGCCAAGTCCCCTGGGGAGGGCGGGTTTGCCCGCTCAATGGGCCCCTAACCTGCTGGTCTAGATCTGGCCACTGGGGGGAACCCCACCCACAAAGTGTCAGGATCGTGGTGATGTGCCCGGTGTGATGATGTCACCCAGAGGTGATGTCATCATGCTGGGCATGTTGGGGGGGGGCATTTTATCATTTGAGGGAAAACTCTCATTCCCTCGAATGATAGTGGCCCCACCCCAGTGTGCCTGACGCGATGACGTCACTTCCAGGTGATGTCATCATGTTATGCACTCGAAGCGTGCGCACCAAAAATGTCCCAGAGAAGAGGAGAAGAGATTGGATTTATACCCCGCCCTTCACTTGGAGTCTCAGAGCAGCTTACAAACTCCTTTCCCTTCCCCTCCCCACAACAGACACCCTGTGAAGTAGGTGGGGCTGAGAGGACTCTAACACAAACTGCTGTTTCAGGAACAGCTGTACCAGAGCTTGTGACTGACCCAAGGTCACATCAGCAGGTGCAAGTGGAGGAGTGGGGAATCAAACCTGGTTCTCCCAGATTAGAGTCTGCAGACTTAACCACTACACCCAGGGCTATTTTTTGGGCAGGAACGCACAGGAATGGAGTTCCAGATGGCTCCTGAGTTGGCCACACCCAGCAGGAACTCATTAGCATAACAGGCCACACCCATCAGCAGAAACACATTAGGATTGGCTATATTAGGGGTGCAAAGGAGTTCCTGCTACAAAAAAAAGCCCTGGGTTTTGACAACAAACAAGGTAAACAGTATAAGAAGCAAAAGGTGGGTGTGGCTGGATAACCACACTTCTGGTAACATGGGGGTGTGGCCTAATATGCTAATGAGCTGTGCTATCAGGGGTGTGGCCTAATATGCTGATATGTTTCTGCTGTTGAGTGTGGCCTATTATGCTAATAAGTTCCTGCTGGGCTTTTTCTACAAAAAAAAGCCCTGACTACACCAAACTGGGAACTACGGTGGCTCAAGTGGTTAAGACGCTGAACTGCAGGCTGTGGAAGGTCAGTAGTTCAGCAGTTCAAGACCCGGGTGCCGCAAGACGGAGTGAGCTCCCATCTCTAGTTCCAGGTCCTGCCAACCTAGCAGTTCGAAAGCAAGAAATTGCAAGTAGATAAATAGGTACCACTTCGGTGGGAAGGTAACAGCATTCCATGCGCCTTGATGTTTAGTCATGCCGGCCACATGACCACGGAAACGTCTTCGGACAACGCTGGCTCTTCGGCTTTGAAACGGAGATGAGCACCGCAACCCTAGAGTCGGATTCGACTGGCTTTCGAGCAAGGGAACCTTTACCTTTACCTTTACACCAAACTGGGACCCCTCACACACCTCAACAACCTTAAGACCTAGCAACCCTAGTCTGTGGTAAAGGGAATAAGCTTTAGACACCTCAGGAGTTTGAGGAAAGCTACAATTTTCTGAAGGGAGAAACTAGATTTTCTAAGGGGAGAAATCTAGAAACTCTAAGAAAGAGCTATTCTCCAGGGAACTCGATTAAGATTCTGTGTAATTGCTGAAATATTCTGAGGAAAGTACCTCTCATGGAAAACAACTAAAAATCTCTGAAAAGAAGCTACAACAACACTCTTTTATATGTTTTCAGTTTTCAGTTCTGTACATATTATGAAGTTTTACCTCAGAATTTCTAAGCCTTGACTTCTCCTATGTGTGTGTGTGTGTGTATATTTCCCTCCCTGTTAAATCTTTATTCTATTTTGAAAGTTATTCTGCCTTCCTATATTTTCCTCAAGTCTCTGTGTTGGGTTAGAAGCTTAAACAAATATCTGGAACAGGCACAGCCGGATCGCCCATAGGGCGAACTAGGCACTCGCCTAGGGTGTGCTGGCCTCAGGGGCGCCAAATGGTGCCCCACTCCCCCACTAAAAGCACCCCCTGCCACCTAACTGGGCGCCCGCTGCCGCCGCCAGACCCCCGCCACATTCCCGGCTTTCCTGGGAGTCCCACAGCCATGGAGCCCCCAGGAAAGCCGGCACTGGGAGGGAGGCGGCGGCAGCTAGACCCCCCACCCCTTCCCTGGCTTTCCTGGGGGCCCCGAAGCTGTGGAGCCTCCAGGAGAGCCAGCGCTCTGCCACTGCCCCCCGGTCTCCAGGCCCCACCAGGAGATTGGTATCCCCAGTGGGGGGAACCCCAGGCTGTCCTGCCTAGGGCGCCCAGACACCTGGAGCCAGCCCTGGGAACAGGGTGGGACAGTTTAGTCTTTTAAGATGATGAAGAAACATATGCTACTTGGGGGCAACTCAGTCACTGAGGGGAATGAAAATTTTGGTGGGGAAATCTGCCGGAGAGTTGAGAAGTGACAGGGGTCCATCATAAGAGCCAAGTTGGCTGCACTTCCAAAGCAACTTAACCTTCAAGAGACATGCTTATTGGTAAGAAAGGTCTGCCTCAACTCATTTGCAGTTGCTTACGTTTTCCAGTGCTATGCTTCTTCATAGCGCTAGTGGAGGGCCTATGATTCCACCTCTTGGTCTTTGGCCCATGGAGTGTCTTAGTGCTCCCATTTGTTTTCCGTGCTTTTAAAAACATCTGCATTATGCCGCTGTAAGAATTATCCAGAGATCTGGAGTACAGTTTGGACAGTATATTGATGGTGCTCAGCTCTCTCTCCCACTAGGGAGACAGTGAAGGCCCCAAATCAGTCCATCAAATCCTACCAGTTTCCCCACAAGCACCAGAAGGAGAATGAGAGATCTTGTTCAATTCTCCTCTTTGCTGCAGCCATATTCTGTGTCCCATGATTCCCACTCCTGCATTTGTGGAAAAGCGGATAAGAACATAAGAAGAGCTGGCTGGATCAGACCCAGGGCCGGCCCCAGGTGTCTGGGCGCCCTAGGCAGGACAGCCTGGGGCGCCCACCCCACCGGGGATGCCAACCTCCCGGTGGGGCCTGGAGATGGCCCAGTGCCTGGGAGAGCCGAGGAAGGGGCGGGCTTAGAAGCTTGCCCCTTCCCTCCCAGCGGCTGCAGCGCGGCTCTTCCCGGTGCCTCGCAGCTGCAAGGCACCTGGGAGAGCTGGGAAAGGGGCGGGCTTAGAAGCCTGCCCCTTCCCTCCCAGGGGCGGCGGCACGGCTCTCCTGGGTGCCTCACAGCCGCGAGGCATCCAGGAAAGCTGGGCCTGCTGGTGTTGGGCAGCCCAGGGGGCTTTTCACGGGGGGGCATTTTGGCACCCCTGCAGGTCTGGTGCCCTAGGCGAGCGCCTAGCTCACCTAGTGGGCGAGCCGGCCCTGATCAGACCAGTGGTCCATCTAGTCTGGCATACTGTTTCACACAGCACCCGACTAGTTGTCCTTCTAGGCCAAGGCCTCTCCTTCTGCTGCCCCCTCGCACTAGTATTCAGAGATTTGCTTCCTCTGTAAAGGGAGGCTGCCTTCAGCTAGTAGCCACTGCTGGACCTCTTTTCCACGGACTTTTGTTTTTCCAAAACCTGTGCTCCTTTCTGTTTACACCGACTGGGGACACCTTCTGCTTTTTAAAAGGAGCCTTTTTGCCTTTTGTGGTTTCCTTGACTTGAGTCATTAACCAGGATCTACCCAGGTGTCTGGAGGCAGTGAAGTGTGCAAGCAAGCAGACTGAGACTTTACCCAGGCAAAACGGCATTAATGTTGTCTAAAAATGAAATCCAGCTAGGCACAGGATTGCGGCCTGCACTGGACGGAATAGCACTCCTCTTGAAGGAGGAAATGCCTGAGGGTACTGCTGGGTTCCTCGCACCTGATAACAAGAAACAGAGGTAGCCGTGGTTATAATTTTCTGGGTTAGGCTAATCTATGAATTGCAACCAAATACTGCTGTAATGACAGACGTGACAGGTTTGTTGGAATTCTCAGCTTTTGTTTTAAAACTCAAGTCTCTATCTCCATCCTTTGCAAAGATATGCTTTTTCCTTCTATCTCTGCAAGGGAAGGAGCTAGAAACTTACTTAAAAACAAAAATGAAAGCTAGGAATTCACAGAAGCTGCTGCACCTAATGTAGGGTTGCCAGGTCCCCTCGGCTTGCTGGCAGGGGGATTTGGGAGGCATTCTGGGGGTGGGTGGGGATGTTTAGTGGTGACGCTCTACATTTTGGCAAAACTCGATGGGGTTTTTGGATTCAGTTTTGCCCAAAAGCAGAGTGTTGCTGTGTGATGTCCCGACATGATGATGTCACTTCCACGTGATGTCATCACGTTGGGGATGCCACTGTGTGACGTCCCTGTTTGGGGTTGGGGCTTCCCCCATTGGCAAGCTGGTTAGCAGTGGGTAGAAGCCCCCAAAATAGGGAGAACCCCCTGCCCAGAGGCTGAGGCCTTCCCCTGATGTTGCCTCCTGGCTCTGGGATTTGGAGGCTTAGTGCCTCTGAATGTGGAGGTTCCCCTCAGTCACCATGGCTAGTAGCCACTGATAAATTTATCCTCCATGAATCTATCTAATCCCCTTTTCAAGCTGTTTATTCCTGTGGCCCTCATTACATACAATGGCAGCAAATCACACATTTTAATCACTCTCTGTTATTTTTCTCAAAACTCTGAAGCAAACAGGTTTGGGAAAGGTCAGAGAAAAGCTGGGGAAATTACCCAGAGGTGCCAAATGCACCACAATGCTGTGGGGAAATAGGGGGTGGAAATGCTTTCCAAAAGAATTGAACTTGGGGCAGACATCCCATGTGGAAGCCACCTTCCACATGGCTCCAGGGCCTTTTTTAAAAAAGTTCTCCCATATGTAAACAGCTAGCATGAGAGAGAAAATTAAAATTCTTCTCCCTGCCACCTTTCCATGTGCATTTTTTAAAATGGAAGATAATTGCTATATGCAGCCCTTGGAATGGCACAGAGACAGTCTAGAACAGGCTGTGTAATACAGTATTTCTGCACATTTGTATGGGCTGTCAGGTGCTACACCTGAGAAATGCAGCATCTCATGCAAATGACATGTATGCATTGTGGGAGCAGCATAGGACCGAGAGCCCGACATGGAAAGCTTTGCTCAAAGCTCCCATTCTTCCTGAACTTTCAGCAGACTCTGCCCACACATCTTCACACCTTTCAACACAAATGCAGTCAATTATTTAAAAAACAAAAAACCAGAGAGTCCATATTTCCCTGCTGGGTGGCAGGCGCACAAATCTACACTGTACAAAGCAGCCGAGAACTGATAGTATATATTAACTATGTTGTGATTCCATCAGTGACAGAAAGCAAAACACTACACCTTTAAAACCAGCGCTCTGTTAAAAAGTGGGTTTTTTTTTTTAAAAAAAAAAAAACCCACAGTTTCTTTTCTTGCATTTTGTACCTTCATTTTATAAAGACCTTGGATTTATTACTGTTTATGACCTCTCTGGCAACAACACCCTCCCCATCTCTTCGTTATGTTAATTTAGGAGGGTTTCTCTTTCAAATCAAGAATACTTTGTAATTGCTTTTGCACGCTCTCTCTATAAAACAAAAATCAATAAATTTGCCACAGCTTAAATTTTCAAAATAAATAACAGAGCCCTAAAGAGGATGCTGGGAGTTGCTTTCTCCTGTCCCCTTTTGATTTATGGCTGCTCAGTACAAACTGATCTGGTAACAAGTGAGAATTCCCCAATGGAATGTTCAAAAAAAAGTTCCAAATCCCGCTTGGAGAATGAGGTGTGTGGGGGGGAAGCAAGTATGAACAGTAACAATCATTCCCAGGTGAATAGATTGTGAATAATATCCACCTGGTTTCTTCATTTCTTTTGTTTGTGACATATCAATCCAGTCCGCGTGGAGGAATATATCAAACAAGCGCCTATGTATGCAGCCTACCCGGGGCTTTAACGAATCCTAATTATTCCACTGGCTACATAACAAGCTAAATAGTAGAATTCCTCTACTGTAAATTCTTGGGGTTGGCAGAGAAGGGAGCCTGACAAGCATCACATTATCTCAGCCCGGAACGGAGGCAGTAGTCACAGCTGGCTCATACGTCAAAATGTGTCAGGCCTTAAATGGTAAAACAGGAGTGGAACAGCAATTGGCTTTTCAATCAATAAAGCAATCAATATATTTCACAGATATTTCCCTATATCTAAATTACTCTGCGGAGATGAGGGAGGCCTGACCGGAGTGTTTATAAATCAATAAAAACACAGGACTAAAAGGACATATACTCCTGTTCCTTTTCACTTCAAGGTGTCATTTGCCTTTTATTTCCCCCACTCTGTTCTTATTTAAAGAGGCACTTCTGAGGTTGGGCGGACTTCCCGGCACACAAATCAGCTCAAGGTTGGGATTTTGATTTTAAAAAATCAAACCAAGCAAAATTGACTTTCAGCTTTTGAAGATGATGTTCACAGCCCAGAAAGACTTCATTTTGAATTTTTCTGAGGGTAGCCATATTTGTCTGCAGTAGAACAGCTTAATTCAAGTCCAGTAGAGTCCAAAAAGATTTGGGGGTTATAAGCTTTTGAGAGTTTCATCACAGTTTTGATTCTTGAAAGCTTATATCTCCCCACTTTTGTTGGTCTCTAAGGTGCTACTGAACTGGAATCTAGCTGTTTATCCTGATTGTATTTGAGATTCTACCTGTGTCTAGGCCAAAGAACAAGGGCTAAGTACCATAATTACAGACAGAAACTTAGAACTGACATAATATTAGAAACCGAAGATTTGGCATGTTACTTATGATCAATATGGAGTTTTTACCCTCACCTGGATGGTCCAGGCTAGTTGGGTCTCAACAGATCTAGGAAGCTAAACAGGGTTGGACCTGTTTAGTGTTTGGATGGGAGACCGCTGAGGAGGTACAGGAGTGCTGTGCAGAAGCAGGCAATGGCAAACCGCTTCAGTTCATCTCTTGCCTTGAAAACCCTACAGGGTTGGCCCTAAGTCAGCTGTGACTTGCCAACATGTTCCACCACCATGCCAAGTTCAATGACCTTCACTTCTTTGCGACACGTTGCAACACAGCTCCTCCTGTTCTAGGCCCTTTGTACATTGTTTTCCCATACTTCTCGAATGTGGCCATCTCATTTATTTATTTGGTTTAATTTCTACCCTGCCCTTCCCGTGAATGGGCTCAGGTTGGGTTACAACATTGGTTATAGAACAATAGAATCAGACTTTAAAAACTATAAAATCTTAACCCCTAAAACCCACCTTTGTCTTCTGGCCGTCACCCCATCCCATAAAGTCGAGTGTCTCTGCAAGCCTCAATACAACACCATGTCTCCCACCACTGCTGAGTGTGAGATTTCCCACCCCCACAAGTGTTTGCCATTATAGAATCATAGAGTTGGAAGGGACCTCCAGGGTCATCTAGTCCAACCCCCTGCAGAATGCAAAAAAATTGGAATTTACAATGTTCTGTCTGGTTGTGAAATGTACACTGATCACTGGGTCCATTTGGTTTCACACAGGACCTCTTGAATGCCTGCTGAACAGGTTTGTATAGTCCCCTGCCCCCCAACTGCTCATGCATGACAATTCTGCTAATCAAAACGGAATGACAGCTGTCAATGCCACTGAGGACTACTTAGATAAACCAGTGCAGCAGAGTGCAGTTAGAATGCTGGACTGGGATCCGAGAGACTCCAGGTTCAAAATCCAGCTCTGCCGTGAAAGGTTGCTGGTTGGGCTGGGGCCAGACACACATTCTCAGCCTCAGCTTCCTCACGGGGTGGTTGTTGCAAGAATCAAAATAGAGAGGAGACCAACATAAAACACTTTGTGTCCACCTTGGAGGGAATGGTGAGGTATAAACAAATTCAGATGAATAAAAAATAAACATTGAATATTTTTCTAAGAGCTTAGTGATGGTGATTGTAAAGGATATGGGCCGAATAAGCCTAAAATCTGCTAAGAAGAAGCAGAAGAGAAGAGATTGGATTTATACCCCACCCTTCACTACCCAAGGGAGTCTCAGAGCAGTTTACAAACTCCTTTCCCTTCCCCTCCCCACAACAGATACCCTGTGAGGTAGGTGGGGCTGAGAGAGCTCTGACAGAAACTGCTCTTTTTCAAGAACAGCTGTGCCAGAACTGTGGCTTGCCCAAGGTCATCCAGCAGGTGCAAGTGGAGGAGTGGGGAATCAAACCCAGTTCTCCCAGATTAGAGTCCGCACACTTAACCACTACACCAAGCCCTGGTGATTGGGAGAGGGTTATAAGTTTGGCAGGACTCTACCTGGTGAGGAAGGGACATAGCTCGGTTGTGGTAATCACTGGTGGCTGTAAGGTTCTGTTATCTGAAGGGAGTGGTGGCAGTCCAAAAGGCTCCGTCCTTTTTTCCTTTTTTCTCTTCCTGGGGCTGGGGCTAGCACTGCTGTTAACTTTGCAGTTGAAGCGGTAAGCTGCCTCTGAAGATGGAATTGACTCCCGTTCTATTGTGACTTTGCTCCAAAGCTTATTATGACGACTTAAATCTGTAAGAAGCTGCAACTTCCCTTATAAGAACGGTTAGCCTGTCTTGGCACTCGAAGGTTTCACTGTTGACTGCTCAGATGCTGGATGATTCTCTGCAGTGTGCACATCCTGTGAGTTTAACTGTTTTTACTCAATTAAATAAATAGTTTTTTAAAAATATCTCTCCTTATAAATATTTATCTTTTGGTTTCGCAAGATTCCATGTGCTCCCATTGGCTGTAAAATGCCTTCCCTCAGCCATTGGCCCATCAGCTGCCACTCAAGAGTACTCGCGTGCCATTGGCCGGGTGCTGGGTCTGCTCCTCTTCCCCACCCACTCCCCCTGGCAGACAGTTCTCTCTCCTGAGGAAGACAGTTTTCTTGACTCCTGTGAGGGACTGTCCCCTCAGTGGCTGTTGGTAGGCAGCCAAGCTTGGTTCTGTGAGTGAAAAAACAAAGGACTTTCAGCATAACCCCCTCCCCCGCCCATAACCCCCTCCCCAACGGCCACTTTCCTGTCAGAATAAATGGAAAAAGGCTCTTTCTCCTGCTTAGCTTCAGCATGGCTGGCTGGCTAACAAGGTGGGCCAGCGACCATCAGACCATTTTCTTCAACTCCCCGCTGTGCGGCTGACTTTCCCCTAGGGCTGCCAATCTCCAGGTGGGACCTGGAGATCTCCCACTGTTACAATTGACCTCCAGATGACAGAGATCAGTTCCCTGGGAGAAAATGGTTGCTTTGGAGGGTAGACTCTATGGCATTATACCCTGCTGAGTCCTTCCACACACACCCCAAATGCTGCCCTCCACAGGATCCACCCCCCCAAATCTCCAGGTATTTCCCTAATCAGAGTTGGCACCTGTACTTTCTCCTCTGTCAGTAAAAGGCCCTTTCCACACCTATGTTGGCCTTAGGGAGAAAACTCATTGGGCCCAGTCCTGATCAGGTTGTCAACTCCAGGTGGGCAATTCCTGTAGATTTGAGGGATGGAGCCTGGAGAGGGTGAGGTTTGAGGAGGGGTGGCACCTCAGACAGGTACGATGCCATAGACGCCACCCTCCAATCCAGCCATTCCCTGATGGGGAACCATTGTTGCCAATCTCCAGGTGGGGGCTGGAGACCACTCAAAATTACAACTGCTCTCTAGGAGGGAGGGGGGAGGAGATGGAAAACTAAAGGCAGGTTGATGGTTGGCTGGGAGGGAGATAGGGTTGTCAACTCCAGGTTGGGAAATTCCTGGAGATTTGAGGGGTCGAACCTGGAGAAGGTGACTGTTGAGGAGGGGTGGGACCTCAGACAGGTACAATGCCATAGACTCCACCCTCCAAACCAGCCACTCCCTCCTGGGGAACCACTGTTACCAATCTTGGGGGTGGGCTGGAGATCACTCAAAATTACTACTGCTCTTCAGGTTGCAAAGATCAGTTCCTCTGGAGAAAATGGTGGACTCTGTCATTATACCCTGCTGAGATTGCCACAGCAAATTGTCACTGAGTGCCCAAAGCTGGGGCACTCTCCCAGAGCCTCTTTCTAGAGCCCGTTGTATTTATTTCCACAACAGGCCTTATTCCTAGTATATATATATATATATATATATTGGCTGCGTGCTGAGAGTTTCTTTGCTGCGGATGACCTGTAAATTTACCCGCTGAAGCGAACCCCAAGGTCGGTTGGACCTGATCATGATTTACTTATGATTGGTTCAAAAGATTTTTGACTGACTTATTTAACCACTGCTTGCCAAGGCGGGAAGTGGCACAGCAAGGGCAGAGGAACAGGATCAGACAGTGGGAATGTGCACGTAACAAAACCCAGCGGCGCTATATTGCACTTTCAGGAAGAAACCTGGAGAATAGCCACAAAAGGGCCAACAAACAGAGGAACATTAAAAAAGAAAAGCATGCTGCGCTTTTGCCTCCAGCCAATCCCCCCCCGTTGATTTAACCCCCAGGCAATAACCCTATGAAGGACCATGTCCGATTCATCTAGATAAGGTGTGTCAAACATAAGGCCTGTGGGCCAGAATCCAGGGCTGTTATGCGGCCCGAGAGCAACTAGAACATGGGAGGGGAGACTGCTCAAGGGGGAATAGGCAGAACCACTCCAATTGAGGCTTCAGCATGGCGGAATAATCTCATCTGCAGTAGTCAAGCAGCGTGGGAGCTGCACCGCTGGCTTTCCGGTCTACCCTTGTGGATTTTTCTCTGCACCTCCCTCCCAGCCCATGAAGCCTTGCAGTGAGGATACAACAATTCGGAGCTTACCAGCTGCTTTCCTTTATACAGTTTATTTCTCCAGTACCTGGCATTATGTTTTATGGCACACATAGCCCAGCCCAACAAAGTGACATTGATATCAGATCCGGCCGTCGTAACAAATGAGTTCAACACCTCTGATCCAGAATACATACCAGAATAGTTGTATGTGATTTTAAATCATACTTAGCAATGGTGACACAAGGGATTCAAAGGCGATTGAAGTCAGGGTGACAAATTTGGATTTTGAACAGAAAACACGCCACTCTAGCGCTACATGAGGTTGGCCATCCTGTTATGCGCATGTGCTACCACCAGTGACCAGTGTTCCCTCTAAACTGAGTTAGTGTGAGCTAGCTCACAGTTTTTTTAGCCTCCGGCTCACACACTTTTGTCTTAGCTCGGCAAGGATACCTCCAGAGCAAACTAATTTATTCAGTGGCCAAACCGCTCGCTCACAACTTTATTGCCAATAGCCCACAAAGTAGAATTTTTGCTCACAGGACTCCACAGTTTAGAGGGAACATTGCCAGTGACCACAACTAGTTTCACTAGGACCCGTCGGAATAGCAGCCAATCTCCCGAAACCTGTTAAGCATCTCTCAGGGCCAGCGTGGAAGCAAAACATTCAACAAGTATTTTATTGATGATACCAGGAGGGCCAATAATAATCAGAATTATGTGTGATCAACCCAGTTTCTATTTCTATTAATTCAGACTATAAAGCAGGCATGGAGGTTAATGGGTTGACTGTCAGCTATATCATAATTATATCAGGACATGAATCGATAGTCCCTTGAGGGATGTAAATGACTGCAGAAGAACACAGCTGATGACAAAAGCAAGAAAAGTATGATTAAGGTCTCAGCAATAATTTAGGATGAGTGAATGAGGAGGTAAGCTTAGTGTACATAAATGCCGTTAATCCAACAGCATCTTAAGGGCTAACAATTTGATTGGGATATAAGCTTTCATGGAAAGGATCCTGCTTTGTCTGGTTCATGAAATGTTATCAAAAAGAAAGAGGATGGGGGGGGGAGTTAACCCAAGCAAATGAATCAAGGTTAGTTATATTCAGGTACCTGATAAGCTATTGTACCCTCACTATATTAGGAGAAGAGAAGAGAAGGGAAGAGATTGGATTTATACCCCGCCCTTCACTACCCAAAGGTGTCTCAGAGCGGCTTACAAACTCTTTTCCCTTTCCCTCCCTGCAACAGACACCCTGTGAGGCAGGTGGGGCTGAGAGAGCTCTTGACAGAAACTGCTCTTTTTTCAAGGACAGCTCTTATCAGAACTACGGCTTGCCCAAGGTCATCCAGCCAGGTGCAAGTGGAGGAGTGGGGAATCAAACCTGGTTCTCCCAGATTAGAGTCCGTGCACTTAACCACTACACCAAACACTCCTTTAACCCTTTTTATAGAAGAGCTCCCTAAGTTAAATTATAAGTATTGAAAACAGCTCCAGAGATAATATAAAATTTCAAAAAGCAATAGATTTAGAACATTCATTGCTTTATGTTGTTGTACCATCCATGGTATTGTTGTACCATTCACGGCTACTGGCAGGGCTGGAACAGAGTCCAGCCAATTCCAAGATTACGTGGGACTCCTTAAAAGTAGGCTCCGTCCTCTTCATACAGGCATTTGACATGTGCCCATCCACTCTCCTTTCGGGACAACTTTGGCCTAGTTGGTCACTTTTGTGGGCCAAGCAGGAAATTTCAGATCTGCTAAAACTGGCAAATTTCTCACCAGCTTCCTGTTGTTCTTGGGAAGCACTATTAGCAGGCCTGGTCTTGTGACTGCTTAGGTCAGGGGTCCACAACCTTTTTGAGTTCAGTGGGCACTTTTGAATTCTGAAACACCGTGATGAGACAAGGCAGGAAATGGCTGCCACAGCTTTCTGTCAGTCACATGAGGAAGGTCCTCGTGCTGTGATGGCAGCTGCTGCTGAAGCCATTTTTTTTAAAAAAAAGAATTTGCACAGGTAATCACATCTCCAGTGGCCAATCAGAAGCCTTGTTAGGCAAAATACCCACCTGGCCCTGACCACTTTCTATAAACACTTGGTGGGCACTGGACAATGTGACCATGGTTGAGGACCCATGGGCGAGGTCATAACTAGGGAATGCAAAAATAGGGTTGGCTGCTCAACGTAGCTCAGGCAAATTAGCAAGGCATTGAAGGATGGATGCTCATTCCTAAAACAGCCCTTTATTTCTCATACGGTGGGGTGGATGGGGGAGAGAGCACCCTTGGTGCCGAGCAGCAACTGCCAGACGCTTTGTTCAGAACTGAAGAAGAGCCCTGCTAGATCAGACCAAGAGTTCAACTAGTCCAGCATCCTATCTCACTAGGGTTGTCAGATGCCCCCAATGGATGTGGGGGGGTCCCCTGTGGCCAAGCCCCACTGCCTGGCCATCAATTAGCTGGCCGATGGGGGGAACTTATCCCGAAAAAGAGGGAGATCCAGTCGACATGCAAGAGTGTGCCTATGTCACTGCCCACGTGACCTCGAAGTGACATCTTCATGTTGGGGATGTCGGGGCAACACTCTGGTACTTTGGCAAAAACTCTATGGTAGTAGCCAAATTTATCATAGAGTTTTTGCCCAAATACCAGAGTGTCACTCTGATGTCCCTGGTGTGATGACGTCACTGCTGGGTCATGTGGGCAGTGACGAAGGCACATCACTGCACATTGGCTGGGCCTCCCCTGTGCTCCTGGTAACCCCCCCCCAATCCCCCACCAGTTGCCAGGACAAGTGGTCCATCTAGTCCAGCATTTTGTCTCACGCAGTGGCCAATCAGTTACTTTAGAGGGCCAACAACAGGGCATAGAAGCCAAGGCCTTCCCCCGATGTTGCCTCCTGACACTGGGATTCAAAGGCTGCCTGCCCCTGAACAGACACTTCCTCCTCTGACCATCTAACTGCCTGTAATCCAGTCAGGAGTTTCTGGTCTAAGCATAGAAGGAGCAGCCAGGCATCCTAGGTGAACTCTTTGACCAGAGTCTGAGATCTTTGAAAGGAAAAGATCTTTATTTTCTAAAATACATCCTCAGTTTGCTAGAGCACAAGGCACTGGAAGACTATATCAAAACATTACAGCCCTAAAAGAATAAATGAAGCATGCTTTCACACATGCCAGAGAATGCAGTTCCAATCCACTTCGGCGACTGTTTGCAAGTGAATTTTGCCATTTCGCACAGTAAAACCCAGTGGCAAAGTGCATTGAAAGTGGATTGGAAGCACATTATTTAGTGTGTGTGTGTGGAAGCACCCTAATTAGTTATACAGTCACCAGTGTTACCTTGGCATTCCCTTCCCTAGAATGGACACAACAGTGCTGGAACTTTGAAAACAGAGGCTGGCTAAGCCAGACTTTACTCCATCGCTCCCCTGTCCCCTGCCCTTGTCCTGTGCATCTATGAAATGGTGTCCAAACCTTTTAAACACTTCCTGGGAGCTTTTTATTTTGACCTGTCATGAAATATTACTTTCCCCTGACCTGGATAGCCGAAGATTGCCCACTCTCACCAGATCTTGGAAGCTGAGCAGGGTCGGGCCTGGTTAGTATTTGGATGGGAGACCTTCAAGGAATACCAGGGTGGTGATGCAGAGGCAGGCAATGGCAAACCGCCCCTCGATGGCTCTTGCCTCAAAGAACCCATAAGAGGTCACCATAAGTCAGCTGTGACTTGATGGCAAAAAATAAATAATGAAATTGGGTTTTGAGTTCCCACCACGGGTATAGCTTTGCTCCTTTTCGGCAATCAAATCAAGGCTCCCATCTCCAAACTTCCATGGCTCGCCCATATCTGATATGCAAGATGAGAAAAAGACAGTGATTAAGAATACACGTAGCACCCTTTGAGTGTTCATCATAATATACGTATCATCATAATCCCGTTGTTATATTTAATAATCTTTTTTAGCTACATATTTACTAGTTATTATATGCAGTGACTCAGTGGTTAAGATGCTAAACTGCAGGCTGGAAGGTCGGTAGTTCAGCAGTTCGAGACCCGAGTGCCGCGTGATGGGGTGAGCTCCCGTCTCTGGCCCCAGCTCCTGCCAACCTAGCAGTTCGAAAGCAAGAAATTGCAAGTAGATAAATAGGTACCGCTTTGGTGGGAAGGTAACAGCGTTCCGTGCGCCTTGGTGTTTAGTCACACCGGCCACATGACCACGGAAACGTCTTTGGACGGCACTGGCTCTTCGGCTTGGAAACGGGGATGAGCACCGCAACCCTAGAGTCAGATTCAACTGGCTTTCGAGCAAGGGAAACCTTTACCTATATGACAGCATAAACGTTGTATAAAGGTAAGAAAATGCTTTTCTTTATTCATTTCTACAACACATCAACAAACCTTTATTGGCATAATGACAGCAGCCTTTGGTACAGAAACAGCAAACAAGCAAAACAGTTAATTCACTACCCCCTCTGCCGAAAAAGAACTTCTCCTCCTATACGCTCTGTATATTTGTTTCTTCTCCTATGTTCCTTGCCCATTTGCTTTCTTACCTAGCCCTATAGATAGGAAATAATGGGGAAAATATATGGAGATATATTATGTTGAAGTATTGATTATCTTACCATATTTTGACATGTCATGTTATTTTTTCATGTTTTATATTCCTTAGAATGTGTTGAACAAATGAAGTTTTACTCTTCTCATTTTTCCTTCTGTACCCTTTTTTATTCTGTACCCCTTTACATGGTAAAATAAAAAAGAGTATTTATCATAACGCTGTTTTATAAATACAAAGGAAATGGACACTGTGCAGGTACCCAGTATTTCAGAGGTCTAAATTCTTTTGTATTTAAAAATTTCATCCATCTTAATTGCTGTAAGAGATCACAAAACACCAGACTCCCTTATTCTCTTCACCCTCTTATTCTCCTCAGCCGCTGAATATCGGGTAATGAAGATATTTAGTGCTTTAGTATGGGAACCATTAAACTCTTATTACCTTTTATTAGCAGCAGCTTCATCTGCTGGTTTTTAAATTAGGAAGAAATCTATTGTCTATTGTGTGTTCACAAAATGAAATCTTTTCATATTATTATGTAATTGGGAAAGCCAGGATGACAGCAGAGTGTGAAAAGTTACCAAGTGTTTGGTGGGTACAAGTCCAAGTTTAGTGAAAACATGGACCTGTCTCACACCTCTGGTGCAGTGGTTAGGAGTGCAGATTTTAATGTGGGAGAACCGGGTTTGATTCCCCACGCCTTTGCATGCAGCTGCTGGTGTGACCTTAAGTCAGTTACAAGTTATTTCAGAGCTGTTCTCTCACCAGCAGTTCTCAAAAGAGCTCTCTCAGTCCCACCTACCTCACAGGGTGTCTGTTGTGTGGAGGGGAAGGAAAAGGAGATTGTAAGCCATTCTGAGACTCCTTTAGGGAGTGAAGAGTGGAGTATAAATCCAATCTCCTCCTCCTCCCTCCTCCTCCTCCCTGTCCTCCTCCTCCTCATCATCTTCCTCCTCCTCCTCCTCCTCATCTTCCTCCTCCTCCTCCTCCTCCTCCTCCTCCTCCTCCTCTTCTTCTTCTTCTTCTTCTTCTTCGTCTTCTTCTTCTTCTTCTTCTTCTTCTTCTTCTTCTTCTTCTTCTTCTTCTTCTTCTTCTTCTTCTTCTTCTTCTTCTTCTTCTTCTTCTTCTATCTCGGAGCACATTACAATCTCCTTTCCCTTCCCCTCCACATAACAGACACTGCCTGTGAGGTAGGTGAGGCTAAGAGAGCTCTGAGAGAACTGCTCGTGAGAGAACAGCTCTGAGAGAATTTTTGACAGACCCAAGGTCACACCAGCAGCTGCTTATGAAGGAGTGGGGAATCAGACCCGGTTCTCCCACATTAGAATCTGTGCTCCTAACTACTACACCAAGCTGGATCTCCTCATACCCTGCCACAAATTTCGTTAGACTTTAAGGTGCTGCAAGACTCTTGCTTTTCTCCTGGACTCGACTGTCTTAGGCTGGAGGTGGTGGGGTTGCGTAGATGTAAGCTTCCCCATGGGGGACAGTACACCTTCCTGCATATAAAACTTTAGCAGTAGAACAGAAAGTTTCAGTCTCGCTTGCTCCTGGCATGCTGTTTTTCTACACGAAGGAAAGGTGTGTGTTCCCCTTCAGAGAGTATTCAGGCGGTGCCCCTCTGCAAACACACACCTCCCTGCAGAAAAAACTGAGAAATCGCACAAAAGATATACTGCAAAAAGGGAAACGGGATCTGAAGACTGCTATGTATTAAATCGTTGGCCACTCAGGATTAATGTTCCCGAATATCAATGAACTAAACTGCATAAGATTAATACGGCCTGTAGCGCCGGGAGGAAGTTGAAAGATATATGCTTCAGAGGAATCATAACTGGCAAGCCAAACAATGGACTTGAGAGGTGGAAAACAACAACCCTGTCAAACTATTGTGGCAGTAATCAATGACGGGGGTGCCTTTGCCTTTTTGACTTACATTGGCCTTCTGTCGGAGAAAGGGAGTGGAATGGAAGCCACGAAGTATGAATTCTAGGAGGCGGGGGAAGGCAGTGATTTTGGAAGTGAAAAGACACCAAGGTGCAGGATCACCAACATCACCATTCAGGTTTAGTTAGCGATTCTGAACCTTTTCTTCCTAAAAGGACCCAAAGGTTCAGAATCCTACAGGCCAGCTGTCTGGGCCACAGGGTACAAACCACAAGGTACAAACCCTTTGCCTCTTGCCCTTCAACTCACACCCAAGGGCTCATGCCTCTGGGCCATACCCAAGATATATACCAGAGACAGGAAGAGCAAGGAAAAGGAGACGCTTGTAACCAATGTTCCCTCTAAGCTGTGGAGTCTTGTGAGCAAAAATTCTACTTTGTGAGCTATTGGCATTAAAGTTGTGAGCAAGCAATTTGGCTACTGCATAAATTAGTTTGCTATCCTTCCTGAGCTAAGACAAAAATGTGTGAGCCGGAGGCTAAAAAACTGTGAGCTAGCTCACACTAACTCAGGTTAGATGGAACACAGGTTGCAACTGGCCACAGTTTGCCATCCCTGCCGCATTTCTTCCCACATCTCCCTGAGATAGAGGAAGACCAATCTTGGGAACCAGTGGTTAGGAACGCGGACTCTAATCTGGGAGAACCAGGTTTGATTCCCCACTCCTCCACATGCAGCTGCTGGTGTAATCTTGGGTCAGTCACAAGTTCTCTCAGACCTGTTCTCTCAAGGGCAGTCTTGGAAAGAGCTGTTTCAGCCCCACCTACTGCACAGGGTGTCTGTTTGTGGAGAGGGGAAGGCAAAGTGCATTGTAAGTTGCTCTGAGACTCCTTCGGGTAGTGAAAGATGGGTATAAATCCAATCTCCTCCTCTTCCTATTCCTCCTCCTCCTCCTCCTCTTCTTCTTCTTTGCCAGCTTGCACAGCTGCAGCATGCCCAGATTCATCTTCCGATGGGCAGGCATCTTTCTTGCAGAACTCCCACGTGCAGTGCTTCTACTACCACCACCACCACCACTGAGAAGCCAGTGGCATGAATGGTACAATACCACAGGACACACTTCTGTTCTAACAAGTGACCATGGCAGCTCTATAAAAGCAGGGGTCCCCGACCTATTTTTTTGACCCTGTGGGCTCCTTTGGAATTCTGACATGGGGCGGTGAGGTCACAACCACCAACCAACAACCACCAAACAGCCACCAAAGAAGGGGGGCACAAAATGGCTACCATGGGAGGCAGAGCCAGCCATGAACTGTCAGGAAGTGAGGTTATGCTTAATGAAGAGCAGGGCTTTTTTTGTAGAAAAAGCCCAGCAGGAACTCATTAGCATAAGAGGCCACACCCAACAGCAGAAACTCATTAGCATATTAGGCCACACCCCCACATTGCCAGAAGTGTGGTCATCCAGCCACACCCACTTATTCGGTTTACCTTGTTTGTTGTCAAAACCCAGGGCTTTTTTTGTAGCAGGAACTCCTTTGCATCTTAGGCCACACACCCCTAATGTAGCCAATCCTAATGAGTTTCTGCTGTTGGGTGTGGCCTGTTATGCTAATGAGTTCCTGCTGGGCGTGGCTAACTCAAGAGCCAGCAGAAACTCCATTCCTGTGCGTTTCTGCCCCAAAATAGCCCTGATGAAGAGTAACTCCCCAGCATTTGGGACAGAAATTTTGCTTAACAGGATGCCTGTTAAAATTAACATATTGTTTAAATAGACCACCGTGCATCTTCACACAGTTTATCTTCAGTCGCTCAGGGAAGATCACTGCCCTGGGGTGGTAGCTGAGCTTTTGAAAATCTGCTCAGCCAAACAGATCTCCAGCGGCCAATCAAAAGCCGTTCTGGGCCGAAGTGCCATGTGACTCTACCCACTTTCTAAAAACACCAGAAAAGGTGTCAGCTGGCACAAGAATGCCCACGGGTACCACACCGGGAACCTCTATCCGACAGATCTGTTAACAGCAAGGATGCTACTGTCATTCAGCAGTGATAACTAGAAGACTCCGACAGTCACTGATAGCCTTTAATAGCCGGGGACTGATGTTCCCTCTGAGCTGTGAAGTCTTGTGAGCAAAAGTTCTACTTTGTGAGCTACTGGCATTAAAGCTGTGAGCGAGTGATTTGGCTGCTGCATAGATTAGTTTGCTCTGGAGCCATCCCTTCCTGAGGTAAGACAAAAATGCGTGAGCCGGAGGCTAAAAAACTGTGAGCCAGCTCACACTCACTCAACTTAGAGGGGACACTGCTGGTGGCCGCTAAATATTGAATGTAAACCACCTGCTTTTGGTGTACCAGCAAACTGGTGTAGAGCCAGTTTGATGTAGCAGTTACGAGCGTGGACTCTAATCTGGGAGAGCCAGGTTTGACTCCCACTCCTCCACATGCAGCCAGCTGGGTGACCTTGGGCCAGTCACTGTTCTCTGAGAGCTGTTCTCATAGAATCATAGAATGTTAGAGTTGGAAGGGACCTTGCAGGCCATCTAGTCCAACCCCCTGCACTCTGCAGTCGCACAGCCGAAACCCCTACATACCTACAACATACCCAAAAGGTGGTTGTCCAGTCTCCTCTTGAAAACGTCCACCGAAGGAGCATCCACCACCTCCCGAGGCAGTCTGTTCCACTGCTCAACCACTCTTACAGTCAGGAAGTTTCTCCTGATATTAAGCCGGTAACGACTCCCTTGTAATTTCCACCCATTAGATCTAGTCTTGCAATCCGGAGCAAGAGAGAATAGATCCACTCCATCTTCTACATGACAGCCCTTCAAATACTTGAAGACTGCAATCATGTCCCCTCTAAACCTTCTCTTTCCCAGGCTAAACATACCCAACTCTTTCAGCCTTTCCTCATAAGACTTGGACTCCAACCCTCTCACCATCCTGGTCGCCCTCCTTTGGACCCGCTCGAGTTTGTCAACATCCTTCTGAAAATGTGGTGCCCAAAACTGGACACAGTACTCCAGGTGGGGCCTGACCATAGCAGAATACAGCGGAACTACCACCTCCCGTGATCTGGACACAATGCTTCTGCTAATGCATCCTAAGATTGCATTAGCTTTCTTCACAGCCGCATCACACTGCAGGCTCATGTTTAGCTTGTGATCAACCATAACACCTAGATACCTTTCACATGTGCTGCTGTCAAGCCAAGTCCTTCCCATTCTATATCTGTGCCTTTGATTTTTTGTACCTAAGTGTAGGACTTTGCACTTATCTCTACTGAAATTCATTTTATTTGTCTCAACCCACTGTTCCAGCCTATCAAGATCCTTCTGAATCCTGACTCTGTCTTTTTCAGAATTAGCAATCCCACCCAGCTTCGTGTCATCTGCTCTCAAGAGCAGTTTCTGTCAGAGCTCTCTCAGCCCCACCTACCTCACAGGGTGTCTGTTGTGGGGAGGGCATGGGAGAGCTGCTCAGAGATTCCAAGTGAAGGGTGGGGTATAAATCCAATCTCTTCTTCTCTCTTCTACTTGGATTAAAAAGGTAAAGGTTCCCTTACTCGAAAGCCAGTCGAATCTGACTCTAGGGTTGCGGTGCTCATCTCCGTTTCAAAGCAGAAGAGCCAGTGCTGTCCAAAGATGTTTCTGTGGGCATGTGGCTGGCATGACTAAACACCAAGGTGCACGGAATGCTGTTTCCTTCGCAAAATGGTTTGGCGCTGTAACCAGCAAAGGAAACAGAAGTCTGAACTTTTGCAGCTGATTAACAAGGAGACCTGGAAGGCTATGAGGACATGCCCTTTGAGATTTGTTCATTCAAGTCCAGTATATCTGCCCCAGTTAGTCCCATGCTCATTTTATACACTATAAAACCTCCAGCACTCTCTTCTCCGATGGCAACTGAGCTGACCAGAATAACAAGTCTTCCTTGAAAGTTCCTACTGTTTGGTGACCCGGAGAATGCCAAGCAACAATATTGCCGGAAAACAGGGCGTTCAGATCAGAGCAGGAGAGACATGCCCGAGAAGTAAGTTAGCAAAGTCATTATAGAATATAATTTGCAGTAAATTTAAATAAAGGCAAAGCCATTAAGCAAAGCATTTGAGCTAGCGGAGAGCAGGCAGTGGAAACAATCAGAACAAACACCATCCATATGGCGGTGTCAAGTGGCGTCGACTTCCAGTTTCGAGGGCCTCATTGCCTCCGTTGAAATCAGCCGCAGCGAAGGGCAGGCTTGGGAAGTTGTGGGGCTGGAGCCGGCAAACTCCGTTTGGCTCATCTTTTATTTAACTCTCCAGCAGATGTAAGGAGGTACAGGTCAGTATTTGTTAGCAAACAGGGCAGCTAATGAGGGAACAACAGACGAGAACAAAAACTGCTGACTTCCCTCGTAGGCCTGGGGAAAGCAGGCGGCCGTGGGGGGAACGGCAAAGTTTGCCTGGCTCCTTCAACAAAACTTTGCACCTTCAAGGCGAGAGGCGGGAGAAAGGGAAGGCTTCTGCTTCTCAAAGAGCCCTGGAGACAGATGGGCCCAATCTGTATCTAGCATTTGCGCCGCTGTTTTACCAAACCAACACTGGAACAGAAGAAGATATGGCTGAAGGTAAAGGTACCCTTACTCAAAAGCCAGTCGAATCCACCTCTAGGGTTGCGGTGCTTATCTCCGTTTCAAAGCTGAAGAGCCAGCACTGTCCGAAGAAGTTTCCGTGGTCATGTGGCCGGCATGACTAAACACCACGGCGCACGGAACGCTGTTACCTTCCCACCAAAGTGGCACCTATTTATCTACTTGCAATTTCTTGCTTTCAAACTGCTAGGTTGACAGGAGCTGGAACTAGAGACGGGAGCTCACTCTGTCATGCGGCACTCTCGGGTCTCGAACTGCTGAACTTCTGACCTTCCCCAGCCTGCAGTTCAGCGTCTTAACCACTTGAGCCACCGCAGCTCCAGTATGTGGCTGAAACCCACATTCAAATACCCCAAGGCCAATGCTGCACTGACTGCAGAGTCACCCCTGAATGGCCATAAAATGGCTATGAATTTATGCAGATGGCTACCATAAAACCAAGAGATCAAAGGAAGTGAAAAGCAGCATGCAGTCTGGAAACTGCCATAAGATCCAACAATCAATCAAAATGAAAGTGGCATGCAATGTAGAGGGGAATTTCTGTTCCAGTGTGGGTTTGGTAAAACAGCAGAGTGAATGCTAGATGCAATTTGGGCCATGGTTTCTTCCCCAAGAGCTGAAGCTGGGAAATCACTCCTCTTGGTACATACAGTTATTCCATTCCCCCTTCTTTTTCTCATCCTGGTTAGATATTCTGGTGGTGGTGGGAAGTACTGTCAAGTAGAGTTTTCAAGGCAAGAGATGTTCAAAGCAAGAGATTACCTGCTTACCATTTTTCTTCGCACCTTGACACAGAGAGTACTCCATCTGTCTGTTATACCTCTGAGGATGCCAGTCACAGCTATTGGCGAAACATCAGGTCTTACAATGCCAAGACCATGGCCATACAACCCAGAAAATCTACAGCAACTAATAAAAGGATTGCTAAAGGAAGATAGGGAGATGGCAGAGAAGCTCAATGAATTTTCTGCTTCTGTGTTCACTGTGAAAAGTGGGGGCATGTGCTTTCAACACCTTACATTCTGGGATATTTTGTTTACTTCTTTTTTTTATGGTAAGTGCCATTTGTATAACAAGTTTCAAATGGAGAACATAAAAGTGGGAAAAAAACATGGTTGAACAACAGGAAGCAGAGAGCGGGAATAAATGGACAGTTCTCAAAATGGAGGGAAGTAAGCAGCAGTGTCCCACAACGATTGGTATTGGGACTGGTGCTATTTGTTCATAAATGATCTGCAGTGGGGTGGGGGGGGTTGAACAATGTAGTGGCCAAGTTTGCACGTGATGCAAAATTATTCCGGATGGGGGAACACAAGGATGACTGTGAAGAGTTGCAGGATAATCTCTGCAAACTGGATAAATGGACCACAGTGTGGCAAATGAAGTTGAATGTAAGTAAATGTAAGGTGATGTACACTGGAACAACAACGACCAAGCTTCAAATATATGCTATTAAGAAGTCTGAACTTGCTGAGGCAGAGGGGGGAAAAGATCTTGGAGTCATAGTAACTCGCTAATGAATGTGACAACCCAGTGTGCTGCAGTGGTGAAAAAAGGCAAACTCTATGCTGGAGATTATGAGGAAAGGAATTGAATTTTTTTTTAAAAGCCAATATTATAATGCCCCCGTATAAAGCTATGGTGCAGCCTTAGGTGGAATACTGTGTGGATTTCTGGTCACTGTATCTCAAAAAGGGCATTGTAAGGCTAGGAAAAGTACAGAAAAGGGCAACCAAGATGAATTGGTGGGTCTCCTAAGAGGAAAGACTGAAGAGTCTGAAACTTTTCAGCATGGGAAAGAGAGGACTAAGGGGAACACAAGATAGACATTTATAAAAGCATTCACAGAGTACAGAGAGTGGACAAAGAGATTCCCCCACCCCTCACAAAGTACTAGAACTCAAGGGCGTACAATGGACTTGATAGCAGTAAATTCAGGATGGACAAAATAAAATGCTATTCTAATTGGGTAATTAAAATGTAGAATTCGCTGCTAGAGGAAGCAGTGATGGCCACAGGCATAGACTGCTTTGAGGGGATTAGACAGATTCATGAAGGCTAAGTCTATCATCAGCTACTAGCTATGTGGACTACAGAGAACCTCCACATCCAGAGGCAATCAACCTCTGAATCCCAGAGCCAGGAGGCAACATGAGGTCAAGGCCTGATTGTTGGCCTCTATGCCCCATTGCTGGCCATCCAGAAGAACTGATTGGCCACTGTGTGAGAAAAGGCTGTTGGACTAGATGCCGTTAATATAAAATGGAGGACAGAAGAATGGTGTAAGCCACTTTGGGTTTCCATTGGGGGAAAACGTGGACTGTGAATGAAGTAAATCAATATAAATAAATAACTGGCAAGTTGGTTGCAGTAGAAACAGCCTATGAACAGATACACATTGTTTGGCAGTCATTTGAGAAGCATCTGAGGAATGTGTTCTTCCATTTGACTGTTCTAGAAGAGGGGGGATGGCTAGGTAGTATTGTAGCGGAGGTAGATAGAGATGGGAGAAAAGAAGATGAGGTTCTCTGGTGGATCTTGATGATTTTATGGTTTGGTTCATATGGCTGACAATACTCAGCCATGGTGGAGAATCAGGCATTCATAATTATTCTGTGGAATTTATAATCCCTTCTGCTCTCTCCAGTCTGGGGAGGTTGGGAAAACCTTGCAGCTGTCCCAAATCTCCTCTTGGTGCTAACTCTTTCCTTTACTCCTGGGATGTGTGTGTACCAGACTTCCCTCAAGATAGTAACTACCAACAACAATAAATCTGAATGAGTATCCCTTGCTAGATGGATTTGTACATCTATGACTCTCTATCTGCACTGTTGAGAGGCTCTTTCTAGTGGCTGCATCTTCACTCATACTAGCTAGTGAAGGGGTGATCTATTGCACCTTTGCAGTTTTGAGCTATCACACTTGAGGGACAGCAAGATCACCTGCCACCTCTCCTCTTTACTGCTCTTTGGATAACAAGGCTGAACAGGTATGTGTTTTTACAGAGCTTAGGCTTTGATGATTTAAATATAAGAAAGTTAAATTAACAAAGCACACATAGCCTGTTCAAGCATAAGACTGAGCAAGGACACAAAGAAAAGGTGAAAACATGCAATCCTTTTATCCTGCACTCTATACTTATCCTAAATTATGTTTAATTAGGATAGGCTACTAACTATTGGGGCTGCAATATTACTTTTGTCCTCAGAATTGGGTATTGCTCCCATTGGCCCTTGGTCAAGATGGAATCTGTAGTTGAAGACCTTTGTGCCCATCTGAGGAAAACAAGCAAGGAGAAGAGAAATTCCTTCTTGTGTCCTGAGGATGTATAATCCTTGGGAGTTTGTCCCCTTTTGGGGCTGTTCTGGTCTTTCTGCCTCAAGAGGATGAAAGTACTATTTTGCCATTAGCCTAAATCTCAGTCTCTTTAGGTGTGATGTTCCAGCAAGGTGAGAGATGTTCAATCTTATTTCTACCAGAGTCATCTGCATAACTAAGATCTGGAATGGTCTGTGTTTTGGAGAGAGATTACTTATCTCCTGTAGTTTTCCTTTTGCCAGTCTTTTTCCAGCACTGAAGTCACTGGAGCATGTGTAGAGTATATCCTCAATTAATAAAATACCGAGGTAGATTAGAGAATGGAAGGCATTTCTCCACACCTTCCAGAAAATATATTATGTGTGATAAAGAGTGTTGGACAAGAACCGGAGAGACTCAGATTCAAATTCCCACTTGTCAGGAAATATCCTGGATTATCCTGGGCCAGTCATTTCTTCTTGGCTTAACCAATCTCATAGGGCTGTTGAGAAGATAAAACACAGGAGCACCTTGGAGGAAGGGCAAGATAATTTAATACATAGATATGGATTCTATGAAAAAGTATATCTGTGTACACTAGATATGCTCTGCCATGGAGAACTTCCTCTAGCATTAGCAATCCTGTTTGTGCAAGATCAATGGTTTTCGATGTGCACTTGAGCAAATGGTAGTGGTGGCACATAAGAGAGCATGGTCTGCTTCAGAATATATATATTTTTAGATATTTACATCATTTATAGCCCGCCTTTCTCATCATGACTTAAGGTGGATTACAAAGAGTGAGTCAGTACAGTCAACAGGATGGGACAGTCAATGAGCCAGTTTGGTGTAGTGGTTAAGTGCGTGGACTCTAATCTGGGAGAACCAGGTTTGATTCCCCACTCCTCCACTCACAGCTGCTGGATGACCTTGGGCAAGTCAAAATTCTGAAAGACCTGTCCTTGAAAGGGCAGTCCTTGAAAGAGCTCTCTCAGCCCCACCTACCTCACAAGGTGTCTGTTATGGGGAAGGGAAGGGAAAGGAAAAGAGTTTGTAAGCTGCTCTAAGACTCCGAGTGAAGGGCAAGATATAAATCCAATCTCCTCCTCCTCCTCCTCTTCTTTAAACAATTAAATAGGATCAGGATTGTAGATGTCTGGGACCAACCGGAAATCTTAAAAATAGAATTGAACCAAAACATAAGCATTGTCATGACACATCAAACAATGCAAAAATTACATAGTAAGATCCTACTTACAGCAAGCTATGCACAGTAGTATAGGCCACAGTCCATAATAATTTATCCAGGTAACTTTGTGGACTATTTTGTACAGTGCAACCCCTATCACCTGTGTAGAAAAGCATTCAGAGCCACAATGTAATGGAAGAATCCCATACAGGAGTCTAGTTCCTATCATCCCCCCACCCCCAAGACAGATGATCTTCAGTTGGATAACTTATTTTTAAAAAGTTAAAATGTTCCTGCCTCACCAGCCTATCTAGTCTGGCTAAAGAAAACACCTTGATAGTTTCTTTGGCTACTTTTGTTTTAAAGTTAGGCTCCTATTTTACAACCATTTCCCTTACTGGCACCACAAACTGGCACCATGGCTTTGTATGGATGTGAAGGCTTATCACATTTCACATCCATGGCAGCCAGTGGATGACGGAGTCAGACAGAAGTTGCTTTGTGAGAAATGACTACAAAATATCTGAACAGGCAGCCTTGCCCAAGTTGCCACAATCGAGAAGAAGAAACCATATAATTAATTTCTGTAGTAATCACAGGTATTTAAATACAAAGTTGCAGAAGTTTAGCGAGCAGAAGACGTTCATATTAACATCTTCGTCTTCAAGCAGGAAAGAAAGAAAGAATGAAAGGAAACTGAAAAGTAAATGTATTTATACACACACACACACAAGGTGGTGGGGGGAAAAGAACAAAGAAGGTGGCCCCCAAACAAATGAAACTCAATTTCACGGCACATTATCTCTCTCAATTCTTTTCCTCTCAGTTTTCATTTTCATTAAAATCACAGACAACCATAAATTAATAATTACTTCAGGTTGACTAAATGCAGGCCAAAGCCCGACACTTGGTTTTCTGACGGTGGCCCTTCTTGTTCATGCTGGAAAAATGTTAATTTAGATAATGTGGCTTGGCCCTTGTCATATAATTCCACTGTGCAGTTTTGCTGATCTATAATGGTCTGTTCTTATTAGGTAGTATTAACTTTATCTTTTGTTCAATCGAGCCGCACGGTTGTTCCCAGGCAGATGGACGCGATTGTGTTGTATCAGTTCGAAAGGTACATACTATTCCAATGCCCAGTTGGACATATTTGGTCCCGCATTGCTTAAGAATATTTAGGAAAAAAACCATAGCATTGTAAATGTATCATATCTTTATATAAAAGCAAAAGGGTCTCTTCCTCTCTCCATCTCATAATTTCATCAGCGGGGAAAAAAACAAACATATTTCTAGACTTCTTATTTTTCACTTCCAAACGCAATGCTTGAAAAAGGGAAGGGACGCAAAAACTTCTTGGATTATTTAAGAGGGTGTGGTGTTGGAGAAGGGCTTCGCAGATACCGTGGACTGTCAAAAACACAAATAAGGGGGCTCTAGATCACATCAAGCCTGACCTCTCTAGAAGCTAAACTGACTAAACTGAGGCTATCATACTTTGCTCACTTTATGAGAAGACAAGAGTCCCTGGAAAAGGCGATAATACTAGGGAAAGTTGAAGGCGCCGGGAAAAGAGGAAGACCCAACATGAGATGGATTGACTCAATAAAGGAAGGATTGCCGCAATCAAGGATGAACAAAGTTTGAGTCCAGTGGCACATTTAAGACCAACCAAGTTTTATTCAAGACATAAGCTTTCATGTGCAAGCACACTTCTTGTGCTTGCAGAGCACAAGAAGAGAGCCAGTTTGGTGTAGTGGTTAAGTGCGCGGACTCTAATCTGGGAGAACCGGGTTTGATTCCCCACTCCTCCATTCGCAGCTGTTGGATGACCTTGGGCAAGCCATAGTTCTGTCAGAACTGTTATTGAAAAAGCAGTTCTCAAAAGAGATCTCTCAGCCCCACCTACCTCACAGGGTGTCTGCTGTGGAAAGGGGAAGGGAAAGGAGTTTGTAAGTCACTCTGAGACTCCTTCAGGTAGTGAAGGATGGGGTATAAATCCAATCTCCTCCTCCTCCTCCTCCTCCTTCTTCTTCTTCTTGGAGACATTGGACTGAAACTTTGTTCTGCTGCTTCAAACCAACTGACCTGCTACCGACCTGCATCAATTTTCAATCCAGGATGAATTGACTCAGTCACAGCCCTCAGTTTGCAAGACCTGAACAAGGCTGTTAACAATGGGATGTTTTGGAGGTCATTAATTCATAGGGTCACCATACGTCAGAAGTGACTTGAGGGCACAACACACACACACACACAGAGCTGTTTGAGTCTGTAGTAGAACACCTACATCTGAGTTCAGTAGCACCTTAGAGACTGACAGAATTTGGGGGGGGTGTTATGATCTTTTGAAAGGATTCAATATTTTAAAATCACCTCAACTCACCAGTGTTTTACAACTAAAATAAAATTAATTTAGTGTTGTCTTTTAATCCATTTATTGTCTGTTTCTCCCCCCACAGCACAGCAAGGCCAAGTTTTTGGAATAAATTTGGGGTAGGGAACAACCTGCGTGTGGGCTGTACCACTTCAGAATGAATGCATGGGTTCACACGACTGAATGTTCCTTTACCAAAAAAAAAAATCTATACCTTCTGTGCCGGAGCAGAATGGGTTGCCGATGACTGCAGGGTGCAGGTGGAGGTGGAGGTAAGACTCTGCAGAGGAAGGCAATGGCAAACCAACTTTTCCTCTCACATGCCTTGACAGTCCGTTGCTGCAGTCACCATAAATCAGTTGCAACCTGATGGTATAGATGTACATGCTGGAAGCAGATTGATTAAGGTTGCAGTCACACACGCCAGAAAAAATGGGGGGGGGGAAGCGAGGCTATGTCCTCCGGAGGAATTTGACCCACAGTTGCACGATCACACCTCCCTTTGATGCTGCAGGCGCAGTGTCATGCCTGTCCTTGACTCAGCCCCTGACCCAGCCCCTGACCCAGCCCCTGACAGCCAAAACAGGGAGGCTTCGGTACCTTTAAGGGATGAAGAGGCACCAGGACCTGCAACCGATGTAAGTGCTGTGGAGGATACACAGCAGCCTGAGCCAACTGTGGGACGCTTTGCACCTGGAGCAGTGCCTGAAGCAAGCACTTCACCACCTGCCTCTCCCCCACCTGTGCACCGGCTAAGGGATCGTCGGCATCAAGACCTGGCCAGCTGAAGAAAAGAGTCATGCTCCAGAGGGCAAAGAACCTTGAGCCCTTAGTATTAGCAGCAGTCAGGACCTTGCTCACAGGTGCTCATGGGCTACGGAGCCAGAGCACTATTTAGGAAAGCCTCTGGCCATGAGCACACTTGTGCTAGCAACGTCGTTGTCAGGACCTGAATCTTTGTATCTCGGCCTCAACCCTTGTGAAACTCTTACCGGCTTTTGACCTTTGGCTTCGTGGACCCTGCGTTTCTCTCTGACTCCTCTGGCATCGTTGTGATTTATGGACTTGACTCTCTGGTATGTCTGACCCTACTTATGGACTGTGATTTAAAACCTGTTTGAACCGTGCTACCTGATTTACTCGGCTTTAACCTTGGACTGTTCCTGGACTTGTGCTCATTCGTGTCGCACCTTGGGGTCCTGCCCTGACATGCAGCCCATCAGTGTGTGATCAGACACAACTTCAGGTGAGTCTTTTCTTTTGCATGCCATTTTCCCCCATGTGCTTAAACGAGGGATCAATGAATCGCACCTTCACACCGAGGGCTCCCTATGGAGTTTGTGATGATACTCATATTGGGAAGGGGGGAAAAAAACAATGGCACAGAGTCGGGATGGCCTGATCAGACTATCCCGATGCCACGAGAGTGCGCTGGAGCGATCAGACATGGGAAAGTCCATCCATGGCCCATCACAACCTGTTTTCTACCGGATTTTCCCCAGTGTCTTTTAACTCCACTTCTGCGCCGGAGCAGAATGGGTTGCCGACGGCTGCAGGGCGCTTCCCAGATGTTGTTGTCTGATCGTGCCCTTTAAATCTGCCCAGCATTCGCACCTATGTGGGGTCTAATTGTGGGTATGATCGCAGCCTAAGCATTGCTGGTGTGTAGGCAGAAAATCTTTTCCACACACATCCCACAGTGTTGACCTTTGGCCCAGTACTGGGGATTGACAAGGCTGAGAGCCACTAGCCTGAGGTCATCCAGGGAGCTTCACGACTGAGCAAAGATGTCTTCCCAGTACAAATCTAGCACTTGATCTGTTATACCACATAGAGGGGATGCTATGGATTACCCTAGCTGGATTTCCATTTGGTTTGCTCCAACATAGTGCAAATTCATACTACTACGATTGTTCCAATCAGTCTTGACACAAATCTAGTCTATATAATCAACAGAGACTGTAAAGCATGATTGCTTATATCAAAGAAGTTGATTTCCATGTATGACACACGCCCCTTCTATATTGACACTACTGTGAGGGTCTGCGTGTGGCACCTGGTCAGAGCTGCTGCTTTCTCCTGATCAGTTCTCTAAGCAAATTTTTAAATGTCTCTTCGGGGTAATTGTTTTGACTTTATATATCTGTCGAGGACCACTGCTAGGTATATTTGCTTTTTGTTGTTAAGAGTCAGGCACCAAGGCTTGTCCACTTCAAAAACAGAATAGTACTTTATTTTCAGAAAACTCAACAGGGGGATGGAAGATATATACAGAGTATAATTTGTTTCCTTTCAGGCTAAACGTTTGCCCTTACGTTCACTTAGGCGGTATGTTTACTACTTTCAGTTCATACATAGATGTTCATCGGTTCTCTAAACACGCCTACCCTCCTCCTCTTCAGCAACTGCTTTGTGGTTTTCCTTGGGCTTTTATGAACCTGGGTCTCCCTGGTCACCAAGCCAGCTTTCCAGACTCCTGCCAGACCGTCCTTTAGCCCTTTCTAAATCACCTCCAGTCCCTTTTTTAAGGAGAGAGGTCTCAATAGTGTATGACTACGCTGCGTTAAGTTTTTAACCATCTGGTCACTGTCCCCTTCCTTCTGAAGAATTCAGTAAACCAGGTTCTTCCACAGAGAGCTGCTTCAGTTCTCTGACAGACTTCTTCTCCGCTCTCTGTCACACACCGAACTCCTTTGCAGCTTCCCTCAACTGCCCATTCCAAACGGAACCTCTTGTCTGTTATATGCCAATCACTGAGGGTTCCGAGCTAAATGGCCCCTCCTCACTCTGTCATGTGACTCAGCAGTGTTATGTGTTTACTCTCTGCTGGTCCCAGATCTTTAAGTCCGTCACACCATGTATAACTCTTTCGCCACATCAGATGAAAATTCAGTAGCACCTAGTATCGTTCGTTACACCTAAGCCCTATTCATTTTCTCTCAAATCACTTATCCTTTTTATATATCTCTATTCCAGGGTCCATCACACCTCCCTTTTGGGTTTCCTATCATAATTTGGGCAACTGCTTTGCAAGAGCCTCAGGTCCCCAGACTCTTTTGAAACTTAATCTCACCCCCGATTGCGCATTGTAAAGGAAAAGGGGTTGGCCCTAAAACTTCCCTTTATGTTTATACATCAGGCATTTGGCAAGCCTTTTACTGCTCAAATCTATCAGCTTGAAGGTCAGGCTTTTATAGACCTTTGATGATAACCACATTCCTCACTCTGCTCTCCTTTCGCTGCAAGACGTCGAGGAAGCGCCAGGGGCTTGGGTTTCCTTGGGGAGGCCCCGTAACAGACAACAGGGCAAACTATGCAGCATTATTGTCCCTTGCAATATAACCACGCAGTTGCCATAGTTCAGTTGCAGTGTGCTGGATTACCTTCTGATCCACCACAATCTCGTAATTTAAATGCCTCTCTTACTGTGTGGATGCAGAAAAAGAGAGAGGGAAGGATGCCTTGCCTTACTTTAAATCCTACCTCATTTGCATAGGCAGCCGTAGAACATTTGCAGGCTGGGTCTATTTCTTTGAATTTATAGTGCCTTAATTGTCCCGTCGTGTGCTCTCCCAGTGCAAAATCGCACCTCATGGCTGTTGCCCTTTCAGGGTTGTAAGCGCGGAAGGACAAATCCTTTGCAATGTTTTATAGAGCTTTCAGACACATACAGAGGTGCCCGACCTCCCACAAGTTTGTGTCCTCTGTACTTACCTGCAGTATTAAGCAATAAGGGGGGAAAGCACAGCGTTCTTTTAAAAGTGCAGGTTCAAAAAGAGTCCATGTTAGACAGGAGTCTTTGAACAGGTAGATTCGAGTCTGGTAGCACTTTCGAGACCAACAAACTTTCAAGAGTCAAAACACCCTTCGTCAGATACCATAAAGCTCCAATGGCCACCATCGAGGGCTTTTCTGCCTGCTTGACTGACTCCTGATTTTCTTTGGGAGCCAGTCCACAAGCATTAGAATCAGTCTGGGCATGGCTTTTCAGCACATCTGCCATCCTTGTGCATTTTCACAGTGGTGGAGTCAGTTTATTTTCTTCCATACGGGCCTTCAGTAATGAGACACTTCAAAGAAAGTGCGCTGTTAAAATTGGTGGTGTCATCAGTAACATCACAAACTCTCAATTTTTTTTAAAGGCACTAAAATATTGATAGAGCACTGGGGTATTGTAACAATAGGCTTTGCAGGTTCTCTGAATCCCCTGATTTCATTTTTTTTAAAAAAGGTAAGTCTCTATGGCCTTCCCTTGTGGAGATATGCCTTTTCCCTGTCATCTCTGTGAGAGAAGAGGATGGAGACTTACTTTTCTTAAAAAAAAGAGAGGGCTGGGAATTCAGAGAACCTGCTAAGCCTATTGTTACAATGCTCCAGCAATATATCAATATTTTAGTGCCTTCCTTTCTTTCTTTCTTTCTTTCTTTCTTTCTTTCTTTCTTTCTTTCTTTCTTTCTTTCTTTCTTTCTTTCTTTCTTTCTTTCTTTCTTTCTTTCTTTCTTTCTTTCTTTCTTTCTTTCTTTCTTTCTTTCTTTCTTTCTTTCTTTTAAAAAAGAAATCACTTGCCTTCATGGTGGGGAGGAGGAGGAGGAGTGGTTTGACCACAACAGTCCAGTCATCAAACAGTGGGCTGGAAGAGGGTGGGAATGGGCAGGACAAAGAAAACCAGCAGAAATGTTATGCAGAAGGAAAAAGCTGACTTAAAATTGGCTTCCAGAAAATCACTGGGGTAAAAGTAGTCTCGAAAGAACAGGGCGGGGGGGTGGGGGGAGGTAACGTGGTGTGGGAAATCCTGAAGTGAAAACTAAAGGCACAAAGATACATGCAGAAGTCAGGGGATAAACTGAAGCAGTATGGGGCCAAAACAAAAAAAAAATGTGGAAAAGCTCCTCATACAAGATTAGACATATAGCCTGCAGTCATACACACTAAATAATCCACATTCAATCCATTTTCAATGCACTTTCCAACTGGATTTTGCCAGTTCACACAGGAAAAATCCAGTTTGAAAGTGGATTGAAAGTAGATTATTTAGTGTATGTGACCATAGCCTCAATAAGTGCCCAGAATTCCCCCTCTCCAAAAATAGTAGGCAAGATTGTGCTTACTGTTAGAAAGTAAATGCACAGGGCTATTTGAATCATTGGCTGCAGTAATCTATAAAGCTGTATCTCCAAAGTAAAACATGATTTGAGTCCACTAGCACCTTTCAGACAAACAAGTTTTCTGGGATATAAGCTTTCAAGAGTCAAAGCTCTGTACTTGGGAAATCTTGCTGGTCTCTAAAGGTGCTAAGGGATGGCTTCCCTCTGAAATTAGCTTCAAAAAGTCTTTGAGTCACAGTTACCATTACTGGGGAAAGCATCCAGATATTGTTACGTTCTGGTAATAGGTACTGGTTAAGTAATAGGAATAAGACCTGTAGGGTTGGCTTAATGAGAAGAAGATTCTTTCAGATGGAAGATGGTCGACTTTCCATGAAATAGTAGTTCCAAAACACTGGGGAAGTAGCAATGCTACAAAAACCAGGCCACCAAGCTCAGGAGAACTGGACAATATATTAAAAAAGAACCCTGAATTACTGTGCTAGATGGCAATGGTATGAAACATTCATTTATGGGGACCCAACACAGCTTATATTGTTCTCCTCTCTTTCATTTTATTCTTGTTAAGAAGAAGAAGATATTGGATTTATACCCTGCCCTTTACTCAGGGTCTCAGAGCAGCTTACAAACTCCTTTCCCTTCCCCTCCCCACAGCAGACACCCTGTGAGGAAGGTGGAGCTGAGAGAGCTCTGAGAGAACTGTCCTTGAGAGAACAGCTCTGACAGAACTATGGCTTTGCCCAAGGTCATCCAGCAGCTGCAAGTGGAGGCGTGGAGAATCAAACCTGGTTCTCCCAGATTAGAGTCCGCACACTTAACCACTACACCAAACTGGCTCTCAGCCCTGTGAGGTAGGTAAAACAGAGAGGATGGGACTGGATCAAGATCACACAGATAGCTTGGATGGCAGACTGGGGATTGGAACCTAGGGGTCTCCGAGATCCTAGTCTGACTCTGTTAACCAATAGACCACGCTGGGTTCTAATGGCACAGACTTTCAAAGGAAGGAAGTAAAGCTTCTAAAATAGCAAAGAAACCTCAAATATAAATGTTTCCATATCGCCACATTCCATAAGAGTGCCATTGGAAATCTGGTTTAATCGTCCAACGTACTTCAAGATTTAAGTTTGTTTTTTTTAAAAAAGAATTGGTATATAGTGACCCCGGTCACACGAGCGGGAAAATCCGCACTGGAAGGGAGGCATTTTAGAGGCAGAGCTAAAAGAAGTGCGGGAGCACAATCTTACGGTGCCCCACGGCTTCATCCTTAGGCCGTCAGCAGCCGATCACACCAGGGTGGCAACAGCATAGTCCCAGCGAGGCAACATGGCATTACTGCATTACTGCACATGCATGGGTCACGGATGGCTGCTGGATGCCATGGGCTACCGGCGCATCTCCGATCAGACGCTCACCCATGCCGCGCATCTCCCGGAGGTTACTACCTTTCCCCCAGTGCCTTTTAAATCCGCTTCTTCGGGCCGACAGTACGGGTTTGAGACAGGTGCCCTACGCTTCCCAGATGTTGTGGTATGACTGTGCCCTCAATCCATACCTTTCGCGGGGCAAATCCTCCATGTGACCGGGACCAGTATTGATCTTACTGGTATTGTACTTGAACACAATTGTTCCATGTATTCTGAAAACCAAGAAGCGGATCGTACTCTCATAAGTGGCCCAGCGTCCCAGGCTTAACACCAGTGTTGCTGGGTTTTCGACTGCTTGCTCTAGCCATGACATTACTGTGGTACAAAAATCTGTCGCAGCAGGACTCTCATCAGTTCCCGCTAGTGGACTGGATGCAGACTAAACTGGAAATTTCCACCAATTCCCCCTTCCCCTTGAACATCCCCCTCACATCATTCTTCAGGGTCACTTAGAAGAACCATTTTGTGGAGATCAGTGGGTTGCAGTCAGATCAGTGGGGGAATTAGGAAGTTCCATTCTGCTGTCGTCAAATGAAGTCTGGCGTGTTTTCTTTTTTTCCATTCCCAGTTGAAGCCACTTGTACACTTGAACACATGAAGCTGCCTTGTACTGAGTCAGTATTGTGTATTCAGTATCGTGTATTCAGATTGGTAGCAGCTCTCCAGGGTTTCAGGCACAAGTTGTTTCAGATCATGTACAACCTGAGCCAGTTTGGTGTAGTGGTTAAGTGCGTGGACTCTAATCTGGGAGAACCAGGTTTGATTCTCCACTCCTCCACATGCAGCTGCTGGGTGACCTTGGGCAAGCCACAGTTCTCTCTGAGCTGTTCCCTCAAAAGCAGTTCCTGCCAGCTGTCATCCCCACCTACCTCACAGGGTGCCTGTTGTGGGGAGGGGAAGGGAAAGGAGATCTGAGATTCCAAGTGAAGGACAGGGTATAAATCCAATCTCTTCTGATCCTTACTTGGAGATGCTAGGACCTTCTGCATGCCAAGCAGATGCTCTGCCACTGAGCCGTGGTACACTTCCAGTTGTTGGCTTAATTTCTATACCTTTTAACAACAACCACATTTGCAAGACAGAATAAGCAAAGGTTGAAAGTGACTGTATCAATCATTAGCACTACCCATGCTAGACAGAACAAGATAGTTTGATAGAAAAGGTCTCCATCCCCTGCAATCTTCTGCCTGTTGCCAGCCACTGGTAAAGAAATACAACCCTATGATTCTGCTTTCAAGTAGACTCAGAAATCATAATCCAAAAGACAAACTGTAAAGATTCAGGTGCATTCAGATCTTAGCAGAAGTCAATAATGAAGCCTTAGGAGGGGCAGTTGTGCAATGGATTCATCATCCATATCTTACTCATATTTTAACATACCACAAGTTGGAAGAATTTCCAGCAGAAGAAGAGCCATTTATGTTGGAGGAAGATTCCTTAGGTTGGAGAAAGGCTTCAGATTTTGCACAGTGTAGGATCCCTCCAATTCTGCTTGGTATAAGCACTGAACACAAATGTGTTTGGGAATTCCATAGAAAACTCTAAGCTGCCAGAGAAACCAGTCAGGGCTGCACTGGTGGCTTCAGATAGGCAAGACAGAACATAAGAACATAACCAGCCCAAGTCCTCTGTTGAGGAGAGGGTTATAAACTGAATAAATAATAAATCAGAGCATAATAACATAAGAGCCCTGCTGGATCAGACCAGTGGTCCATCTAATCCAGCTTCCTGTCTCATGTAGTGTCCAGCCAGTTCCTCTGGAAGTTCAAAATCAGGGCATAGAGGCTGAGGCCTTTCCCTGATCTTGCCTCCTGGCACTGGTAATCAGAGGTTTACTGCCTCTGAAGATGGAGGTTGCCTTTAATCACCATGGCTAGTAGCCACTGGTAGACTACCCTCCCTGAATCTGCCAGGTAATACCTTTAAATACAGCTACTCAGATTCAGTGTGATAATCCAGATTGCCCAAGTAATTTCAGCACAGATTTCACAAAACCATCTCTGAGCTGTCATAAATCCTGAATTTGATATTAAAAATATCTGTTCCCTTCAAGGAGAGGAAGGAAACAAAACTGATTTGATGTACCAAGCCAGCACCTGTCAAAATCATCACGTTCCACACATTCATCACAGTTCAGCAAATAAATGTTCGTGTAAAGCACTTAAAAAAAACTGAGTGACAAAAAATGCTTAGTCCAGTTCCTCTACACAATTAAGGCACAGGCACATCTACTAGCACAATCCATTAAGACCAATGTGTTGCAGGCCTGGTGGTACTTATACAGGGAAATAAGGTGGTAGAATTCAGAGGTCATTGTGTGAGTTTATATGTGTCTTCACACTCCTCCATGTTAAAACACCACATATAAAACACCACTTTTCTTCCTAACTGGATTTTTAAATAAATAAATAATTATATATATATAATTATTTATTTATTTAAAAATCCAGTTAGGAAGAAAAGTTCTAATTTACTTCCTTGTTCCCTGAAAGTGTGCAGAAATACCAAATAAGTGTTTGCTTTTCTGTGAGGATGAACGCTGTTTTGTGTTGTTATTCAATGTCAGCTTTCTTGTACTCTCTAGCTAGCAGAAAACTATCCAAGAATAAGATAGTCCGACAGATGTGCTTTGACCTTTTGACAAACTGATGCATTGTCTTGATTAAGCGTTTTCTTGCTGTACCTCTCTTCCGGCAATATCAAAGCATAATATTAAAGATTTTTTAAAAATAATATATATATTTTAAATAATATTTTAAATAGCATTCAAAAAGAAATTATTGCAATGCAAGTCTTGGTTTGCCTCCCCCCCCTCCCCCCAGTATCACTGGTTTCCTCAGTTCTCAGCATTCAGGTTCCCTGACTGGCCACTTAGGGCAGTAATAATTCCATTTTAATTTTGTATTTTCCTGCTTGCCGTGAGTTTAAATTTTGTCATAACTTGGTATCCTAACTTTGCATTTACCCAAGGCCTTTTTTATTTTTTTAAAAAATCGAATTTAGCGTTAGTCATCACAAATACATCTTTATATAGCTATAAAATGGCATGCCCCTTCAGGCCTTTAATCAGATTGCCAATACGTCTTTGTGTAGGGTAGGGTAGGATGGGAATTTCGCAAAACGCTAAGGTAAATGTATTAATATGGTTTCCAAGAAAGTACCTGCTTCTTCAGCTGCGATCACGTGGTTGCCTATCTCCATTATCTTAATAATTTTCCAAAAGCATTTAATCAATAGCTAGAATGCCATGCATTAAGTAAATTGCATTAAACAACATGAAAACATCTCCTCAATACTCCCTTACTCTCCTTGGTTTATGTACATAGGCTTGACCTTGTCTAGTTTTAGCAGGGTTTTTTTTTGGGGGGAGGACTTCTCAGAAGATGCAAAATGATCATTTAATTCCTAGGACAAAAGCTATTTTCATAATTGCAGGATGAACATTCTAACCACCACTGCCTGCTAATGAAAAGCATAAAGTGGGTCATCTACTTAAGCTAGAATTGCCAGGTTACAACCTGGAGGTATGGTTGGTGCCTTCTTTTTTTTTTCTTTTTTTTTAGCACTCTAGTGTGTCCAGCAATGTCTACACTACTACAATAGTGTCTCAAGCCTGTCTCCCCCCTTCTTCCTGCCAGCTTTCTTCATTGTCCAACTTTCTCATCCATATATAGTTATGGGGGATATTACCCCGCTGAGGTGTCTGTCTTCCCCAAGTCCCCTATGACAGACCCCTGTTCCTTCTTCTCTGTGAGGCAAATTTTCCCTCCAAAACACAGTTCCCCACTCTGACAAAGAAGCCTCTTAGTAGCGTATTTGAATTATAGGATTATAACTTTCTGTGTGTCCCACCCTGTGATAGAGAAGTTATTTGGCTTTTTCCCAGGCCAGAGATTTTTTTGTAACTCAGCAGGAGCCCTCTTATAAATCCCTTTTGGAAAAGGCGCTTGATACGAAGTAAAGTTGAAACAAAAGGTTGATTTTATTGAAGAAGAGAAGATTGGATTTATACCCTGCCCTTCACTCGAAGTCTCAGAGCACCTTACAAACTCCTTTCCCTTCCCCTCCCTACAACAGACACCCTGCGAGGTCGGTGGGACTGAGAGAGCTCTGAGAGAACTGTCCTTGAGAGAACAGCTCTGACAGAACTATGGCTTGCCCAAGATCATCCAGCAGCTGCAAATGGAGGAGTGGGGAATCAAACCCGGTTCTCCCAGATTAGAGTCCGCACACTTAACCACCACACCAAACTAGTTCTCAGGCACAGTTGAGTTAGGGACAGGCAGGGGATGACAAGCTGAGGTAAATTTTGTTGTTTATACAAATTATAATATTTCAAACAGGCAACAGAGTATAGTTGAAGCTTATATTCTCATAGACTCAGTTCTTAACTGTGAGAGGTTTGTTTGTCTTGGAGATTTCTTTCAGCAACAGTGTGTCTTAATAAAGTTTCACAAAACTATTTTAGTTTCCTGGAAGTTAGTACTTTCTTCCTGTATTTAAATACTTCCCTTGTGGGATTATAACTTTCCCTTTTATACTCTTGAGGAGTCTAAGACCATTTTCCTTTTCACACGAACCAGGGGCCCTTCTGTGTTGAACCCTCTGAATAACTGGGTAAGAAATAGCCTCCTCTTTCTAGGAGTGATAATTCTTTTTCTGTTTGCCTAGACTGGCAGTTTTCAGCCACCTTCCCAGTGTCTTCTGTCAAACCTAAACCCCAGTTCTGGAGACGGTGAATAAATGGAATTCAGCTAGGGCTGACACGTAGACTTTTAAGTTCTGATTTCTGAACTTTTCCTCAAATATGTTGGTACACAGTAAGGGCAAGGAGTTGTGTCTGTTCACGGGGAATTTCAGACAGATGATATAATCCGGAAGAGGAATGGTTCCCAAACGGTTTCTGGTCTGGCATTTCAGACAGAACCGTTTTAGAACCGGTTCCCTACCGGAATATATTTGTAATTTCACATAGAATCGCTTCTGTCCCGTTCAGGAAACGGGGCTGAAACGTTTTACCTGTCAACCGCTTCCAGGTAGTCGTCAGTTTCTTCTCCCGGATCTGATACGCTTTTTCCCCGCCTTTTTTTGCCCTCGCGGGCGATCTCCGGCTTTTTTTTTTTTAACATTCGCTTTAGAGCGCTATACCGCTATAGTGCTATAACGCTATAGCGCAATAGCATCATAGCAACCCCATTGGAATACCTGCAGTGTTTTTTATAGCACTATAGTGCTATAGCGCTCTAAAGCGAACATTAAAAAAAAAAAAGCACAGCGGGAAACGGCGGGAAAACAAAGCGGTGCAGTCTGAATTGCCAAACCGCTTCTGATTCGGCTCTTTTCTGGTCACGGAAAGCCATGTGTGAAATGGCAGCCCTGTACCGGTTTACTTCAAGACGAATCAGAAACGGCTTCAATCTAGCAGAATCTCGGTAATGTGAAATTCCCTCACTTCTCAAGTGACTTCACTGTTTCCCTCCTGTTTTCCTCCTGACTGGCTATTGCCAAGCCAAATTCCAAATGACGACTGACTTCCCCTGACAAGACTTTTTAAAACTCTCCTCAGCAGGCACTGACTAATCAGAAAGAAGGGGGTGCACTCAGGCTGCAGCCCATCAATCAAACTGCTTTACAGTGAGGCAATAACCTCTAACCTCCCAGACTGCTGTTTTTGATGCACTAAGCATCCAGTTCATCACACCCCTCTCTAGGAATCTCCAGGAATTTCCCAAACCAGAGGTGGCAACCCTAGCACACCCTCTTAGGGCAAAAGAGTCTGGTTTGCACATGTGTGTTCAATGTTAAATGATTGCACCTTCTGGTAGGGACCTCCCTCTCTCTCTCCATGGCAAAGTTCAGACTGGCAGTTTGAAGTGGGAGCGAGTTGTGGCAAAAGTCACACTGCACTGACTGATGCGGAGCATACTGGGGAGGAGCGTGTTGGCCGAAGGTGCGGCTGTAGGCGTGGCTTTCTGTTTTGCTAATCTGGAGATATGTGCTTATGCACATAAGCACACAATCAAGGGCACTTCGGTCGGGGGCACGACATCTCCTGGTAACCCCAGGCCCCAAAGACGCCAGACTGGCAATGACCAGGGCCAGGGTCTTTTCAGTGGTGGCTCCTACCTGGTAGAATGAGCTCCCAGAGGAGATCTGGGCTGTGCGGGACCTTGTGCAGTTCTGCAGGGCCTGTAAGACGGAGCTCTTCCACCAGGCTTTCGAGTAGGAGCCGCCACCACGGCACCACCAACAACAACGAGGGTAACATCGGGGTGGAGTGATGGCCCGGGATAAATGAATGCTGGGGCTGCCTGGAATGGTTGCCATCTATTAGGGACTAGCCTGAATGACTAAGACGCCACCCTGCCATGGTAGAGCCTCTACTGTAATATGTGAACTCGCGAGGCTCTAAGGTTGAAATGGATTGTTTTATTTTGTTTTTATTGTATTATTGTTTTAATAACTGGCACTTGTGCCCTGACTGTTTTACTGTTTTAATAACTGGCACTTGTGCCCAAACTGTTAGCCACCCTGAGCCCGTCATGGGGAGGGCGGATTATAAATCAAAATAAATAAATAAATAAAATTGTGGATTTTAGCATTCACACTGTGTTGGTGCAGGATATATGCGGGACAGATATGCTTTCCAGGATTTGATACCACTTTTACCAGGTATCTTTTAAACTCCGGAGGGAAGCGTTATAAGATGGGCTGAGTACGGCTGGGGCACGCCGGACAGATGTGCCTGTGTGAGCGGCCCCTTTAATCCGCTTGTGAAACGTGGCTGAAACGTGCCTATCTTGGGGCAAACTGCCAGTCTGAACTCGGCCCATGTGTGTGGATGTATGCAAATAGGACATCTACACTGTACTGCATTTTTGGAAACGAACCCTCTGACACCCTCTGGATAATGAAGCTCAAGACAATGCACCCCCCTGGTTTGGATCGAGACCTTGGTTTCCTGTCTCATTACCAATGCTGATTTCTCCATGCCTACTAACCCTCTGCATATCTCATCTAATCCAATCATGTCTGCTATTGTTATTCACCTGCTATTGTCATTTGCCTGCTAATATCATTCGGCATCTGAAATCACTCCACTTTCCAATAAATAGGACTGATGGACTCCCATTCTACCTGTATCTGAAGAAGTGAGCGGTGTCTCACAAAAGCTCATTCCCTGCCACATATTTTGTTAGTCTTTAAGATGCTACTGGACTCTTGCTCTTTTCTACTTTTCTGTCAGTAAGCCTCACTAAGTAGACTCAAATCTTTGAGTAGAGATGCTTTGGTTTGCCCTTAAAGTCTCTCACCCATTATGCTACACTAATTCTCAGTCCTATAATCTTATGAATTTTGTTGTTGTTTTGTTGTTCAGTCGCACAGTCAAGTCCGACTCTTCGCGACCCCATGGACCAGATTATGCCAGGCCCTCCCGTCTTCCGCTGTACACCTTCCGACCTGAGGGGCTCATCTTCCGGCATCATATCTTTTAGCCTTTTGTTACTGTCCATGGGGTTTTCTTGGCAAAGATACTGGAGTGGGTTGCCATTTCCTTCTCCAGGGGATCACGCTTGGTCTGAGTTCTCTGCTGTGGCCTGTCCGTCCTGGGTGGCCCTCCACGGCATAGCCCACAGCCTCATCGAACCACGCAAGCCCCCTCACCACAAAGCAGTGATCCATGAGGGAGATCTTATGAATTAATATTTTACTAAAAAGTCAGAGGCATTTATCCAAGACAAAACAGTGATCCTCAAGTTTTAGATGCCGGCTATAACTGGGGTAGAGGAATTGATTGTCTCTAACACAGAAAAGGCACACATGGAACTAAGATGGCAGAAAACTGGAATTCCACAGCATTAAATGCAGGGCTCCTTTTGTAGCAGGAACTCCTTTGCATATTAGGCAACACCCCTAATGTAGCCAATCCCCCAAGAGCTTACAGAGCTCTTCTTACAGGGGCTACTGTAAGCTCTTGGAGGATTGGCTACATTAGGGGTGTGTCGCCTAATATGCAAAGGAGGTCCTGCTACGAAAAGAGCCCTGCTTAAATGGAACCCAGTTTCTTTCAGAAAGAGAGAGTCTGTTTCAGCAGACATTTAAATCCAGCAAAAGACATGGGGAATGGTACCTTTTTCTTCTGCTTTGCCACAGCAGTATTTATCAGTTTGACAGGGAATGGACACTTTAATTCCATCCATAATGACACTGGGAGACCATGTCAGGTTCTGGAAACACGTTAATTGCAATGCTTTCCATGGCATTTTCAATTTGATCAACACTGTTCAACCTTTTATCAGCCTCCTTCCCCTATTCGAAGTGTTGTAGGTGGGGCCCTTGAGGCTCTCCCTGCTCTCAGCTCACACGCCCTTGTCTTGTTGTTCTAGCAACCTTTGTTTGTAGTGACAGATGGGGCTTGCAGGAATATAAAGTTCTGCAGTAACAATATAATCACTGCAACAATGCTAGTCAAAGGAAGTTTAATTTTCACATACGTTTCCGAAGGTTCATTACTTACGAAATTTGCTTCCCTCTTTTCTGCCCTTGCTATTTAAAACATACATGATAAAATCACGTTTTAAAACGATAAGACTCAGCCCCCGACACACATCACACAAAATACAGATGTAAAAATGGATTTAAACCACATACAAAACATAAAAAGCAGCAATTAAAACAAACACCTTTTTTTTTTTTGGCCATTAAGTAACACCAGACTCATGAGGACCCTGTTGGGTTTTCAAGGCAAGAGACATTCACAGACCTTGGTGGTCTCCCATCCAAATACTAACCAAGGCTGACACTGCTAAGCTTCTGAGATCTGACAGGAGTGGGCTAGCCTGGGCTACCCAGGTCAGGGCAAATACCTTATAAAGATTTCCCTTACTTGGAAGCTAGTTGAATCTGACTCTGGGGGGCGGTGCTCATCTCTGTTTCCAAGCCAAAGAGCCAGCGCTGTCCGAAGACGTTTCCGAGGTGATAAAAGCCACCCAGAAAATATTTTCAAGCTCCCATGCCTCTTCCTCTGTTGCCAAGCTCCAAACGCTGACTCTGCCCCCTACTGGGCTAACCCAACTAGTTCTTCGGGGTTCCAACAGCACAATTTACAACAACAAGGATGTCAAGACAATTGTTTTTAGTTAATTGTTAATGGATTTCAGGACCTGGTTGAATGGGAAAAAGGTCATATGAGGATGGTCACATCACAAGCTAGGAGTCTGAAAGCTCTGGCATGGGAAAACAATTTGAATATATTGACCCCCCCCCAAAAAAAAAAAAAAATTCCCCTCTACAATTTCAGGGGTGTGATCAGGCTGATTTCTTCTTCATCAATCTCTTCCCCTTTAACCCCAGTGCTGATTGAACATTATTGATATCCAGTTTGGTATGGTGGTTAGGAGCACAGACTCTAATCTGGGAGAACAAGGTCTCATTCCCCACTCCTCCACTTGCAGCTGCTGGTGTGACCTTGCATCAGTCACAAATTCTCTCAGAGCTGTTCTCTTAAGAGCAGTCCTTGAGAGAGCTCTCTCAGCCCCACCTACCTCACAGGGTGTCTGTTGTGGAGAGGGGAAGGGAAAGGAGATTGTATGCTGCTCTGAGACTCCCTCAGGTAGTGATGGGCAGGGTATAAATCCTCCTCCCCCTCCTCCTCCCCTTCTGGAGTATATTCAGTGACCACCAGACCAGTTCAGGGGTTCCCTCTTTTTTTTTGGCTTACTTACAAAACCCACATTTTTCTACATACCTGAGGAGTTCTCCCAGGTAAGGAAAGACTTCAAAGTTCTCGGTGGTTGGGTTGGTTTTGCTGTGTTTGTCATCTGCACCCAGACTTGCCAAGAACTTACCGTACACCAGCGGGGGACGGATACGTCCTGGCAGGACCATCCCCAAGGGAAGAAAAGACGCGTGCACGATGCCGTCGGCAGGAAGTGACGCTGGGCGATGCTCTGGCAATGGGGATGGAAACTCGTTGGTACCATCGAGTTTCCAGCCCCATTGCCAGAGCGTCGCCTGGTGTCACTTCCTGGTGATGGCATTGTGCGGCGTGGGTGTTGCCCGGGGGAATGTTCTGGCCGGGGACTGTGCATCCCCCGCCAAAATACAGTAAGTACTTGGGAACCCTATCTGCACTGGAGGTGCTGGGTTACTATTAGACCTATTCCTGAATCAGTTCCTAAAGGTATAATATAAAGTTAGGCCAAACAATGACTCCCAACTCCTGCATGGAAGAAACTGATAGATGTCCAAAGACCTCTGAAGATATTTATTTTAATTGAGGAAAGCCCACTTAAAATAGCACTTTTTAATTTAGATTTAATAACTCCATAAAAAGATAAATCTAGTTGCCATGTAATAAACAGTAATTAATTAGTTAATATCAATTAAATACTAAAAATATTAATTTACATTGAACATCTAACTGCCGTAATTTGCTATAGCTATCTTATTAAATGCTAATTAAATTCCTAAACATTCTTACAAGTTTAATGCATTAATAATAGGAACGTAAGTACACACTTACTGTATCTGCACTTCTGAGTTCATTACATGGCAACGAGATTTATCTCTTTTACACTAATTAAATATACTAAGCAAACCTCGGTAACTTTTCTTAACACATACCATAACTGTTTTATTAATTTCAAATTAAATGCCCATTTAAATCTTCTAATCTACGGCTGCCCCAAATAGATTTTAAGGGCTTTTCTCCCCCCTTTCAGCAAAGCAAAAGTTATCAGACTCTGAAGTCTGTTGGATGAACGTATTTTTCTCTGTTTGTGGTATGAAATATACAGGATGGATTTGCAGTGTAATCCCCTTCTCCACATTTAAACCTGATGGGTGCAGTTTGACAAAATCTCACTGAAAACTTGCTGATACTCATTTTTGTGAGATGCTTTCCTCCCCAAAGTTCCCGAACGCTCCCCAAAAGCTTAAATTGTGACCTGTTATGTGTTTTTATAATTGCTCTTTTATTGATGTATTTTTAAAATAATTATTTTATTTATTTTGTAAGCCACCTTTGGTTTGGCAAGGAAGAAAGGAGGCAAATAAATGTTTAAAATACATACATACATACATAGATACATACATACGTATGTGAAAGTTCTGTACATCCCATTTCAGGAATACCATTTCAGATTTTTTAATGGATTTCATGGATAAAACTGCAACAGCTGGAAATGCAAGCCACCCCTTTCTAAACAGAGGGATTTGTGCATTTGATTTTCATGCTAGTTCATGTACCACCCCCCTGCATTATGGTAAATAATGGCAGCTCCACCAGAAAAAAATTGCCCCCACAAGCTGCAAAATCCTGGCTATGGGCCTGCTCTTGTTCATGTGGATAGTTAACAACAAATAGATAGACAACCGCGAGAACAGGCTACAAAGAACTTTATACTGATATTGAAACTTGAAACATATATTGGAATGTCAATAAAGTTATCGTTGCTTCACTGGGTTGTTATTTCTTTCCTTCGACGTTGTAGCTATTATATTATTCCTTTTCTTTGACGTTGTTGCTATAATGTTGTTTGTTGTGACGGTGGTCTTCGAAATGATCTGCCATTTAGATGGTGTTTCTTTTTCCAAACCGAAAAAAAAATGTAACACGTAGCCAAAGAACTTTATACAAATGTATCAGGTCAATTTCTCAACAATGATGCATACTGGATAAATCCTAATCACTGGGTCATATCACCCATATTAACAAGACGTCTCTGACAAGCAGGCTATCACTCAGTGACTATATGTTTCAAGTTTCAATATCAGTATAAAGTTCTTTGTAGCCTGTTCTCACGGTTGACTATCCATTTGTTGTTGAGTTCTACTGTACAACTGTGACCTTTTTGCACTGCATTTGGAGAGTTAGCCACACCCATTGAGCCTCATCTGAACCAAAAGAACACTGCAGAGAATACACACTGCATTCCTCTGAGAGGTCCTACTGATGGGGAAGATCAGTAGTAATGGGACAGCAGTCTTTCCTGGGGACTTATGCATCGTTATTAAATTTTCTGTGAAGGAACACTGAGAAACAACCGAGGAACTCCAGATTTCCACAGAACACAGTTTGAAGACCAGTTGTTTATTTGTTCATTTATTTTTCAAACGAAGGACCCTCTTGTTGGTGTGAGCTGCTGCCAGCAAGTGATCTGCCAAAACATGCCTCCAAACTTGGCCAGTGTTCTTGCTGGCATATTGTATCACAGCCTGCACATAAAACTGTGTGAAGAGGTGCTAAGCTTCATCCTTCTCCCCCAAAGTGCCACTCCAGCAGATAAGGGCTCAGATGATGCTTCTCAGCTACCGAGGGTGTTCCCTTCCCAGTCCATCCAGGTGCTCGAGCCAATGATGGTGGGCTGGCTTGGGAACAGTCCCCCCTCCGAGGTGGCTCAGGGAGTTTGCTGATCAGCCCCACCCATACTGCAGGAATTAAACTCACTTCACCACCTACCCACACCAACCCTGATACTTTAGTTAGGGCCTTGCCAGTCTGTTCTAAGCAGATCTACTTAAATATGCTTTAGCTCCTTGAAACAGAATGAAGCAAGTCAAAAAGGGCTCTCGCACAGCCAATTAGAGACAGTCTTCCTAAATTCCTTCTTGGCTTCAAAGCAACCAATTAATCCCATACAGTAAGACACACTCATGTCCATATCCAAATAAATCCACAAATTCAGACGAAGTGTCATGATATTCCACATTTGCTTCTTGTTGGTCAAAGGTAACTTTTTTTTTAATGGCAGAGTCTACACATGAACACATGAAGCTGCCTAACACTGAATCAGAAAATTGGTCCATCAAGGTCAGTAATATCAACTAAGACTGGCAGCAGCTTTACGGGATCTTTCACATTACCAACTAACTGATCCTTTCAATTGGAGATCCCGGGGATTGAACGTGGGACCTTCTGTACACTCAACAGATGCTCTACCATTGAGCCATAGACCTCTCCCCAAACATAACATTCCTTCTGCTCATATTTCTTTTGTTTGTTTATTTTTTGGTTTTGTTTTGGTGGGTATTTGTGTCTGTGTCTGTATGCTTGCGAGCCTAGAAGCCATGGTGACATCTGGCAACCCCTAGTGGGGCTAGGATGTTTCAGAGAGGTGGCTTAACATCACCTGCCTCCACGTCCTGGCCCTGGTATTCCTTGGAGGTACTTCCAAATACTTGCCAGCATTGGCCCTGCTTAGCTTCTGAGATCTGATAAGACTGGGCTTGCCTGAGCTATCCAGGTCAAGGCCTTCCGCTCATATTTCAAAGTGCATCATACTTACTGCTTTCCACTTTTGAATTATTAGCTATTAGAGGACTCATAAGATCCAAAGCCTTTCGAGAGGTTACAGGGAGAAGGACTCTTATTCTAAGATTGCAGAATGGATTAAAACCCACTGAACATTCTAGTATAAAACATTCTAGCATAAAATCAATCTATTAATTTCTAACCAAAATGGCATGATAATTGGACATACCCATTACATGTGTGTCAGATTTCCTCTTGGTTTCTTACTTGATCAACACCTCTCTGACTCTACTAGTTGTCCAATAATTGTAGAGAATAATCATTTTTGTATTTGGTGTAATCTGGGATTATATATATATATATATATATATATATATCTCCTTACATGTAATTGGTGTAGCAGGGTGGCACTTTTGGAACATTCCACATGCTCCTAAATCAGTTGGTTCCATGATGTGTCACTCAGAAGCTGTCCCTATCCACTGGCTGTGTTGCCTGAGTCCCGCCCACAGAAGCGAAGCCCGCAGAAACTTTCTTCAGAAGACGGTTGCTTCGCCCCAGTGAACACAGCTACTGTCTTCGTTCTCCTCGCCAGACTCCCACCTCAGCCACTGTCAGAATTACTGGCAAATGGCTGTGTCTCCTGATGAAGACACTTCTCCTGCTTAGCTCCTCTGTGGGACTAACTTTTCCCTCAGTGGCTGTGGCTAGGAATTGACATGCAACGTCCCTGGTGTGATGACATCACTTTCTTGTGACATCATTATGCTGGGGACATTGCACCTAGCTGTGACTGTTGGGGATGGGGCTTTCCCCCATCAGCCAGCTGGTTGCTGGTGGGCTGGAGTCCTTGAAATTGGGGGATTCCCTGCTTCCACCTGGGATCTGACAACCCTATTTGGATAGCATTCATCTTTAGAATATTAATTTTACCCCAGAGTGCTAAATTTTCTACCTATTTAGATCATCTGTAATACTTTTTTTTTAATATGGTGGTGATATTCAGCAAGCTCATTTCTTCTAAGATATCTAGGAATTAATAACCCTAAATATTTAAACTGAAGTGTGGTCCACCTGAAGGGTTCATGTAATGCTAAGGGATTGCTTGGAATTATCTCCATTTGGCATTGATGTCGGCTTTTCCTCCCTATTAATTCTACATCCTTAAAGCTTTCCAAACAACCGTCTCTGAGCATAGAGAACCACCTCTGAACACATAGAACCAGTGAGTTGGCCAAGAAAATTGACAGAAAGCACAACAAAGTGGTTACAGTGTTGGACTAGGAACTAGGAAGACTTGGACTCAAATCGCCACCCTGTCATGGAAGCTCACTCAATGACCCTGGGCCAGTCAGACTCTCTCAGACTAATCCTCCTGACAGGGTTGTTGGACTCTTAGGGTTGCCATAGGGATGTCAGTCTTCAGTTGGGACCTGAGGACCCCCCCCAGAATTACAGCTCATCTCCTGGACAAAATGGATGCTTTGGAGGGCGGATGGCATAGTACCCTCCTGAGGTCCCTGTCCTTCCTGGACTCCATCCACAAATCTCCAGGAGTTTCCCAACCTGGATCTGGCAAACCTACCCCCCATCCTCCACCAGTGGCTCCAACTCCAAAGTTTCCATTTTCTAGAGATCAGTTGTAATTCTGGGAGATTCTCAGGCCCCATATGGAAGTTGGCAGCTCTATTTTGCTGTGAGGATAAAATGGACTTGGGGGATTGATGCTGTAAACTGCTTTGAGTACACAAGTGGGGTATAAATACCTAAATAGAATAAATATAACTATTGAGCACTCCTGAAAATGTCTCTCATGTGGCCTGAAATGGGGGGGGGGAGCATGACTATGCCCCTCCTCTTTTAGCCTGATTGCTCTAGATTATTACCAATATTGGGGAATTATGAATTATTATTAATATGCAATCGGCTAAGGGACTTTTCACCTGTATATACAGAGGTGCCACTCTTCCAGAAGTACCAGTAACAGGCAAGGAGACTGAGTTTTAGTTAAAATAATGTCTTTTACTGTAAATCTTCTTCGCACACAAACAATACACAGTCACACACACAAATATTCAGATTCTGGGAAATAAAGAGAGATTTTAAGCATGTTTGCATTAGCAGGAGATTCGTTGATTGGGATATACTTTACCTGTCTGAAGAGATGTAGCTTGCCAAATGGAAAAATATAAGGGAATTCCAGAAAAATGGGGATTATGCTAGGAAAGGGGAGTGTGCAAACTGACCAGCAGAAAGCACAAGGTAGGCCTCAGCTGCAGACTAAGAGCCTGGGATAGGATGGGTAGCAAGGGAGCTACTAGGATAAGAATCAGAGAGTATAGAGGTCATTGAGGGGGTGTAGAGAGAGAGACCATGTGGCTCGGCTGTCCCCTTTTATGAGGGGGGCTTGGGGGGTTGGGCCAGGCTGGCCACATGTCCTAGTCACATGTCTCTTGGGGGTGGCTTAAGCTGGTCACATGTCTTGGTCCACCTCCTCTGGGGTGTCACAGGGGGAGGGCTTGCTGGACTCCTCCCTTGACACAGCCCCTCTGTGATCTGTTTATGCCGTGAAGGTGAGGGGCTTAAAGGTGGGGCAATATTGAGATCTAATTAAGCTTGTGGCAGAGACACCTGATTGGCATGATGAGTCAGCGGCTAGCATCGATTGCTCCCTTTTGTCTTGAGGTTGCAGGACCAGTTCTCTTCCAGATGGGCAGGTGAGCTAGTCCCTTTGTTAAGGAAAAGCTGAAGATAATCCTTTTTGTGTTTGAGGAAGTTGGGGGGGAGGAATGTACCAGTGTTCTTGAAACATCTTCAGTTTGAACAGCCTTAGCAAATGGCTGCTGGTGTGGTACTTTGCGTGTATACAGGAACATCTCTGGAACAGGGAAACCTCTTGGAAGCCATACGCATGCTATCTGGTGTGGGTGTGTTGGCATCTCACTCTGGTCACCATGCATCATAGTCCCTTGGCACACATTATGCACAGTTCATAGTTCATAACAGAGCAAAAAGCTCCTTGCTGGCTAACACCTCCATCAGTGATAAATCTGCTCTTATTCCATTTTACTGGTAATCCCATGAAGGGTGGAGAACACTTTTAGGGAATTGCCCTAGAAGTAGCTCCTAGGTAACAATATTATTTTCATTTGTTTGCTTGTGTGTGTGTGTGTGTGTGAAAGAGAGAGAGAGAGAGAGAAAGAGAGAGATTTCCCTCATTTTGAGTAGTAGATTTTTTTTTTTTTAAACCAACCTATTCTGAGGTGTCACATTGATGCCAAATGTTTCTTTTAGCTCAAAGCCTTCAGGATTTTTCACAGATGACCTCTGTAGGGGGAAAAAAATGGCTAGGCAATGTAGGCTTTTCTTAGTGCCTGCCAAGGTACTAAGGATATGCCAAGATTATGTCCTCCAATGATTTCTTGGAAGACAGAAAGTATATATATCGTAGGTTGCGTGTTGCGGGATGATTCAGTGAGGTGGATCTTTTCACGCACGATGACGGGGCCCTGTCACGAAGGCCGAAGCCCACCGAGCAGCTAGAAATGCACATTAGCTATTAACCTTCCCTCAGCCACTCGACTTTTTTTCCCTTTTTGCAGCCTTTCCCTCAGAAACATTAGAATACCCTGAAGAAATAACTTTCCAATTAAAAAGGATCTCGGAGAACAAAGCCATTTTATCTCTGACTCCTGGTGTTCTTTATTCCAATAATTTAAATTGGAATTGATTTTTCAATTTAGCCGTCGACTTGCTACGGACACACAGCTGAAAAGGCCGAATGGAATTGCGGAGCTGAAATATTTGTCTTTGTGATGCGCGTCTCATAAATCCACAGGCGTCAGAGCCGGCTTTCTCCCCCCCCCCAAATGCATTTTCTTTCTGCTTCTGGTTTGGAGAACATCTCTTTAGCACAGCATGGGCAAACGAAGGAAATACATCCACTGTGACCTCAAGGGCCCTATACTTTGTTCTCCAGAGATCCACTTAATTGTTACATCGCAGGGAAAAAAATAAAATAAAATGAATAGATCCAGTACATACAAAAGTGATAGCTGTTTCTCAAAACCAGAAAACGTGTTCTATAATTTATTATTCCATTTCTTTAAAAGGCGTAGAGGTGGTAGGAGCGGGGGCGGGGGCGGTGGCTTAGGCACTTCAATTTCTTGAGTTGTTTTTTTTTTAAAAACTGCATATACCTCTTTTCTAACCTGACATATTCATTCTTCTTTTTATTGTTTCATTGGCAGCATTGTTTAACGCTGTAACTGAATCTTTTTTCCGTGTGTGAAATAACAGCTCTTGCATTAAGGGGGACTTCAAGTATTAGATTGAACCTAGTAATAAAAGAAATCAGAGCTGCACGGCTCATTTAATTGCCAACAGCCGAGCAGGTTTATTTATTTTTGCTTGGATATTTATACCCCGCTTTTCTCACAATGGAGCTGTGGTGGCTCAAGTGGTTAAGACGCTGAACTGCAGGCTGGAAGGTCAGTAGTTCAGCAGTTCACGACCCAAGTGCCACATGACGGAGTGAGCTCCCATCTCTGGTTCCAGCTCCTGCCAACCTAGCAGTTCAAAAGCAAGAAATTGCAAGCAGATAAATATGCAGCGGAAGGCAACGACAAACTACCTCTGCTTCTCTCTTGCCTAAGTTGGCTGTGATTTGATAGCCCTTAATCATTGCTGCTCTATTATGTTAAACATACGCTCATAGAAATCTCATCTTGCATTGTTTAAGACTGAATAGCCGATTTAAGTAAACCTGTTCTTTTGGAAGTACTAATCTCACAGGACTTGCTGGCCTCTGCGGGCCATTTTCTTGTTTGCCTTAACTGTAAGAGACCTCCTGACAAGGAGTGCTCACAAATGCCACAATTTTATCTAACAGCTCCCCATTTGCAACACTGTTCAGGAATCTCCACACTTTCCTAAATGGAGAGAAGTTCCAAGGAGCCCTGTTCACAAGCTACATTGAGTGCATGTACAATCTAGCCCTGTACACACAACCAGGGCTGGTTTCAGGCTTTGGAGGGCCCTCTGCAGAGAGTGCCCAGGGTCCCCCATGCCCAATACTAGCTCCCCCTTCTTGCCCACCTCCCCATATGCCCCCACCTGCCTGTACATCCTTCCTCCGCCTACTTGCAAGCATTCCTAGCTGCAGTCACTGTTGCTTACACTGCCTATGCACACTTTCCCCAGTGGTGCTAAGTGGTGGGCGCAACTAGAAGTTCCACTACCATGGCCACCAGGAATTCTGCTGTTCCATGCATTGCCCACATGGCCTGTCTCTAGCAGCACTTGGCAGTATATGCCGCTTCCGAGATCTGACATGACCGGGCTATAACATGCAGCCTTCCCTCCAGGGGTGGGATAACTTGGAAATAATTTCAGAGCTGTTTACAGATGGAGAAAGATTGGCATCATGCCTCAGATCAACTTTATTCAACCTGAGGACTGCGGCTGCAGTCACACACATTAAATAATCCACTTTCAATCCACTTTCCAACTGGATTTTTACTGTGTGAACTGGCAAAATCCAGTTGGAAAGTGCATTGAAAGTGGATTCTCTAGTGTGTACGACTGCAGCTTGTGATTGGCTATTAGTGTAGTGGGTTTTATCCCTGTTCTACCATTGAGCAAAGTCTATTTATTGATTGGTTTATTAATTTAAAAAAGTTATACCCCATCTTTCCTTTTAGCTCAAGTTTGCAGCCTTCCTGCAATCCAGCCTTTCCAGTGGAGAAAGAGCTACTCAGTTTGGAGGAAGGCTCCGTGGACCGGAGGAAGGCTGCCTGGAAGGTGGCTGGATCAACCCCATTTTCTATAGGTCAGAGCGATATCTCTTTGTTCCTGTGGTAGAGGAGAGCAAGACTCTGATAGCACCTTCAAGACTAACAAAATATGTGGTACCTGAAGAAGTGAGCAGTGAAAATACGTGGTATCCTGAAGAAGTGAGCAGTGACTCACGAAAGCTCTTACCCCACCACAAATTTTGTTAGTCTTGAAGGTGCTACTGGACTCCTGCTCTTTTCCCCTGCTGCAGACAGACTAACACAGCTACCCGTCTTGTCTACGGTAGAATTCTCAAAGGAGACTATGAAAAATGCGCTAGATAATGTTTAGATATTCAACATGAAATTCTTGTACAAAATGTCTACAACAGATAAACATGTATAGTGTCCACAATAATATTAATAGGTGAAATTTCAGTTTCCGGACTGTTCAGTCGTTTCGAGACAAAGACAAAGTTTCTTACAGCTTCACTTTGCCCTTCAAATGTAGCTGTAAGAATCTTTGTAACCAGGTTTATGACACATCTATGAAAATGAATGAGACCAGTGATTGGTATACTTTTGAATTAATCAACCAAGAAGCACATCTTCCATCCTTGTTTTCGGAAGAAGAGAGACATTGAAATGATTGAACAGTCCGGAGACTTTCGTCAAAATTAAAATTTCACCTATTAATATTATTTTAGACACTATACATATTTATCTACTGTAGACATTTTGTTCAAGAATTTCATGTTGAATATCTAAACATCGTCTAGCACATTTTTCATAATTTCCTTTGATAATTTTTTGCCTCTGAATTGTGACTGTGACCATCTAGTAATCTTATTATGGTAAAATTCTCTGCATTGGAAAACAGAGTGGAAAGGGCTCCAGTTTTCTACCAGGAGTAACTGGCGATGACTGCATTATGACTGTACCTCCATGTTGCTGCTCAGCCATGTAGAGTTCCCAATGATCAGTCCCAGTGACCAGTTACTACAGTTTCTGGCTAGTGCTCTGAGAAGGATTGGGAGGTAGATACTTGACCACCTCAACGTTGATGCTTTTCCTTTTCTTCCAGGTTCTGCTGGACTAAGGCCTGGGAGGCCCCGAGCTGGAACCTTCCTGTTGAATGAAGCTCACTGGGGAATTTTGTTCCAATCACCCTCTCTCAGCCTTGACTTATAAGGTGGGGTTGGCCTGTAGTCAGGTTTGCCATTTTCCCACTGAGGGATTTCGTCACCCCTGTCTCCCATTTCCCATTCCACTGTAACCAGTGGGAGAAAAACAATAATAAAAAAACCACTCTATTGGGTGACAATGTGATGTCAGTTCCAGGGAAAACCCAGAAGTGATGTCACTCTACTCTAGGAATCACAAGAAACCTCGTGGTTTTCTCAGAGAGTTTTTGGTGATTCCTGGAAGAAGAGATTGGATTTATACCACATCCTTTGCTTGAAGTCTCAGAGCAGCTTGCAAACTCCTTTCCCTTCCCCTCCCCACAACAGATACCCTGTGAGGTAGGTGGGGCTGAGAGAGCTCTGACAGAAAGTGCTCTTTCAAGAACAGCTGTGCCAGGACTATGGCTTGCCCAAGGTCATCCAGCAGCTGCAAGTGGAGGAGTGGGAGATCAAACCCGGTTCTCCCAGATTAGAGTCTGTGCACTTAACCACTACACCAAACTGGCTCTCTAGAAAGGTGTGACATCAGTTTCGGCTTTCCTCCAGAAGTGATGTCACACCATCGTCCAATGGCTCCTCCCCCCAATTCCTGCTGCTGAGTCAACTGATGGGCTGATTCAGTCTCCTGGATGTCAATCCTGGTGGCAGGAAGATGGAGGTGTGTAATACAGACAGTGGTGTGAGAAGGGGATCTTATTACTTGACAGCATCCAAATTTGGGTAGTGATAGTAGGGTCTGGCCTCCCTTGAAATGGCTGGCCAGTTGAGTCAGTTGCTTACTGCAAGACCCAAAATGCCAGACACCTCCCCGAACAAACCAATAAGACCACTTGATCATCAAAAGTATCTAGAAAGCAAGGGCTCCCTGTTATTGTGAGGGGGCCAGCAACTGGTCTCATTTTATTTGCCAGCCTGCACTGTAGAGTGATCCTAATTTCCATTCGAACTCCCCGAACTCAGCTTCGCCGAAAATGAAAAGGCTGCTGTACATTGTTCCCGCACAGCTCATAAGAGGCAGCTTGATTGAAGCTTTAATAAAATTAACACTACTTTCTTGACTTATTTTCCTCTTTTCTTCTTAATCTTCCCTTCAAGATTAAACTCATCAGCACTTGACAAAAACTGCAAATAACAGGCAGATGCAGGAGCCGGCTTTATCTTTTTATGCAAGTATGTGGTGCTAATTAGTGCAAATTGATTAAACTTTAATTGCCTGATCCATGGCTAATTAATATTTATAAGATGAATGAGTAAGAAAAAGCAGACATTTATTAAAACACTTTAATGATTTTTCATATGTTTTGACAAAGCAAAGCAAATAGATGTTAAGAGTCAAAGGGAGCCAGGCATCAGGACTTCACTGTCTCTCTCTCTCTCTCTCTCCAGTCTGCTCTTCCTCGTAGAACTCAATTCACCCCCCTTCCACCTTGCCGTCGCCGTTTAGGATCCTTCCCGTATTGCCCAATGAGCCCTACACTGGTCTCTTGTTGGGTCCAAACTGTGTTACATTATGCAAAAGAAAACACGTTATGTCGCCAGACATGCCACTTTCACCCACAATTGTGTCATATCAAAGCTATGTGGCTCAGCAAAAGAACCTCTGTTTTGCACGCAGGATGTTCCAGCTTCAACCCCCACAGGCCTGTTGCCAGGATTTTTTAATTGGGGGGGAGGGCTTTAAATAAGTCAGGGGGCACTTGCACACATACACCCAAGCAAGCACCATAAATAAAATTTCAAAATTGGAAGTCGCGGGGCTTGGCTTAGATGGAAAGTCAGGGGGGGCCTTGGTGGGAAGTGAGGGGGCTGGGCCCCGAGAGGCCCCGCTGTAGCTACGGGTCTGAATCTCCAGCTTCTCTAGATGAAAGTACCAGGCAGTAGGTGATTTGAAGGACCTCACCCCGAGACCCTGGAGAGGCGTTGCCAGTCTGAGGAAACAATACTGACTCTGATGGACTGGGGGGTCTGATTCAGTATAAGGCAGCTTCAGGTGATGCCTGTAAACAAGCAAAGGATCTCCTTCCAGAACACAACTTGATTTTGAGTCAGGGATGGCCAACTTCTGTTTTCTCAGGGGATGCTCTGTTCTCCAGACAATGGTCCAAGGACTGGGACTGTATTTTCTTCCCCATTCACACAACCTCCCTGTTGTTGGTCAGGCTCTAAAACAAAACTGGTATTATCTTCTAGCTAAAACATCTTGCTGTCGACTGAGTCTGTAGCACTGCACAGTCCATGTCATAAGGAATGGAAGAAACTGTGGTGCATCATACAGGAGGAAATCATGCTCCAACCATATTTTATTTATTTATCATTGAATTTCCAGCCCGCCCTCCCCGCAAGCGGGCTCAGGGCAGCTCACAAATAGGGCACGGATGCCAATACATAAAAACAAGATTAAAAATAAGATAAAACAATCATTTACGATATTACAGAGTGCTCTAGATGTTTCAAAATCAGTCTTCAGTAAGAGGGTGGTTCAGTGGTATCAGCTCCACGCCGTGCTGTGTTTCGCTCATCACAGGGCCATCTCCGCACCCTGCTGTTACCCAAACCAGTTGTTGTTGGTGGTGATGGTAGTGGTAACGGTGGTAGTGGTAGTGGGGGCTCCTACTCGAAAGCCTGGCGGAAGAGCTCCATCTTGCAGGCCATATTATATGGCTGAGCATTTACACACCTGCCACCTTTTGATAGGAGGGCTGTGCTTTTGTTTTTATATAGCCTCAATAGATATTATTCCCAATATGTTCTCAGTGCAGTCCATTTCTGTCTTGTTTCTTTCTTTGTAGATGTGGATAGGAAAACCACCTTAGCAGTTGCTAAACATTTAACTGCAGTGATTGCTGCTAAAAATTTGAGTTGAGTTCGGATTTGGGTTGGGTTTTGATCTGTTCAAGACCTTTGAGTTAGAAAAAAACAGTAAGCTAAGGTGAGGTGGGTAGCCATGTTGGTCTGAAGCAGCAGGACAAAGTTTTAGTCCAGTGGCCTTAAAGGTGCCAATTGAAGCACCAGTCCCAAATGTGAGATGCGGGTTTGTTTACCCCTGCATGCACAAAATTTAGAAAGTGATCAGTGTGCAGAAGCACTCTTTAGTGCACTGATTGTCCACACTGTATCAGGGCCCTGGGACTGAATTAAGCTCAATTGCCTTTCCCCTAAGACTATACCAAGAAGCCGGTGCAAATCACCAGGTAGACCCAGGTCTTCTGCACTCTTCATGCTCTGCAGTTTGGTGTAATGCTAAATTACCTTTTAAATAAAAAAAATCCCCTGTGAGGTTACTTGCCTCCCTAACGAATATTCACGAGTGATTAAATACGCACTTCCATTCCCCCATATTTCTTGTCAGTTGCTTGAATGGGCTGTAATGGAGCCCTTTGTTTCCTTTTGTTATTAAAACACAACATTATAATTCACACACACAGAATGATAGATTGGCAGCCTCATTTGTACTGCCATGAGTCGGCTGCATGTGGCAAGGAACTCAGAGTTTCCGAAGACTGACATTTTTACAGCAGGCAGGCATATGCTCAAAAACAATAGTTTGCCAGTCTTTTTGCTGGATCCGTTTTTCTTTTCTTGAAAATATGGGCCTAGTAGCACTCCTTATATCAAGATCCACCAATTAGAACATCATCGGGAAAAGAGCAACCATATTGTAGAAGTCACAGGAGTTCTCCAGCCACCACCTGGGGGTTGGCAACTCTACTTAGCTACCATCTCATTAACTGGTCATTAGCCTCCCACAGCCTTGGCTTTGTTCGCTCTCTCACCCCTTCTTCTCAGTATATATTTTTTAAACTACTTCTCTTCTCTACACTTGAGCTTTCTGAGGGAGTGTATGGCTCTGCCTACCCAGGCCCATAGCTACAGTGGGGCCTCTCGGGGCCCAGCCCCCCCAACTTCCCATCCAGCCCAGGCCCACTGACTTTTCTAATTTTTAAATTTTATTTATGGTGTTCGCTGGGTGTGTGTGGGTATCCTCTGACTTATTTAAAGGCCCCTCCGGATTAAAAATTCCTGGCTATGGGCCTGTGCCAATCGCTGGAGCCATTTTATGATTGGCTCTGCATCCTGTGGCAGCCATTTTGTGGTTGCACGCCCGACCCTGTATCAAAATTTCAAAGCTGCCCAGAGACTACAGGACCCCTGGTCTAAAATATTTAATCTGCAATGGCTGTTTCTCACATACACGTTGCCTCTTGATGTCATCGTCCCTACGTAATGAACATGTGCCTGTCAGCTTGTGCAATGAGCATTGTTCTTCAGTTCTCTAATCCTTTTTATTATGCTTATTGTATACAGTGCATTGGATCTCACTGAAATTTTCCAGTGGCAAACCGAAACTTCCCTGTCTCTCCCCTTCTATCGCAGTCTGTGGATTTTCACAAAATGCTGCTCCTGAGGTTATGGGGGACTCAAGAATGACAAGAGGAGGGAGAATTGGTGGATGGAAACTGCCCATTTAGTCTGGGCACACCACGTTGTGTATGTGTGTGTGTGTGTGTATATATATATATATATATATACATATATATATATATATACACACACCAATGTGATGTTGTGCTGGACTGGGATCTTGATGACCCATGTTCATACCCCTACTCTGTCACAGCATCTCGCTAGGTGACCTTAAGCCAAACACACACACAGTCAGCCTAACTTATCTCACAGGACTGTTGTGTGGATAAAAGAAGAAGAAGAAGAAGAGGAGGAGGAGGAGGAGGAGGTTGGATTTATACCCCACCCTTCATTACCTGGTGGAGACTCAGAGTGGCTTACAAATCTCCTTTCCCTTCTCCTCCCCACAACAGACACCCTGTGAGGTAAGTGGGGCTGAGAGAGCTCTCTTGAGAACTGCCCTTGAGAGAACAGCTCCAAGAGCACTTGTAACTGATCCAAGGTCACACAGCAGCAGCTGCATGTGGAGGAGAGGGGAATCAAACCTGGTTCTCCCAGATTAGAGTCCGTGCTACTAACCACCACACCAAACTGAGACATAGAGACATCAAGAACAATGTAAGCTGCTTTGGGTCCTTATCGGGAGAAAGTCAACGAATAAATAAAACAAATAACAAAGACTTGGATCCCACAGCACTGTTCCCCTTGCACTTTTCTCCAGCTGCGGCGGCATTCACATCTTGCGCTTCTAGCACTTTTGCTTGCTGAAGAGCAATGTTCTTCAAGGTGCCCTTTTGCAAGTGGAAGCGACAATGTCATAGGATGCAAGGCAAAGTATAAATACTTTTCTAATTCTATAAATAGTGGTGGCAAGTGCCATCAAGTCACAGCTGTCTTATGGTGACCCTGTAGGGTTTTCAAGGCAAGAGACGTTCAGAGGTGGTTTCCACTGCCTGCCTCCAAGTCACAATCTTGGTCTTCCATGGTGGCCTTGCGTCCAAGTACTAACCAGGGCCAACCCCGCTTAGTTTCTGAGACCTGATGAGATTGGGCTAGCCTAGTCCATCCAAGTCAGGGCTGGTATTCCTAGTCCATCCTCTAATTTGGTGACCCAGTCTTTATTGCATTGTTTCCAGAAGCAGATCTTGATGCACAGAACTAGTTTGGTCTGTTGGTTGCAATAGGGTCTGTTGCAATGTTCCCTCTAAGCTGAGTCCGTGTGAGCTAGCTCATCGTTTTTTAGCCTCTGGCTCACACATTTTTGTCTTCGCTCAGGAAGGAGGGCTCCAGAGCAAACTAATTTATGCAGTAGGCAAATCACCTGTTCACAACTGTAATGCCAGTAGCTCAGAAGATAGAATTTCTGCTCAGAAGACTCCACTGCTTAGAGGGAACATTGGTCTGTTGAGATCCCAATGAAGTAATTATCTCAGGATCATAGAATCACAGAACCACAGAGTTGGAAGGGGCTGCACAGGCCATCTAGTCCAATCCCCTGCTCAATTCAGGATCAGCCTGGAGCATCCCTGACAAATGTTTGTCCAGCCGTTGCTTAAAGACTGCCAATGAGGGGGAGCTCACCACCTCCTTAGGCAGCTGATTCCACTGTGGCACAACTCTTACTGTCAAAAAGTTTTCCCTAAGATCCAGCCGGTACCTTCCCGCCCGTAATTTAAACCTGTGATTGTGAGTCCTATCCTCTGCTGCCGACAGGAACAGCTCCCTGCCCTCCTCTAACTGACACCCCTTCAAATACTTAAAGAGAGCAATCATGTCCCCCCCCCTCAACCTCCTCTTCTCCAGACCATCATTATATTATACTATTATATCTATTATGCTGATGGAAGGGGACACCTGTGCCCGTTCTCTTGTACTATGGATAAGGTCAAAGTACTGTAGGACATCGTCTGACGAAGTATGCATGCACACGAAAGCTCACACCTTGAATAAAACTTTGTTGGTCTTAAAGGGGCCATTGGACTCTAACTTTGTTCTATCAGCATTCTATGAATGTTTTCCTTATCACATTGCCTCTGTGAGGAAGGTGGACTGTTAATGAGCCAAATAAAGCATCCTGGCCTCTAAGCTTAGCACGTGATAAAATCAATCATATGTAAACTAAAATGAGCCCTGCTTGTTAGGTAGCCGCCTCAACCCGTACTAAAAAACAGGAAAGTATGTTTTCTGAGAAGCCGGCTGATTCCGCTCTCTTTGCCGCCTCACCCGTTTTGCTCGGGAACATATAAAATTGAGTTGTTTCTTGTCCTGACAGATTTTTGTGTGGAGAATATCAATTTAGAATTTCGTTGTCAAGTTTAAGTCTCCGCTGAGCCTTTGTAAAGGCAGACAAAAGAGGCTGAGATTCCCGACCGAATCTGGAGACGTGACGGGAGAAGGCGAAACGAGCAGTCTGAGAAATGAATCATTTTTCTGCACCATGGAGATGATACTGTAAGCATAGTGTACTGCCAACATTGAATTTATGCACATCAGGCAGTAAATATTTAACTTGTCAATGAGCTCAGGGAAGGGGGGGGAAAGGGGAAAAAAATACAGGCATGTAAGACTCTAATGTTACATTCAGTCGGATGGCTCTCTCAGGATCAATACTATGCTTGCTGGTGATGTATTGCCAGGTGAAAAAAATCCAGACTGCAGGAATAAATAAGAGAAATAGGAGATTCATTCAGAGGAACAGTGAAAGCAGTTGTGACATTAAGAACCAAGACCCCAACAGAACCCCAAGACCCAAATCAATGTCTGCTAGTCACCTTTGATATGATTACATTTTGTTTGTCTATTTTTAAGAACACTCCCTTTCCTGCAACAAGACTTCTGCACCATTTATAAAGGAAAAAGTACTTTAAATGTGGGCAAGGATGCCAGGGTCTGCTCATTGTAGGTGGAACAACATGCGGCATGTAGACGCACCTAGTCAAAAAAGGACACAATACTTCAAGAGGAGTGTCTCCAGTCACCCTCTGGTTCTACATGGCAATTCAACAGCCATGCATTTATAGATTCTATAACAAAGTGTATGTTATGGGTGTGTGTGTGTTGCATTTTCTCTTCAGTTTTCAGAGGTGTTTCATATAAGGTGGCAGCATGGAAAAACGTTATTCCTCCACCTACAGCCTGAAGTGGTACAGTCCATCCTACGCCTTCATTGTAGCATGTATTGTGGGGACCCTGGCCTCTCCTCCAGCCAAGACCTCCTTGGATAGTACGGCTCCCCCTCTTATTTTTGACTTAGTCGTTTTAGTAGTCACTCCCAGTTACAGCCCAAGTGCCAAAGGGAGCTGAAACTTGGGGAGTCTCAAAAAGGCACCTGGGTACAACCATGACATTGGAAAATCCTAGGAAAAAAGAGGAAGAGTGTGCTGAATTAGAAACTGATTAAGTGCTATCTCCCCCAGGTCAGTGGCATATCATTCGCAATAACAAAGCACTTTTCAGCACTGTAGACCTCACTCAATATCCCAGAGGCATCTGCCCAGCCCAAGGGAGTTGCTATTTCATTAACCAACACCTAGTTCCTTTTCCATGGAGCTGTGGTGGCTCAAGTGGTTAAGACGCTGAACTGCAGGCTGTGGAAGGTCAGTAGTTCAGCAGTTCAAGACCTGAGAGTGCCGCATGATGGAGTGAGCTCCCGTCTCTAGTTCTGCCTCCTGCCAACCTAGCAGTTCAAAAGCAAGAAATTGCAAGTAGATAAATAGGTACCACTTTGGTGGGAAGGTAACAGCGTTCCGTGCACCTTGGTGTTTAGTCATACTGGCCACATGACCATGGAAATGTCTTCGGACAGTGCTGGCTCTTCAGCTTTGAAACGGAGATGAGCACCGCAACCCTAGAGTTGGATTCGACTGGCTTTCAAACAAGGGAACCTTTACTAGTTCCTCTTCCTCCCCTTTTTACTCAATCAGAAAGGGTGTTCAGGTTGTTAATTTATGCTCTATCCTGTTTCAGGAGCGAGCTTGACTCACCCAAACTTTCACATCAATGCAGAACTGGCTCACTTCCACCTAATTAAAGTATGTTAATCATGTCACCTCACCCTGGCAGATTTGGCTGACAATAGGCTAATCAAGGTATCTCACCCACATTTCCCCATCAAAGTTTGACAGTAGTCAACTTTCAACCAGCCAGTGAGATTCAAACTTTTAATCTTGGCTCAATAAAAAGCCCGGATGGCCCAAATTCCACCTATCATAGGGGTCTTCTGCCCATGAAAGAAGGACTCCATGCCATAGCAAATGGTTCTTCAGATCCCTGGTCCAGATGTCTGCTGGTCAGAATTCTGGTTTCCTGCTGAGAATCCCTGCTGCAATTTGCAGGCTTTTCTCTTTAGTCTTTTCTCCTCACTCTGCTCCTTGGACCTCAGCTGCGTTTGCCCTGGACCTCTCCAGACAGACTGTCTCCACTCAACCAAAATGCTTATTTATTTATTTTTTGTGATTTTTATCCCAAAAGTGTGCTCAGGGCAGCTCACAACATATCACAAACAAATCCATAGATAAAAATACATTAAACAATGTAAAATTTCCCAGCTAGTTAAATTGAAATATACGTATGGCTCATGGTGGCTCTGCCATTCCAGTTCAGTTCCATTTCAGTGTACGCCAAGCTCGTACCAAGAAGGCAGTGGATCAGTCTGATGGATCAAGTAACCACACCATAGGGCACTTGAGCAGGGGAGGCCGATGTAATTTGACGTCCGCCTCCTCAACCAAAGGCCTGGTGGAACAGCTCTGATCCACTGGTCCAATTGCTTTGGGACATGGGAGTTTATGTGGGGAGAGGCTCCCGAAGCTACCCAGAAAATTTGGAACCTCTCCCTCAGACCCCCTCCCCCCAGAGCCACTAACAGCACTGTGGGAAAAAAGTAACTTCCCCCCCCACCATAGAGAACAATGGAGGGGATGGGGGCAATCTGTTTGGGGGCCCATAGAATTGGACCCCTGGTCCAATGTTCTTGAAACTTGGTGGGTACCTTGGGGAGAGGCTCCAGCAGCTACTCTGCAAGTTTGGAGTCTCTCCCTCAACCCCCCTTCCCTCCAGCCTCCAAAATATACCCTATGTTTTCACCGTTGACTTCAATGGCCCATAGGGTATAATGGAGCTGAAATTCACATTCGGCTGGCAGAAAGACTCCCCAGGTGGCTTGTAGTGCTGAAATTGACATGCAGGAGTCTTTCTGTCAGCCGAAATTGATTCTGCCGATTTGGCCGAATCCAAATCGGGCCGAATTTATTATTTATTTTTTTTGCAAACCCCTAGTCATGAACTTTATGAACCGAACCAGTTCATTTGACACCTAAAAGTTCATGGCGTTATGTGGTTCACGAACCAATAACGCCATGAACCACAAACTGAACTGCATTTCCCTAGTTTGTGCCCATCCCTATGACTGACACAGTACTCATCAATCCCACCCTCTCCCTGCTCAAGTCTAACAGAGAGATAGTAATGGGAAAAACAAAATAACTGGTGAGTACAATAGCTTTGATAATAGTTTTAAATTTTAAATACTTTTAAATTAACTTTCCCCCATTTGGTGTTTTCTGTAGACTGTATAGCAATAGCCTTGGTCTACATATTGCTGGAAGTTCCATCATTGTTATGACATCATGATAATTTTCCTCTTGGATTTTACTTCATGGAAAAGAGAATCAGGCAATGGATGTTTATGATAAGGCATCAACTGCACAATATCTAGCAATGCGTGGATCCACCACTATTGTGCATGTTCAGCCAGTGGAATATGGGATTTTAGTCAAGTCAACATGGAACTTGCTAATTTGGGGAAAGGGGGGGAGAGATCCCAGGAATGGGGGTGCAGAAGGAAACTGCTACACAGAAAATGGACCCAAAGTTCTGTTGAGTTAGCTGATATGGTATGCATGTATCTTTGGGTAATCATTTGAATTCTATCAGTCCTGTTTCTTATAGCAGAATTGTTCATTCCATCCATGGGTTACTTATGGCAACGGATCCCCCCATTTGTGCCACAGTGCTCAGAAGTGCTCCTGACATGGATCAGAGATGTCACATTGTAAAGCTCCACCATTCTTCATTGTAGCTACTAGCAATAAAGGCCATGGAAATGGAGATTCAAAGCATGATACATCTGATACACATGATGAATGTTTCTAAGCTGATACAGAAAGCTGAGGAAAGGGAAATCTGTTGGCACCAGGACATCATTTTCATTAAAATCTCGGTGAACAATGTAATGTGTGCCTTATTGGAATCGCTTCCGATTTTATATATATAAGAAATTAGACTATGAAATAACAACTAGCCCATGTCTCAAAAATTTGCAACTAGTACCAAAAGGCTTCCTGTGGAGTTTACAGGAATGACCCCACAATTCAAGACAAGGGTTTGCCATGAATGCTACCAGTTCTTATGTATGGAATATTGTTGAATTAATTGGAATTGGGGAAAATAATTATAGAATAAAAGAAAAGAAAGAAAGAAAACATTTAATATAAGCATTGTGCAGTTAAAAGCAAGGCTTTCCCAACTGTGCCCTTTTGTAAATCTAAGCACAGTTCTTTGAAGACAAGACTCAAGATGTTATTATAATGCAGAGCTTATAACTAGAACTGAATAATTCATTCAATGAATTCTATCCTTTTTCTGTATTCAAATGTTTGTGGAACTTCTCCAGCCTGTTCATTATTGCATAGATATGTTTACTGCTGTGCCAAAAAAATATATCTAATTTTGCTCTGCTGATGCATTGTAAAGAGTTCATTAGACATATTTTGTTTTGCTGACTGGGCAACTTGTATAACTTGTCAACAGATCAGTAATTAAGAATGTTACAGTCAGATGTATGATGTAAATATCTGCTTCTACAAAGCTAGTAAGCGGATATGGAAAGAGTGTCTTGTTTGTGTTCTCTGTCAAGAAGATATAGCTGGTGAAGCCAAAGGGATAGGCTGGTGACCAACAGAAGACCACCAATGTCACCTGAGTTAGGATCCACATGTTGTTGAACAGGGAAATCCAGCTGTTAAAAGATTACTGTAACATACTGTGTCTCAATCCAGACAGATACACGGCCAACTTCTGTCCGATGAATGTCGGAATTTATGGATGGGGTTAAGGACTATATAATGAGTGCATCTACTCTTGTGATCAGAGATTGGTCAAGGACCTGGCCCATGTGGTTTTTTGGTGCCCAAGACTTGCAGTGGATTGTGAATGATACCTCATGAATGTTTTAACAAGATATCCAGGATAATCAGATTGGTCCACACTTGTATTCAGAGACCGAACTTAATGGGTCACATTACAAATGGCAAAATTTATTGATCCAGTCAAAACCATCTGATGTTAGTGTGGTCCATGAATAGTTGTCTTGCGCACACTGGGTCTTTCTGTGCTACTATAGGATCAATAGTTTGTTGTTAAATCTTGCCCTTTGTTACTAAGATTCATGTTTGATAATGTTTCTAGATTTTAATGGATATTTTATGGGTTTTAATGTGTATTGTGATTGTTTAATGCAATGTTGCACTGTTTTTCTTAATGTCATTTGCTATGGCTGTGATAGGCTTGCCAGACTCCCCCAGTGGAGTGGGGTTCCCCCACTGCCAGGCCCCACTGCCCCACCACTGATCAGCTGGCCGGCAGGAAGGGGGAACTTACCTGAAAAAGAGGCAGATCCATCCAATGTGCAGTGATGTAGCTACATCACTGCCCACATGACCCAGAAGCGACAACCTCATGTCCAGGTCATCGTAGTGATGCTGTGGTATTTGAAGAGAAGAAGAAGAGAGAAGAGAAGAGATTGGATTTATACCCTGCCCTTCACTTGGAGTCTCAGAGTGGCTTACAAATGCCTTCCCCTTCCCCTCCCCACAACAAATGCCCTGTGAGGTAGGTGGGGCTGAGAGAGCTCTTTCTAGAACTGTCCGTGAGATAACAGCTTTGACAGAACTATGGCTTGCCCAAGGTCATCCAGCAGCAGCAAGTGGAGGAGTGGGAAATCAAACCTGGTTCTCCCAGATTAGAGTCCATGCATGTAACCACTACGCCAAACTGGCTCTCTTTGGACAAAAACTCTATGGTAGAAGCCAAATTTACCATAGAGTTTCCCCCCAAATACTAGAGTGTCACCCTGACATTCTGAAAGTGATGATGCCACACCCGGGTCATGTGGTCATGTTGATGTGGACATGTTGATGTATGTCGGATGGGCCTGCCTGCTGCTCCTGGTAAGTCCCTCCCTATCCGCTGCCAGTTGCCAGGAGGGATCTGGGATCCCTAGGCTGTGAGCTAATGCAATAAACTTGCCTTGACTTGACTACCCTGTTAAAGGGTACTTTTCTATCCCATTCATAACAGGAGAAAGCAAGGTGAAAATTTTCTCTGTACACAGTTGTTTAAGGGGCTTTGTCTGAGTATGTCAAATTTCTAAAGGCTCATCTCTGCCTTTGTGATGTATTTTGCTCTGTTATAATCATTATTATTTGTCACAAAATATATGCCCTCTTGCTGTGGGAAACATTTCATTGGTTTGATGCCTTGATTTTTTTCCCTATGGGCTTCCCAGTGACATCTGACAGGCCTTTGCTGGAAACAAAATGCTCAACAAGACAAGCCCTTCATCTGATCCAGCAGAACATATTTTTGCGAGCGACTGAACTGAACAGAACTGAAAATCTTCCATGATCTCTCGGGTGGGACAAGAAGTCCCATTGAAGGTGCACCATCTGGAAGCTATGAGATTCGCCTACTAGATTGCTCATACAATGGGAATGTGGGTGTTCTGAAGGAGGTAACGGAATGGGCAATGGCCAGTAAATTAAAGTCCAGCCAGACATTCCTGAGAAACTGCTGGTTATTAATATCACCAAACAGAGAATGAGAACTCAGTCAATTCTAAATGAGTTGCCCTCCCCCCTAAAAGCTGGTACTACGGACAGGCAACCCACTCTATGGGCATTGCCTTTGAGGGCTGTAAGATGTTTCATCTGGTGAAAAAATGCTGAACAGTGTAAGCCAGTGGTCTTCAGTAAGAATCAGGCTCCCTCTTTCAACCACAGGAGGCAGCATGGAACCTACTATGTTACAAATGCATGGCAGGAAGTCACATGTCTTCAGAATCTTGGGAAACCAGAATCATCTGACAGAAAAGGAGGAGCCAGAGCTATGATCTCATCAGTGTGGAAGGTGACTCTGTGCCTTAGGAATGGGTGGAGCATTTGAGGACCAGCAGGCAAAGGTGAGGACTGGCCAGGCCAGAGACTTAATCATATGCTGTTCTCACTACTGTCTGTGAACTGCTTTCACCTCTACATTCACAACAGTTGGATCCAACAGAGATGGATCAACAATTGCCAACCTCCACTGATGAATGTGTGAGGCAGGCCCGTAGCCAGGATTTTGTGGCTTGTGGGGCAATTTTTTTTTTTCTGGTGGGGCTGAAGTTCTCAGTGTAGAAAGAAAAGCCTTTTAGCCAATAGAAAGCTGTTACCAGGATAGATCTCTAAATTGCAAGCTGTCAACCACTTTAGATGACAGTTCTCAGCTGCTGCAAGTTAATCACTTCTGCCAGCCTAAGAAACAATTCTGATCATAAGCTGGCAGGTGGAAGTGAGAACTTTTATTGGCTGCGTTCAGACGGCCAGTCAATCCCGCCATGAGCCCTCCTAAAATTTTATCCTGATTTTTTAAATCCAGCCTAGCATGACCAGACGCCCCCCGTGAAATAGCCTCACCGCGCGTTGTTCCCGCCGTGATTTGTCTACACGGCATCCACTGATCATCAGCTGGTGTGCTGGAATATGAGCCTGGGTTTCTTTAGGAGGGGTGTGTGAAAGATTTCCCCCTCTCTTTCCATACTCCAACAGGACATTCCATGCAGGAGATTCTGCATACTTCAGTTTCTGTTTTGACCCGCGCTTGCAGGGATGGAAAGAATAAGTCCCGGTCCTCCCCCTTGCCATTGCCATCATGATGAATGGAGGGACTATTTTGCAAGTTAGAACAGTCCTTCCCCCTCCATCTCCCATCGCGGTAACATCTTGTCCCTAAAATAAATAAGCATGAATATTACATGCTTATTTATAGCGCTTATTGCTGAATGCGTTTCCTCGTTAAAGCGCACATAGGGTTTCAATTTTTTAAAAATCGCACCCCCGTCGGCTCGGTCTGACGTCAGATCAAGCCGACGGGAGCATCGCGCGCGAATGGAGTGACCAGACGGAAGAAAGTCTGCAGTTGTCGCACGGGTAAGCGAAAACCCTACATTGAAACTGCTACTTTTTAAATCAGGATTGGAGGCGCAGCAGAACGGGATGCCTCCGGGACCGGAATATTTCCCAGATGTTTCTGTCTGGTCGTGCATTTTTGATCCGCAAGGGAGTCGTTCCTATGGCGGATCAAAAGATCCGTCTGAACACACCCATTGTCAAGAAAGCTAACACTTAGGCAGAAAAGCTCTCTTAAAGGAGACCAGTATCTTTTTTTTTTTTTTTTTTTGGTAAATACAATTTATTATTGGATATATCACATGTTCATACATTTTCAACCAACCTACATATCCATTTTTCTAATTTCCCTTCTCCCCCCCCCAAACAAGGCTTCCCGCACTGCTCCAACCCCATTAATATCTCTCTTATTCTGTTACAGTTATTTCTAAACTTATTTTCTCTAACAAACGGTAACAATTCAGAAATCTAATTCTATTTCATTTTCCACTTAATAACTATCAAAACAAATCAAACCACGTTTAATGTCCCAATTTTTCAACAAGTATTTTTGAAAGTCTTTCCAGTCTTCAAAAAAAGTTTCATCTTCTTCGTTGTTTAATTTTCTTGTTAATTTGTCCATTTCTGCTAAAAACAACGTCTTTTTAATCCATTCCCATGTTTCAGGTACTTTATCTTGTTTCCAACATTGAGCAAAAGTCAGTCTTGCTGCTGTAGTCAAGTACCATAGTAGTGTTCTCTTGGCTACATTTATTTCTTCCATTTTAAGACCTAACAATAACATCTGTGGGTCTTTCTTAAAAGTACAATTCAAAATTTTTTGTATCTCATTGTGGATCTCTGTCCAATACTTTACTGCTTTATCACATGTCCACCACATATGGTAAAAAGACCCCTCATGTTTTTTACATTTCCAACATTTGTTGGACATACTTTCATTTATAATAGCAATTTTTTTAGGCGTCATATACCATCTATACATCATTTTATAGCAATTCTCTTTAACATTTACACACGTTGAAATTTTCATTGATTTTTTCCACAAGTATTCCCAAGATGTCATTAATATCTCATTATTAACATTTACTGCCCATTTTATCATTTGCTCCTTTACAACTTCATCCTCAGTATACCATTTCAATAACACCTTGTACAGTTTAGAGATCATTTTTTTATCTTTCTCAAGCCATACAGTTTCAATTTCAATATTCTTTTCTCTAAAACCATGTTCTCTTTTATCGGTCTTAAATAGATCATAAATCTGTCTATACTTCAACCAATCATATTCAAATTCAACATCAAATCTATCTTTTAACACAAAATTTTTCCCTTCAAATTTTAAAAGATTTTTATAAGGTAGCCAATCTAACCCTTGATTTCTTGAATATGGATTAATCACTTCAGCTGGTACAATCCAAAGTGGTCTTTCTTCTGAGAAGAATTTTCTATATCTCGTCCATGTCTCGAACAGTGATTGTCTTACAAAGTGGTGTTTAAAAAATTTATCCATTTTTACTTTTCCATACCATAAATATGCATGCCATCCGAATTTATTATCATGTCCTTCAAGTGCCAATAACTTCTTATTTTCCAAATTAATCCACTGTTGCAACCATGTTAAACAGACGGCATCATAATACAGTCTTAAATTTGGTAGTTGTAAGCCTCCTCTCTCTCTTGCATCACATAAAATTTTCATTTTAATCCTTGGCTTCCTTCCTGCCCATACAAATTTGGATAATTCTTTCTGCCACGAATCCAGTACTTTCCTTTGTTTTAATATTGGAATAGCCTGAAATAAAAACATCAAACGCGGTAAAATATTCATTTTTACAGTTGCGATTCTTCCCATCAATGATAAATTCAAAGTGTCCCATTTCTTCATATCTTGCTGAATCTTGTACCACACCTTTTCATAATTGTTTTTAAACAAGTCAATATTTTTCATAGTTAATTCAATTCCAAGATATTTAGTCTTTGTAACTACTTCACATTGAATTTTCTCTTGAAGTTCTGTTTGTCTTTGTTTCGTCATATTTTTACACATCACTTTGGTTTTACTTTTATTAACATAAAATCCCGCAATTGAACCAAATTCTTCAATTTTTTCCATCAGTTGTGGTATTTTCTCAATTGGATCTTGGATCATAAACATTACATCATCTGCAAATGCCCTATATTTATAGGCGAAACCTTTCACTGTAAGTCCTTCAATACTGTTATCTTTTCTTATCGCTGTCAATAATATTTCCAATATCCAAATAAACAACAACGGGGATAACGGGCAGCCTTGACGTGTTCCCTTTTGGACTCGGAAGAAGTCCGTCTTTTCTTTGTTTATATTCAAAGCCGCTTTTTGTTCTGAATATATTGCCACAATCATGTTTAAAAAGGACTGTCCAATATTCATTTTTTCAATAACTTGCAGCATAAACTCCCAATTTAAATTATCGAAAGCTTTTTCCGCATCTAAGAAGAGGAATCCAACTTCTTTTTCAGGATGCTTGTCATAATATTCAATTGCATCTATCACCACTCTTAGATTGTCTCTAATTTGTCTATTTGGTAAAAATCCCGCTTGTTCTTCCGCTATTGTATCTTTCAAATATTTTTTCAGTCTCTCTGAAATTATTTTTGCAAATAATTTGTAGTCATTATTTAATAGCGATATTGGTCTATAATTCTTTACTTGAGTCAAATCCAAACCTTCTTTAGGTATCAATGAAATGTTTGCTTCTTTCCATGAATCTGGGATCCGTTTGGTCTGTCTTATCTCATTTGACAGAAGTACTAAAATAGGGGTTAGCTCCTCTTTAAATTTCTTATAAAATTTTGCTGTAAAGCCATCTGGTCCTGGAGCTTTGCCCAACTTTGCATCTTCTATCGCCATTGTCACTTCTTCTTTCGTTACTAAACCATTTAATAGTTCCTTAATTTGTTTTCCCAGCTCTGGAACTTCAATCGTCTCCAAATATTTCTTGATTCTCTGTTGGTCAATTCCTTTCTTTTGGAATAGTTTGGCGTAGTATTTAAAAAAAACTCTTTTTATACCATTCAGGCTCATCACCTCCTTTCCATCTTCAACAATCTTAGATATAAAGTTCCTTTCTTTTCTATTTTTCAATTGCCATGCTAAAAACTTTCCTGGTTTGTTTGCACCCTCAAATGCTTTTTGCTGTAATTTTTTTAAATTCCAATATAATTCTCTGTTTAAAAGAACATTCAGCTGATCTTGCAGGAAGTGGATCTCTTTAATAATTTTCTTCTTCCCTGGTCTTTTTTTTAATTCCTTTTCTTTTTGTCGAATTTTTTCATGAAGGTCTTTCTGTTGCTGGATCTTTTGCTTTTTATCTTTGGAGTTCAGAGAGATAAGCATACCTCTCATTACTGCTTTGTATGTATCCCATACAACTTGTATATCCGTGCCTTTATTCAAATTCAGTTCAAAAAAACTTTTCGTTTCCTTTTTAAGATTTCATTAATTTGTTTTTGATCCAGTAAATCTTCATTAATTCTCCAAAATAACTGTTTAGGTTTTGCTTTAGATATCCAAAGTAGGGGATTATGATCAGAGTTAGTTTTCGGTAAAATTTGTATTTTATAAGTTTTTTGCGCCATCTCCTCTGACATCCAAATCATGTCAATTCGAGAAAAGGAATTATGTCTATTCGAGTAAAACGTGTAGTCCTTAGTCTTAGGATTCCACTTCCTCCAAACATCTTCTAATTTCTCTTGCTTCATCAATTGAAAGAAATTTTTTGGTAACTTTCCAACTGTCTCTCCACTTGCTTTGGACTTTCTATCCAATGTGTTGTTCACTGTACCATTAAAGTCTCCCGCAAGAACAATTTGATCATAGTTTAAACATTCCAACTCTTTAGTCAGATCATTAAAAAAGGTCTCTTTTGCACCATTGGGTGCATATATATTAACAAGCAATGTCTTTTTTCTATCCATACAGATTTCCACGCCAACATACCTTCCTTCTTTGTCGGAAAAAATTTGTTTAGGATCCAAATCTTTTGAAATATAAATCACTGTTCCTTTTTTCTTATTAACTGCTGAAGAATGAAATTCTTCTCCCAATTTTTTATTAGTCAGATATTTATCGTCTTGTTTTCTTATGTGTGTTTCTTGCAAACAAATTATGTTACATTTTTGTTTTTCCAGCCAATGATTCACCAGTCTTCTTTTACCTGGTGAATTTAGTCCATTTACGTTCCAAGATAAAAATTTGTAATCCATAATGGTGTTAAATTAAATATCTTTAAAATCGTCCAGATTGCTCGCTTTAAATCTATATAAGTCTCCTTCAGATTTAAGAGTTGATCTCACCGAGTTGTACATAAATGTAAGTCCATATGGAATCTCCCATCTGAACCTAATATTCATTTCTTTTAACCTGTCTGTCAATTTCTTGAATTTCTTTCTATCTTGTAGAATCGATCTCGGAATTTCTCTCAAAATTATTATTTTCTTTCCATTAATTTCCAACGGTTGTGTAAACTGTTTCTTGAAAACGTCTTCCTTCATCTTTGTTGTCACAAATTGAACAATTACATCTCTAGGTAATTGCTTTCTTTTGGCATAAGCTGAATTTACTCTGTAAATCAAGTCAAAGTCTGCATCCAAATCTCCTTCATCTTCCCCTATATAAGTTGTCAATGTCTTAATTACTAGAGCCCGTAGATCTTGATCTTCCTCCTCTTCTATCCCTCTCAATCTCAGGTGATTTTGAGTAGCCCTGTAATCCATCATGGTCTCCAGCCTTGCATTTTCTGACAGGGTTTTTTTAACCTTTTGTTCCATATCTTCAGATTTTGTCACCAGACTTTTGACTTCCTTTTTGAGTTCTTCTGTATCTTTTTTAATCCCTGACACTTCTGTAAGTACCAGTTCTTTCAATTCTTCCATATTTTTTTTCTGTACTTGGATTTGCACTTGCTCTATTTGCTCCAATTGTTGTTGCAACTGTGATTCTATTTGTTTTCCAAGATTCTCAGTCATCCGTTTTTCCATCGCTTCCATAGCTGCTTGCCACTCTTTTTTTCCTTTGCAGTCATTCTTGGGCTGGGTGATGAAGCAGCTCTAGGTCTTGTTCTCAAATCCGTCTTGAAGGCCACTTCAATGTTAGTCAGTCTTTATATTAGCAGTCTTCAAGCCAAATCGCCACCTTTAGAACTTGTTTAAACACTTTTTCGGCTTGAAAATAACATTTTAAGTTTTAGTCCTCCCAAAAATGTCGGGCGCAATTTCTCTATGGTTTTCCGGCTAGAGTAGGCTCCTTTCAAACTTCCTGTTCACCTGTCCGTCTCTGTAATCCAACTTCCGGTAAGGGTGGTGTCACACAATAAAATGTCCATCCGCTTCAAACACAGCAGCCTCTAAAACCTCCACTCTAGCCCACTTCCTGTATCACAGAGTCACAGTTAGTTTCGTTTCTACTACGTAACGTTTAGACTTGGCTGACCACAGGAATGCAAAACAAAGTCTCTTTTCAGCCTTTTTCTCTAACGGAAAGCTTTCTTTTTACTTTTAAATCAAGCGGTTCCTTAAAGGTTTCAACGCTTATCCGTACGTTTCAATATCACAGTCTCCTTTAAACCGGTAAGCGCTTAATCGTTTGTTTGTTACCTTGCTTGTAGTCTCGGGGTTTCGCGGTGCTTCTTCTGTAAACGATGTTAATCCAAATGATAAAGAGATCGGTAGATGGCGAATTTATGCTGAATTCTCAGCCCGGCTGGCATCTGTAGAGTTGATTTGCAACTGCCCTCTTCACGGAAGGAGATCAAAGTGTAAACAAGCTTCCTCCGAAGCTTATCCACACCGATCTCAACCCCCCTCAGGCTTCACTGCTTGCTTGCCACTCCCCCGCCTGGAGAGTGCTGCGCTGGGCCAAATAGAGCCCAGACTGTCGTCAGATGCCGCAGTACACTCTGCACAACTCGCAAAGTGTGTCAATTCGCCATTTTACTCAGACCGGAAGCCAAGGAGACCAGTATCTTGACACAGAGTTTGAGGGGAGCATAGAGGTCACCTACTCCAACCCTCTTGTTCAATGTGGGAGTCAGTCAACTACAGCACCACACACTGCTTAAAAGAGTGCATGCATTTTTAAAAGTTTTAAAATGATAGAAAAAAGCATTTACAGGAGAAATTCTTGTAGGGCTATACCTTTAAGAGAGGGAGTAGATCCCCCAAAGCCCAACCACAGCTATGGGCTTGGTGTGAAGTAACTCTAGCATGCGGCAGTAAGACTGAAAAATACTAGTATTTCACAATCATGGTTGTGAAGTGTGCCCTTAAACTGCATGACTGAACTGTAGGTATGTTGTCCTATTCAGTTCAAGTTTTATTTTATTTGAAACATTTTTATGATGCTTTCCATCTGATTGGGGTCCCCATAAAGCCTGTATCATTTTTTTTTATACAATATTATAACTTGGGATCTCGTTGGAAGGATATTAAATGTTGTAACCCCCCCTCATTTTGCCTTCCCATAGAATTTATCAGTTGATTAAGTTCTAGAAAGTTAAAAAACCTTACATTTGGAAAAAAAATAGTTTGCAGAGAGATGATTGCATTGCATTTGAAAGCAATTCCATTCCCGTGTTGTCGATCCGCCTTCCTTTTGTGCTATTTTCTTTCTGAAGAGTATTCAAAAACTAACAGATCTTCAAAGAAGAAAGAATCCAGTTTCATTTCATCTGCTGTTTGAACCTGAATAACTGTAATGACTGTTGTGGGATTATTTTCCTTTTTTTAAAAAAAATGAACAAATCTGACATGAACATCAAAGGGGAAATAAATATGTGTAATAAAGGGAACGTCATTCCCTTTTCATTCCTAAATGATTTATTTTTTGTTTCCTCCAAACCCAAAAACAAGTGTTCAAATTTGGGGCACTTAAATCAAGACTAAGGTATGTCGGAAGTATAATTCTACTCATTCATCTTCACTGAACAAATCCTTGATGATGCTCTATGAGCCTATTGTGGTTCCAGGCTGATGACACATTTTGCTTTAGCAGTCCAAAGTATTTTGTAGCATATCTTTATTTAGTGCGTTGCTTGGTTGCTTTTCCACAGCAAAAGTTCCCGACTAACAAGAAATAGAACTGTTGGGTTGGAGCCAGCAGAAGAAGTCTGGTAATGGAAGGGGACGGTGATTTTTGCAGCTTCCTCCTGCTGTTGAAGATTTTGAAACTCCCCCCCCATATTTCTGGGGGTCCCCCGCCCTTTCGTTGGAAGTCCATTCAGTCAGCAGGAAATCTTTTGTGGAATCTATGCCATTAATATTAGGGTGGTCCGTCTGGCATCAACCAGAGCCAAGGCCTTTCCCATTGTGGTTCCTGCTTTGTGGGATGGGCTACTGGAAGAGGTGAGAGGGGCCCCCACCTTGAAGATATTCAGTAGGCGCTGCAAGACCTGCCTGTTTGCCTGGATATTTGAGGGGGTTTGAATGGCAGGCATCTTTTAAGGGGGGGAGGGATCTGAGGCTTGCTGTTTTATCTTTCATTTTAGATGGGGGTGTTTTAACTATAGAAGAAGAATTGTTATATTTAATTCGCCATCGTTTAATTGTTTAAGGGTTTTAGCCGTTTTAAGAATCAATTACATGACCTTGTTTTAATAGTTCATGTCCCTTAATGTTACCCACCCTGAGCCTGTCCTCGGAAGGGCGGGATATAAACTTAACTGATCAATTAATAAATAAATAAATAATACATGGAACTTGTTGATAGGATTCAAGGAGGGCAGGGAGCTGTTCCTGTTGGCAGCAGAGGATAGGACTCACAAGAATGGGTTTAAATTATGGACAGGAAGGTACCAGCTGGATCTTAGGAAAAGCTTTTTTACAGTAAGAGTTGTACAACTGTGGAATCAGCTGCCTCAGGAGGTGGTGAGCTCCCCCTCACTGGCAGTCTTTAAGCAGCAGCTGGACAAATACTTGTCAAGGACACTCTAGGCTGATCTAGCATTGAGCAGGGGGTTGGACTAGATGGCCTGTATTTACGGTTGCCATCCCCCCAATGGGAGCAGGTTTCCCCCAATTTTTGGGCCCCCAATTCACCACTGGGTGGGACACTCTAGCATTGGGGGGAAGAACTCTGTGGTCACCATAGAGTTTTTGCCCAAATGCTAGAGCAGGGGTATCAGACTAATTTGTTATGAGGGCCAGATCTGACATAAATGAGACCTTGTTGGGCCAGGCCATGTATGTCATAAAATGTAATGCCAGGTAGCAGAGATATAAACTTTATAAAGGACACAGACAAACACAATTTTTTTTATACTTTAAATAAAACATGTTTAAAAACTAGCACTCTTGGAATATTTTGTCTATTTAAGAGTTCTGATAACTCTTGCTCTGGATTATTGCATCAAAATGTCTGTGCTGTAGCAATCTTGAGTATGCTATTTAGGTGTGTATCCATAAGCAGCAAACCTATTTTTGATTTATTGGCATTCATTACAGAAATCTCATGGTCTGTGCTCTGATCCTAGGACCCAGGGGAAAACATGAAATGGCTGGGCATTGTGAGCTTTTGTACATAAATTGCTTCATGTGCTGATCAAGAACATGAGAAGGCATCCTGACACAGACTGAGGGCTATGTGTTTGTCTACAAAACTATACTTTCCCCCAGAGAAATAACTACCACTTCCAACAAAGGAAATATGCCGGGTGAACTTGGTCTGGCCACACACTCTCAACCTAATCCACCTCACTGACTAGTTGTTATTCCTCCTGTAATATCCAGCCGGTACCTTCCCACCCTTAATTTAAACCCATTCTTGTGAGTCCTATCCTCTGCTGCCAACAGGAACAGCTCCCTGCCCTCCTGGAATCCTATCAACGTTCCATGTGCCAGAAGACTCCTGGAGCAAGACTAGACCCTCCCACCAGTAGCCAGGTAAGACCTGGCAACCCTACCTGTATGGCCTCTTCCAATTCTATGATTCTATAAGCCTATGGAATTTAGATGCTTCTGGTCTTGTAAAAGGTCTTAAACAAAACTATTCCTAAGATTTTTTAAAAAAATCCCTTTTGTAAGTCAAGTTAGTGCTCCTCCTTTCCAGCTGCCACTCACGGGCAGCCAAGCTTTATAAAGCACAAGGGGATTGAATTGTTAACAGGTATAACAGTTTTCAGTTGCTCTTCCTACACACATTTCTAATCCATTATATTTGCTGAGGGGACTCTAAAGTCCAGTAAGCAGGCAATGTAGATCCTCAGACAAACTGAAGCCAATGAGAGAGCTCGGTCTTGTTCCATCAGGTGCCATTCACAGCAGTCGCTCATGTTACCTGAAGTCTGCTAGGCAGCAGGGAAACTAATAAAATAGTGTGATAATATGAGCAGGCTAAAATAGGGCCATCTTGCTCAGCTGACAGGAGACAGATTTACACATAGCAGCTGGGTTTCTGATATTACTGATGGCTTTGGAAGGCTTGACTGGCAAGACTAGTTTTCTGGCCACAAAGGAGCTTCTTATGAACTCACTGGCTCTGCATGTCGCCTCGGGCACCGTCATGCCAGAAGCAAAACTTGTGTCTGAGGATGTGGCCCCACCTAGTTGGGTATGGCATTATTGTTGTGCTATAGGAACAGGCACAGACTGGGGGGGGGGAATGGAGGTTTGTGAGGTTCATGGTTTGTGGTTTTCACCATGAACTTCCACAAAGTTCTCAGTTTCCTGAACTGGTTCATGCTTTGGGAAGTTTGTGGGAAGTGATCTCCAAAGGCATTTAAATGCTATCAGAGCCCACCAACCAGGACCTGAGTGAGCTCTGAAGGCATTTAAATGCCTTTGGAGCCCACCTCTAGGTCCAGCTGGCCCAAGAGTGAGCTCTGAAGGCTTTTATAGGCCTTATATGCCCTTATATGGGCATATAAGGCCTGTAAAAGCCTTCAGAGCTTACTCTGGGAGCCCAGTTGAGTCAGGCTGCCAGACTCAACTTGGCTCCAAAGGCCTATAAAGGCCTTCAGAGCTCATGCTCAGGCCAGCCAGACCCAGAGATGGGCTCCAAAGGCATTTAAATGCCTTCGGGGCTCACTTCTGGGTGGGCCGCTGACCTGGGTATTTAAATGCCATCCATGGAGGCTTGTGGGGGCATCGAGGGAGGCAGTTCTCCTGAACCCCTGGTTCGAAACTACAAATTGGCCTGGTTTGTGCTCGAACCATGGTTTGTTTAAGGGTTTGTGCTCATCCCTATTGTGCTATTATGATCATACACCTTCCGGATTTTCCTAGGTGGATGAGACAATCAGGAGGTAAATTAAGACCACAGAGCAAAAAGAGTCCAATAGCCAATGATGTATGGATCCAGCCATTCTTTGGTAGGCCCATGTGGGAGGGGTATTGTGAACCGTGTTGATAAAATGGGTTCAACACAGATCTACAGTCACACAGCTGCAAAAGATTGCACCTACCTTCCTCCATTGTTACCTTTCACCACTGCTTTCATGTCTGCAATATACTAATGTGCATTAACAATGCAATTCTCAGAGGAGTTATATCCTTCTAAATCTATTACAGTCAATGGGCTTAGGTGGGCCCAGCTTTGTTTAGGATTGCACTGTAATTCTTCCACATACTCCGATCAAAATGTAAAAATAAACAGGAATCTTGGAATGCCAACCTTTAGGTGGGGTCTAGAGTTCTTCCAGAATTACAACTCATCTCCAGAATACAGAAGAAATGGCAGCTTCAGAGGGTAGAGTTACACCTCCACTGAGCTTCTTTCCCTCCCCAAATTCCACCCTCCCAGGCACTGCTTGCCAATTCTCCAGGAATTGGCAACCCTTGGAGGTGTGTTCCTGCTCCTCCGAGTGTGACTGGCAAGAACATAAAATTATGAACATCTAAGAAGAAGAAGAAGAAGAAGAGACAAGATTTATACCCCGCCCTTCACTACCCAAAGGAGTCTCAGAGCGGCTTACAAACTCCTTTTCCTTCCCCTCCCCAGAACAGACACCCTGTGAGGTAGGTGGGGCTGAGAGAGCTCTGACACAAACTGCTCTTTTTCAAGAACAGCTGTGCCAGAGCTTGTGACTGACCCAAGGTCACATCAGCAGGTGCAAGTGGAGGAGTGGGGAATCGAACCTGGTTCTCCCAGATCCGTGTACTCTGTGGTCAAAGGGCCACATAAAGCCAGAACAAGGTGGCACATAATCATGTAACATTATAACGGAACAAAGAAAAACACAGAGCATGTGGACAACAGCTGTCATTGTGTTTGTATTTTCTTTGTTTAATGTTGTGATTTGGTACTTTGTCTTTTTGTAAGTAATTTCTGATCCGTCCAGAGAAAAAAAGCAGCCTAAAAATGCCTGAATTAAGAAGGAAATTAAAGCTGCTGCGGCTACTACTGCTACTACTATTACTGCTGCTGCTGCTGCTGCTGCTACTACTACTACTATTACTGCTGCTGCTACTACTGCTGCTGCTAGTACTAATAATAATAATTACTACTTTTGTTATTATAATTGCAGTTCCCCTTATTTCTGTAGACTATTTAATACCTGTAATGGCTAAGGACCTAAGGGATGCTGTCAGACTCATCCTCGATTTTCCTTTGAAGTTCTTTGCTGGAGAATGGTGACTTCTAGATCCACTATGGAGTGTCCTGGGAGATTGAAAAGTTCCTCCATCATTTTCCGAAGTCTGCAATTTTTATGTCAGATCTGTGCATTTATTCTTTTGTGTAGTGACTGACCTGTTTGTCCTACGCAGAAAGCAGAAGGGCACCGTTGACACTCAATGGCATTTATTGCATCGGATGACGAAAAAGTGGAGCAACTGAGGTAATTTGTTCTTGTTGAAATTTTGCCTGAGTGGATACAGGGACAGAGTTTGCATCCAGGGCTGATTCTGCATTGGCTTTTCCTTCTGTGGTTTTATGAAACTCATGTTGGAACAGAAATTCCCCTCTGAATTGCATGCCGCTTTCACTTCCTTGATTTTTGGATTTTATGGTACCCTCCGCACTCCATGCCGCTTCCGCTTTCTTTGATCATCAGATTTTATGGTACCTTCTGCATAGATTTATGGCCATTCAGGGGTGACGTTGCAGTCAGTACAGTGTTTCTCTGAGGTATTTGAATGTGGTTTTGAGCTGCACTTTTCCCCTCCCATTTGAGAAAATGTGGAGCGAATGCTAGATGCAGAATCGCCCCAGGTTTGTAGCAGGATCTGATTTCTGGTTAGCGTACTTGTTATCTGGCCCATTCTTCTTGGTAAGTAAGTGTTTTAGATTGGGCTGTTGTCTGTAAGCAGGGGACATTCTACCACTGAAAGCCTATGAGAAAACACCATCATGACCCAGGATGGCCTGTAGATCGCTGAGGATGCTTTGGACCACTTTGAACTGGTCATCGTAGGTGACAATCACTGGTGTTCTCTCTTGCGTAATTATGTATCACTCTGTATTTCCTGTATTTTATGGTCCTTTGGCCCTAATGTTTAACATGTTTTGGGTAACCTTCTGTGGGTGAGCCTGCCAAGCAAGAACACACCTCATGCAGCTGACCAAGTAGACTCTGATCTACAAAAGCTTATCCTTGTCAGCTAACTGCCATGCCTACTGTATGATCGCATGTCTGCTAGCACGCTTGCGCTTTGCTCCACTTTGTTTTGCTTCCAGGAACCATGGGAGAATTCCTCTGCCAGCCCTGTTATCTGAAGACCTTGGGCAGGAAGGGTTTGCATTCCCAGCTGCTGGGAATATTTTGGCCCTCATCTGTAAGGAACGTTTCTCCCGCCCATGATATAGAACCCCGCCGGGAGAGTTCCCGCGCGCATGCTAAATTTTCATTTGCTTGGCTAGCTATGCAGCAGGGTATATACATAGATAACAATGCTCACACCGACATTCCTGACAATGAATCTGCTACAATGGGCAACAGACTTGTATTCCAATAAAGCCTAACACTACCAGACCTGAGTGTGCTTGGACTTGCTAGCTATTGAACCTGACAATGCTAGAATAAAAACTCATTGGTCTTCAAGGTGCTGTGGAACTTCAGTTTATTTTTGCTGCAAAAGTCTAACATGGCTTCCCCTCTGAGCATGCCATATACGATCCTTACCGTTCAAAAGCTGTGCTGCTTCCACAGTGAGGTGATTTTCTAGGGTCGTTTGGTTGCTGATGTGATTCTGTGTGAAATCACCCCTTGCCCTGGAGATTCCAGGAAGCCCAGGATAACCCATTTCCTCTCCATTTTTAGTAGTGTTCTAAAAGGCAGGTGATTCTGTTCTGTTATGCTAATTGTCGCCAGGGACTGGCCGCTTGAGGTCATCAATAAATGGAAAGAGTAATCGATGAATAATCAATAAACCCTTCACCAAAGTCCTGCGACTGAGTTTTCCCCTCTTCAGGCACTAGGAACTACACACGCAAATAGCATTCTGCCCAGGAAATGACACTAACAAATTTAAAATAAAGCAGAATTTTCGGGGAAACGAATGGGTTGTTAATGATCTGTACACAAACAGAAGATGACATCATGTGGAAAGATGAAAGAAATGCACCGGTTGGGGGGCCGAAACACGGAGAAATCCTTGATTTGGAAAGAGTCTTGCTTTGTGTGCTCATCTTTGAAAGGTCACACATGTCGGGTGCATGCACATCGGACTCTATTTGTTGGGGAAAGCTGGGCTCAGGAGCTCAATGGGTGCCCCTGCAATTGATCCCACCGCCCCAGTGCAGTGTACTAGAATTTACACAGTTTTGCAAATATGCGACTAGACCTAGAGGCTGCCAAAGCTCACCTCATGGGGAGGAACAGCTGTGTAAATTGGTCCTAAGAGAACGTTTGAAAGATTGGATAGAAATGAGCAACTGCATCAGATGTTTCCAAATGCAGAAGCAGCTGGGAAGTAAAACCAAATCAGACGCAGCTGGGAAGGCAGGAAGAGAAGTATTAATGCATACACCACTTTTGCCATGTTCTTCCCTAACTGATTAGAAACACCCCCGCAAATAAAATAAAATAAAAGCTCATACAAAGGGCAAGCCTGGTTTTCTTAATGAGAAGAGATACTTGATTTTTTTCTTAACTGTGCAAGCCAGTTACAGATGGGCTTTTTTCTCCATTCGAATGACTATAACGGGGTGGATCCAACCACCCCCCAAGGAGCCTTCCTTCACCCTAAGATGCCTTCCTTCAGTTACAGGGTTTCTTCAGTTGGAAGAGCCACTTTAAGTTGCAGAAAGACTCCTTAGCTTGGAGGGAGGCTCCTGGGAGAATTCTTCCATTGGAGGAAGAGGCGCTGAAGTTGGGGAAGACCCCTAAGCTTGGAGGGAGTCTCCTTGGAGAACTCTTCCATTGGAGAAAGAGCCACTGAAGTTGGGAGAAGATGCCATAGACTGGAGGAATGCTTCATTACTTTACCCAATGGAGTGGTATGAAGGAGTAGGATCCACCCCAGTATGAACATCAGTTACGAATGTAGCTCAATTGTAATGCATGTTGTGTTGTACCCACCTTTGAGAGAAGTGGGTGAAGCTGAAAAGGAGCGGTGGCATATGTAAGGGCACCTCATGAATTCATACAGAGGACTGGTATGAGCAAGGGGCCTAATGCTTTTTAACTCACGCCACGACTTCATTAATATTCATTAATAAGCAATAAAGTCCACAAAACAAAACAAACAAATAAATAAATGGTAATGTCTGTCTAGTGCATTTTATTCCACCCTTCTCCTGAGGAACTCCAAGCTGCAGATATAGTTCTCTCCTCCTCTTCCATTCTACCCTCAAACATCCCTGCAAAGTAGGTTATGCTGAGGGAGAATGAATGGCTCAAAGTCACCTAGGATTTGAACCTTGAGCTCCCAGATCCTAATCTGACACTCTGACCAAACTCTTGGTCCTTTCCGCATATGCCTGCCACTCTGGATTTTCTCAGTGTTCAAGTCGAGGCAATTTAAGTTCCCAGCCAGACAGCATCCAAATAACCCAGGGCAACAGGAGGCTGAAACCGGGGCTGACTACAGAATTAAGGTAATGTAATGCAGAATGTGTGTGTGGGGGATTGGAATAAAAAGAAGGCTGAACGCGATTTTAGTGCAGAATGGGGGGAAAGAAAACCTGGATTAAAAAGACGGTTGAACTCGATTTTAGTGCAGAATGCAGATTTTAGTGCAGAAAACCTTGATTTTAAAAGGGTTGAATTTGATTTTAGTGCAGAATGGGGGGAAAAAAACAACTAACCCTGGATTAAAAAGAAGGTTGAATAAGATTTTATTGCAGGATTGCTTGGAGGACACCGCAGTGAATATGGATTAAAAGGAGAGTGCAGGAAGGGCCTCTTGAAAGCTCATACGTCAAAAATCCCATTGGTCTTTAAGGAGTCACTGGACTCAAATCCAGCCGTTCTACTGAAGGCTGCCCTCTGAAACTGTGATCAAAAAATGGTAGCGTGCCTGAAGCAAGATTGTTTTACTTCCCTTTCCATTGTGACAAGAAAGGGCTCAGTTTACAGGAACGGGGCATGCGTCTGTTCTGCATCTGTTAATTTTCTGATCCACTAGTGACGATGTTGCCTCCTGTAATTACATCCTGTTTTCTCAGCACTTTCTCTCTCCCCCCCCCTTCCAGCTTGTATTTCTCTGTGCTGAAAGCCACTGGATGGGGCTTGAACAGTTTGTGACTTGCTTGTGTTATTTTCCATTATTGTGCACGGCTTGACAATGATTTGATGGCCATCCTCGTAATCACTCAGGCCCTGGTGTGTGATGCGCCTGGCGAGTTTCCCCGACTTCTCCGTTGGATTATTATTATTATTTTCCCCATTTGGCGCCAATTAGACCGATTTTCGAATGGCCTTGTTTACAATTAGCCCCGTGCTCTCTTGCATTTGTCAACTCGGGGAATTCCATTTCTTTCCTTTCATATGTTCTGGAGTCTGCAATTCATTCATGACATGCTGAATCTTACTTTTATTTCCCTTTGATTAGCTATTCTTTCTTTTGTTTGGCTGCCTATTGCTTGGACCAAGGAATATATATATACCGCTTGCCTTTAAAACCCTTTTATATCCATTTAATGTCCTCAAACTGCTTCATTTCCCAAATCCTTTTGCTGAACAGATTTCCAGTGCTCTGGCCATAAGGCACCTCGGAGCTGAGGCTTTAATGCTAATTGAACTTGGGTTTTTTGGTGTGTGGCAACTCCTTTATAGCAACTGTGGATCCATCGGAGTGCCTGGTAGCAAAAATGCCTTTCCCAAACAGCAGCATCTGCTAGAAATATAGCAGATGCTGCACTTTTTTGCTTCCCCGCTACAAAGATACAATCTTCAGGCTGCCGGACTGATGTATATAAGCAGCCTAGCACTTTCGGCTCTTGCCCTGTGCCCTTTTCATGCATCGAATATCCGACTGCTCATTAGCTGTGCTATAATTCAAGGATTCTTAGAGTGCTACTTAATTCAGTCAGCTGACAAAAGTTCCATTATTTGTATCCACAAGGCGTACGTTACAGGAAATATCGGATCTCGTGTTATGGGTGGCGTGGGTTGTTTTTGTTTTGTTTTGTTCTTAATCTTTAGGGAAAGCAATGTGATTTTGTAAAAGTAAAAGAAGTCAAAAAAAGGTTTCTTGGTGCCATCAGAAGGCTAATAAAAATTATTTTATGATAATAGGGTCTAATGAGGGGGACATGTGAGTCGAATCCTCCCCGTTGCAGTACTGCTCCATGAAGCTATTGGCCGACACCCTTTAGATCTAATTATAACCAAGATTAAGTGGAAAGCTGCTTCAAATAAACCGTGGTCTAATGGAACGATGGTTAGTTTGTTGAAGCAGAATTCAGTTTACAGATGATGACTCAAATCCTGGTTTGTGTCAACAAATATGGGCCTTGTTTCCTTCACTCTGTAGCTGGCAGAGGCAGTGTCAGAGACCAATCCAATATTAAGCCAGGATGTATGATCTATACCTCCTGTGAAACCATAGTTAAGGCTAACTATGGTTAGGAAACCAGACCAAAGTTTAAGAGTGACAGAACTGAGAGGTAGGAGTGCCAAAACATGAATGAGATCAAGTGTAGTTACCAGTGGCTCTGGGTGGTTCCATGCTTGTCCACTGTAGCACACTTAGGCTGAGGTCAGACTGGCAGTTTGCAGCGCAAGGGAGTCATGGCAAAAAAGCCCCAGAACAACGTGTTCCGGGTTTTCCTGGTCACACTGTGCAGACTGATGTGGGAGCATACCGGGGACGATGCGCAAGGGAGCATTCACACTGTTGGCCCACTCCTTGTGGACACACGGCTGTAATATGTGGCTCTCTTTTTTGTAATCCAGATGTGCACGAGCGCTTATGCATATAAATGCACAATAAAAAATTGTGGCTTTTAGCGTTCACGCTTTGTTGGTGCGGGTTGGACGTGGGATACACACATTTACCAGGGTTTGCTACCATTTTCAACTGGTATCTTTTAAACTCGGGAGGGGAGCGTTAGAAGATGGCTTGATTATGGCTGGGGAATGCTGGACAGATGTGCTTGTGTGAATGGCCCCTTTAATCCATTTGTGAAATGTTACTGAAACATGCCCATCTGAACTTAGTCTAATAATTTCAGGTTATATGGAATTTGGGTTACCAGGAAACCAGCAGGAAGGTTGGATGCAGGGACACAGGGGAGGGGGCATGATGTCAGCAACCTCACTGATGTTACTATCACAGTTCCCTCTAAGCTGATCCAGGGGGCACTGGCACACAACATTTCAGAGGCCAACTCAGAGGATTTCTGCTTCAGCTCACAAACAATGGCGGATGAGGGCACCTCCTTCTGGGGCTCATAGAACTGGACCCCCTGGCCTAATCTTTTAGAAATGAGGGGGGGGGTGAGGAGAGGCACCAGCAGCTATGCTTCAAATTTGGTGCTTCTACTTAAAAAAAAAAAAAGCCCCCCCCCGAGCCTCAGATACTCCTTGATTGATTCTCCATTATAGCCTATGGGGTCCATTGACTATAATGGTCACCATAGGCTATAACAGAGCCAGAAAAAAAAATATTTTTGGCACACCCCTATTATGCTTTTCAGTATGATTTGAGTCACAGTGGACAGTGGGATATAAATATTTGAACCTTTTGTTGTTGTGCATATATGTAATACTTTAGGGCACAGAGTTGTAAATAATGCTGCGACGGAGGCTTAGTCTGGATGATGCAAGCCTCAAAGGAATGCTTCTCATGTGACATCTCACTTTGTTTAGAAGCCTTACCACAAATATTTGACACCTCAGGAATCCACCCCAACAAATCTGTGATGCTGTCCTACAATATTCTTCAGCCCAGAATGTTTGCATTTTTTTGTCCAGTGAAAGGAGCTTTCCATATCAGCTGGCCATAGGCTGAGTTCAGACTGGCATTTTGCAGTGGGAGCCAGTCATTGCACAAAAGCCCCAGAACAAACTGTTCCGGGGTTCCCCGGTCACACGGGGCCATCTGATGTGGGAGCTTACCAGGAGGAAGCGTGCCAGAGCGTTCAGACTGCTGGCTCTTCCCATTTGCACTTTGCCGATTGGGGGAGGATCCTGGCACCGCATTGGGCAGTAGAGCGGACCACGGCCAATCAAACCGCTGCTGCTGTTCTGGCTTGCTTCCCGGCTTATCGGCTGAGCAGTCACATGTCAGAGAAGAGGAATGCAGTGGGATGAAGGCACTTTGCAGGATTTGCTACCACTTTACTGAGGCATCTTTTTAATGCGGGGGAAAAGCGGAATGGCGCAGGTTGCCTAAGGCTAGGGAATGCCAGGAAGACGTGCCTGTGTGAATGCCCCCTTTAATCTGCTTGGGAAACAGGGCTGGAACGTGGCTTTCACAGGGCTAATTGCCAGTCTGAACTCAACCATAGAGTTCTTATTCCAAACCGTCTGAAAAAAGGGAGGCAATCTAGCCTTCTGTGCCTATGGTTTTCCTTTCAATGTAACTCTAAAAACAACTTCTTTGAGTAAGCTTGCAATCACTTATGCGATAAGTCCTCCAGAGCTCCAGGGACAGTATTTTTTTACACATCTTTTAGAACATGAAATGGCGACTGACCTTTGCTACAATCCACACATGTGGCAAGCACTCATTCCAGACATCACCTCACAACTGGGAATGTGGTGGATGGTATCATTTAGAGACGAAGCCCGAGTTCATACATTCTGTAGCTGGGAAAGAGCGATGCTCATTTTATGTGGAATCTAGGGTTGTCAGCTCTGGTTAGGGAAGTTCCTGGAGCTTAGGGGGTGGTGACTAGCGCAGAGAACAAATTTCGGAAGGGGTGAGAGCTCAGAAGGAGTGTGAAGCCACAGAGTCCACCTTCTAGAACTGAAATCTCTGATCTCTATAGCCTGGAAGGTAGTTGTAATTCCAGAAGAGCTCTATTTCCCACCTTGAGGATGGTAACCCTAAATCTGAGCTTTCTTGAAAATGTCAAATTATGGGGCAAGCATATCTAAACTTCAGGTGACTTTCTAGTGAACATAAGAACGTAAGAAGAGCCCTACTGGATCAGATCAGTGGTCCATCTACTCCAACATCTTATCTCACACAGTGGAAAAGCAGTTCCTCTGGAGGTCCAACAACAGGGCATAGAGACCGAGGCCTTCCCCTGAGATTGCCTCCTGGCTCTGGGATTCAGAGGCTGATTGCCTCTGAAGGCAGAGTTTTCCCTTAGTCACTATGGCTAGTATCCACTCATAGACCATGAATCTGTCTAATTCCCTTTTAAAGCTGTCTATGTCTATGGACATCACTCAGGGCCGGCTTGCTCACTAGGTGAACTAGGCATTTGCCTAGAGTGTGCCGGCCCTTAGGGGCGCCAAAAGGCCCCCGCCCCCCACCAAAAGCCCTGCCAAAAAACCTTCCCCTGGCTTGCCAGCACTCAGACGGAAGGGACGGGGGTTTAAACCCCTACCCCTTCCCCAGGCAAGCCGGTGCTCAGATGGAAGGGATGGGGGTTTAAACCCCCACCCCTTCCCTGGCTTGCCGGCATGCCCTGGCAGCGGGTGAAAGGGGGAAGGAGGAGGAGGAGGGGAGCCCTTCCTCACCCTGGGGAGCCCTGGCGGCAGAGGGTGGGTGCCAGAAGGTGTGGGGGGATGCCAGAAGGTAGCCCCAACTAGGGAACAAGAAAACCTTGGGCTGGCCCTGCCATCACTACATCCTCTGGCAGCAAATTCCACATTCTGATGTCCCCTTACCATACAGGAGCAGATCACCCTTGGTCTAGAGCATAACTCTGTATAGGTCGATATAAATATATGAGTTTTTGCTGTTGTACAATCTGTAGTAAGTTATGTGCACACACAAAGACACTGTAAACTTCTGTGCACTTCCATTATACTGCAAAGAGGGGGGGGAATGGTTTCATTAAGTTCATGAACGTTTACCGAACCTTTCTAAAGATGCCTAATCTTTAAGGAACCTGATGCATACGCTGATTGTTATAGAAGTGCATCAGCCCCCAGTCAGATAACAGATATCACCCCACCAAAACACCCCCCCATCTTTATGTGAATTTATCCTGAGACAATTAGTAGATAAGTGCCGCACTGTGATATAATCTCTTGTCAAAACATTTTGTCTCTAATTGTTTAAATTTCAACAGGCATTCTGGAATATGCAACAAAGCACTGCATTAAGGAATACCAGTCAGAGCTGGTGAATGTGTGACCCACTGAGTCAACTGCAGACCCCTCAGCTGTGGGCAGTAGCTGGTCAGGTGACTGGTCATTTGGTTGCCAGGCTAGCTTGATATCATCAGATCTCAGAAACTAAATGTACTTGGATGGGAGACCATCAGGGAAGTCCAGGGTCACTATGAAGAGGCAGATGATAACAAAACCACCTTTGAATATCTCTTGCCTTGAAAAACCTATGGGGTCACCATAAGTTTGCTGCGACTTGAGGGCAAATAAATAAAATAAGTGGTATTATGTGGAATGTGTTCTGTCTTTTTGGGTAAGGACCATCACCCATTGTGTTTGAAGTCCTGAGCCACTAGCCAAGTGGGAGGCTTGACAAGTTTCAAGTGGGTAGCCTTTGGCTTGATGGACCACAAATGGTGCCCGGTGGAGAAGATAAATGAGACCTGAGAATCAAACAGCTTGCTATGAGGACAGGCATAGGTGCAACTAACCCATATCTTCCTTGTCATGCATAGCTGGGGGAAAAAAGGTGACATAATGGGGAATTTCAGACAGATGATATAATCCGGAAGAGGAACGGTTCCCAAACGGTTTCTGGTCTGGCATTTCAGACAGAACCGTTTTAGAACCGGTTCCCTACCGGAATATATTTGTAATTTCACACAGAATCGCTTCTGTCCCGTTCAGGAAACGGGGCTGAAGCGTTTTACCTGTCAACCGCTTCCAAGTAGTCATCAGTTTCTTCTCCCGGATCCGATACGCTTTTTTCCCGCCTTTTTTCGCCCGCGCGGGCGATCTCCGGCTTTTTTTTTTTTTTGAACGTTCGCTTTAGAGCGTTATAGCGCTATAGCGCAATAGCACAATAGCACAATAGCATCATAGCAACCCCATTGGAATGCCTGCAGTGTTGTTTTTATAGCACTATAGCGCTATAGCGCTCTAAAGCGAACATTTTTTTTAAAAAAAAGGCGTGGCGGGAACCGGCAGGAAAACAAAGCGGTGCAATCTGAAATGCCAAACCGCTTCTGATTCGGCTCTTTTCCGGTCAGGGAAAGCCATGTGTGAAATGGCAGCCCTGTACCGGTTTACTTCAAGACGAATCAGAAACGGCTTCAATCCGGCAGAGTCTCGGTAATGTGAAATTCCCTAATGTGATCATATTACTGCTTCCCTGCTATTAACTAGTAAAAAACTCATTACCTTCTATGCTGTGCATAAAATTAGAGTTGTCCCCTTTTTAAAAATAAATGAAAATGCCTGCTTTGTAACGTACAAAGATCTCAGTTAATACTGGCTTCAAAATAGCAAGAAGCACTAATTTCATCATTATTTTGTCACTCTTTTCCATGCCAGGAAACAGCAGTCTGCAAATGCAGAGGTGAAACAAACTGCCCATGTTACAGGAGAAATGGAATTTAAGGAGTTCAAATGTAAGAGTACCCAGACCGAAATGCATACCTGTGACAAAGGTATTAATCACACAATCAAAATAATGACAAAGCATAAGGGGACTTACAATCAGAGGTTTTACGTATAAATATAGGGCATTTGTGGACGATGTAATGTTTTTGATTGAAGATCCAGTAATTAATTTACCATTGTTGATGGAAAAGATCGAGGAATTTGGAGATTTGATGAGATTTTACGTCAATAAGAACAAAACAAAGGTGTTGTGCGAAAATATGACAAAAGAGAAACAGCAGGAATTACAAGAATCAATACAATGTGAAGTGGTAAAAACCCCCAAAATATTAGGAATTGAGTTGACAATGAAGAACATAGATCTTTTTAAGAACAACTACGAAAAGATTTGGAGTAAAATTCAACAAGATATAAAAAAAATGGGACACTTTGAATCTGTCATTAATGGGAAGAATTTCGGTGGTTAAGATGAATATTTTACCGCATTTAATGTTTTTACTTCAGACGATTCTGATAGTGAAGGACTGTAAAGTATTGAACTCATGGCAGAAAGAAATTTCAAATTTTGTCTGGGCTGGAAGAAAACCAAGGATTAAAATGAAGATTCTATGTGATGCAAAGGAAAGAGGAGGATTCCAACTTCCTAATTTTAGACTGTATCATGATGCGTGTTTGACTTGGTTGGCTCAATGGGTTAATTTGGACAATAGAAAAACGTTGGCATTAGAAGGACATGACTGTAAATTTGATTGGCACGCTTATTTATGGTATGACAAATGCAAAATGGATAATTTTTTTCAAACATCACTTCATAAGAAGATCATTGTTTATGACCTGGATGAGATATAAAAGATTTTTTTAAACCACTTTCGAGACATAAAGGTGAAGATTGGATACCTTATAGAGATATTTTGAGGGTAGAAGGGAACAGTTTTGCGATGAGAGCTAGAGAGGAACTGAAATTTGAATATGATTGGTTAAACTACAGACAGATTTATGCTTTATTTAAGGCTGACAAAAAGAGATATGGCTTCAGGAAGGAGAATAATGAAATTGAAAATGTGTGGGCGGAAGAGGGGAAAAAATGATTTCAAAAATTTATAAAGTTTTATTAAAATGGTATACTGAGAATGAGATTGTAAAAGAACAGATGGTAAAATGGGCTATAAATGTAAATAGAGAAACAGATATGTCAACGTGGGAGGGGTTGTGGAAAAAGTCAATTAAAATTTCTACATGTGTCAATGTGAAAGAAAATTGTTATAAAATGATGTATAGGTGGTATATGACACCTAAAAAAATTGCTAAAATGAATGAGAACATGTCTAACAAATGTTGGAAGTGTAAAAAAAAGGAAGGCTCATTTTATCATATGTGGTGGACTTGTGATAAAGCGGTAGCCTATTGGACAGAGATTCATAATGAAATTCAGAAAATTCTGAAGTGTACCTTGAAAAAACAACCTGAAATATTACTTTTGGGTTTGAAAATGGAAGAGATAACCCCCCAAAAAAGAACATTGTTGTGGTATCTGATTACAACAGCAAGAATGACTTTTGCCCAATTTTGGAAGCAAGAAAAAATACCAGAAAAATGGGATTGGATAAAGAAGATGCTTTTTATGGCAGAAATGGATAAACTGACAAAGAAGCTTAATGGTAGAGAAGATGAAGAATTTTTTATATAATGGAAAGAGTTTAAAGACTATCTTGAAATGAACTGGGATGTAAGAAATAAGTTACTCTGCTTTGATAACTATTAAGAATAGAAAAAAGAAAGTAATGATTGACAATTAGTTAAAGTGTTACCTAAGGGTTAGACTATATGTACTAATATGTTTTAAAGCAAGAATTGAATATGGGATAAGTTTTTATTGTTGCTGAATATTGAATGAAACAATAAGCGGGGCGGAGCATCGTTGGAAGCCGGGGTGGGGGGAAGGGGATAAATGAAAAGGATGTATTCAAAAGTACTTTGAGATCTGGAGTGTGTTAATATATCCTGTTAATAAAAGCTTTATTAAAAAATAATAATGACAAAGCAAACTTTCTCATTTATCTGTTAAGATTGTCTCTTCAGGTCACAAGGATATTCTTATGCCCATAAACATTTTGAACATAGTGTCATTTCTACTGGGGGCTAAATGTCTGAACTTGTGGATCTTCATATACAGAGGAGAATTATTATGTAGGCCCTTTTCAAACTGTATTCCATTTTATTAACTGGTGGCTAATGGATTTTTTCTGTCATTTCAGACAGACCTGTTTTAGGCTGTGGTCACACAGTCATTTTGATCGGGTTCCCTCTCACATTTAAAATTGCTCATCAGACACCCACATTCGTCTCCCGCACTGAAGTGGGCTCACTTGTGTGATCTTCCCGGTTCCCTAGAGAGTTTTCTGACTCTGGGAAAATCAAGTACTTTCCGAATATTTGTGCTTTGAATCCACAATTTCGCTTATCTGGGCAGCCATCTCTCACAATGATTGTGATAAGTCTTCTGAACATCCGTCTTTGGGTAGGTTTTTTTTTTTTTTTTTGCAACTTTCATCATTGTGCACATGTGTGCATGTGTACATGTGTGCACATGTGCACATGTGCACATGTGCATGCACAAAGATTTTTTTAAAAAATTGTGCCACACCACCACTTGTGGCGTGGTTGTCTGGACAGTGCCTGGAGCATTGTTGTGCAAAGCAAGTGATTGGGCAAGGGATGTGTGATCATCTGAACCCGCTTAAAAATATCCCCAATCAAATCTACATTGGGAACAGATTGCGGTACGCTTGCTGTGTGACCACAGCCTTAGTAATCATCTGCTAGTGGAATTTATTTACCTTTTCATACAAACCCACTTGTATCAGGTTAGCAAAGTGTGGTTGAGCCACTTTTGAGGGAAACTGCTTTCTTCTGTTTTCTACCCCTTCATTGCACTTCAGAATCACTGTGGTGTGCTGTTTAAAATGCCCATAGTGCATCCTACATGCTACTTCTTTCCACCATTTTTCACTGCACTTTTTGTGGACTTTTTTTGGAAGTTCAAAGTTGAGCACAAAACCAATGGAGTCAAGGCATCTCAATGGTGCTGCTATAGCACTGAAGTGCTATATTGGTTTAGCACTATAGCGCTCAACTTAGAACTTTTAAAAAAACTTCAAGCAAAAAAGGGTGGGGGAAAAAGCCGCACTGTTTGAAATGAACATAGCGCTTCAGAGACGGCTCATTAACAGATGGAAACAGACGGCTCATTAACAGATGGCTTACACTAGTTGGCACCCTGTACCATAAAACCATTTACAAAAATTTAAAACAGCTTACATACATTAACCTTAAAAATTACAAACAGTCCAATGATTACCAATTAAAGTGCTAGTGATGGAAATCTTTGATGGTAATCTTTGAATGATTCAGATGGTGTGCTCACCCTTGTCACCGGCTTGGGGATCTTCAGCTTGGTACGGAAGTATAACGCAATCCCACCCCCCCGACCAGAGCCGACTCAAACCACAGGTGGTGGTGGTGGTGTGGCGGCTCCTAATTGAAAGTCTGGTGGAAGAGCTCCATCTTGCAGGCCCTGCGGAACTGGAAGAGGTCCCACAGGTCCCTGATCTCTTCTGGGAGCTCATTCTACCAATATGGAGCCACCACTGAGAAGGCCCCTTCTACTGGAACAAGTCCAGAATCCCACCGCACAGTGCAATTATAGTTGTTATCAGGGACCACTTTCCCCCAGGTAAGCCTTGAGTTTAGCTTTGGATTATCTTTTCCAAATGCTTCCACCTGCAGTGTTGTGATTGAGGTGACCTGGGGGGACCATGAATATTTTGTTTGAAGAAGAAGAAGAAGAAAAGAAGAGATTGGATTTATATCCCACCCTTCACTACCCAAAGGAGTCTCAGAGCGGGTTACAAACTCCTTTCCCTCCCCCTCCACACAACAGACACCCTGTGAGGTAGGTGGGTCTGAGAGAACTCTGACAGAAACTGCCCCTTTTCAACAACAGTTGTTCCAGAACTATGACTTGCCCAAGGTCTTCCAGCAGGTGCGAGTGGAGGAGTGGGGAATCAAACCCGGTTCTCCCAGATTAGAGTCCATGCACTTAACCACTACACCAAACTGTTGTGGTTATTTGCACAAGCAAACCATTACGTGTGGTTGCCATCTACACATGGTCAGCTTGCTTGTTGTGAACCGGCAATATGGGGGTACATCTACATGTGCAGAGTTACATGGATTTTGCAATGCATTTTAATTATGATCCTTAATTGGTAGATCCCTATAAATGCTAAGTAATGTGGAACCACGCACCTATCTAAATTCCTCATTATTTGGAAAGTTAAGCTGGAAGATTTAGCAGCATTCGGATCGTTTCCAGTCACTCGCTCCCCCCACCGCTGTTGTGCTGACTGTTTTTTTGCATCCAGTACCTGGAGTTGTGATATCAAATAAATGGAGAAATCCAGATACAGTATATCTGAAGCTCCATGATTCCCACTGCAGAAATCTCCATAATTATAGAGATCATAGAGATTACACAGTCATACTAATTCTCAACTAAAACTGATGCAATTAAAAGATAGCACCACTTCTAAATTAAAACCTCAAATTTGCATTTGAAAGATAATGATGAGATTAGTCAATAAAACTTTGCAAACTAAAAATGTAATCTTTTTTTTTTTCCTTACTGGAGAAGGAAGGAAGGAAGGAAGGAAGGAAGGAAGGAAGGAAGGAAGGAAGGAAGGAAGGAAGGAAGGAAGGAAGGAAGGAAGGAAGGAAGGAAGGAAGGGCGAGCTTTTTCTCTCTGATTAGTATAACATGTCATTTGCCACTTCTGGATTTTCGAGAACATCTGCTCACAGAAAATTATTATACATGGTTATTTAAAAATGTCAGGCTGTTCTCCAACTTGCTTCTGTGTTCTCTGGTCACTGTGGAATTTACAAAGTCAGCATAATCACTTGGTTTTCTATACCACACTACTTCAGGACTCAGTACATGTGCTTGAATGCTTCATGGCTTAGCAGAATGGCCTGCATTCAGACAAGCACACTCACCATGTCTAGTTTAATAAAACTATGTTTCCCACCTCCGATGTCCCCCCCACACTGGTGACCCCTGGACCAAAAGAGTGACTGTCCAGCCAGTTTGGTGTAGTGATTAAGAGTACAGACTCTAATCTGGGAGAACCGGGTTTGTTTCCTTGCTCGTCCACATGGTGTGACCTTTGGTCAATCATAAGTTCTTTCAGAGCTGTTCTCTCAAGGACAGTTCTTGAGAGAACTCTCCCAGCCCGACCTACCTCACAGGGTGCCTGTTGTGGGGAGGGGAAGGGAAAGGAGACTGTAAACTGCTCTAAAACACCAAGTGAAGGATGGGGTATAAATCCAGTCTCCTCCTCCTCTCTCAACCAGAGCAAGGGCTTTCTGGTGGAATTCTCTGCTGAATGACATCTGTGCCCTGTGGGGCCTAACTCAGTTCTTCAGGCCTTGTTCCGCCAGCCTTATGGTTGAGGACAGCATTGGATTTTTTAGCTCGCCTGGCTTCTTCCTTCCATCTCTCCCACTGGGAAAGGCTACTGAATTGTGTGTTTACTGGTGCCGACTGAAAGTGTTATTTGAAATTGTTCGCTGAATTGTTAACCTTATTTTAATTTTAATCCAATTTTAAATTTTGTTACATACTTTTAGAAATGTTGTTCGCCCCCACCCTGAGCCCTGTTTACGGGGAAGGGCAGGTTATAAATTGAATGAATGAATAAATAAATACATAAATTTCTGAACGGAATCATTATGTAAGGCTTCTGCATTTTGCCACCATCTGTTGTTCTCAGGCTCCACTGCAAACACCTACAAATGTTGGCAGTACATTATTTTAATCTGAAGTGAGACAAAAGGGGATGATTGTATTAATAAATACACCCGTGACTGTTCCCTTCTGGGCAGCTTTTCATTTCTTATTGGTCTCTGGGCTGTATGGTGTCCCTTTTTATTATTAGATATATTTCTGTAAAAATATCCAATTCTTTATTATTCTCCAGATTTTATCATTGGACATTTGCTTTTACTTTGCATTGTTGCTATGGCTTTTTTTTTTTTTTGCTAATGCAATAAAGATTGATTGATCGATTGATTAACAAATACCACCCCAATCCAAATCCTATCAACATGAACCAGGTTTGTACAACACTTGTAAGACTATAGATTGTCGGTTTAGATCATAGAAATGTTATCAACCAATAATCGAGGCCAATGCAACCAAGAGGTTTGTTTTGTTTCGATTCCGCCTCTGGAGCATCAGTGATACTCGTTGTGTTAGGCCTGAAATGCTCACTGCCTTATGTCTGGAATACAATGGCTGCTTCCAGTTTCAGGAGGGAACACTCTCGGGTCAAGCGCCAAGCTAAATGTTGATTTTTCTAACTGTTTTATAGTGGAGTTTGGTGAAAAGACTTGGCACAGCATGGAGCAGTTTAATTTTAAGCCTGACAGCAGCGTTGGCCGGGTGTGTGTATGTGTGTGTGCGTGTGTGTGATTTACGTCGCTGTACTACTGAAGTCTGCGGAAGATTAATGAATGGTAAAGTTCGGTGGCAGATATGAAGAGATGCGGGATAAAGCAAAACTCGTGGCCATCTGTTCATAATGTGTCTTACAGCTCTTTTAAAGAATCCCATTATCAGCAGGAGATAAAGTCATACCATGGCTTTAAATGTTAAATATTTTACTGTTAGCCATGGGAAATTATTTATTGAACTTAAGTTAATAACGTTTTATATTTACATAAAGGTTGAGTGTTTGAAGCATTACTCATGCATTGGGCTGGTCTTGTCTTAATGATTAAGCTCTGCTAGGACTGACCAGGACTGGTAGCATTAACTGTGGTTAAAAATCCAAATGCAGGGCTATTTTTGGGCAGGAACGCACCGGAACAGAGTTCTGGTTGGCTTCCAAGCTGGCCACGCCAACAGCCTCTCCCCACCCTTGGGTTCCTTGGGCACCTGGGGAAGCCAAGTCGATCCAGGGAGGGAAGGCAGTTTAAACTGCCTACTCTCCTCGGGTTCCCCAGGCGCCCCGCAACTGTGGGGCGCCTGGGGAAGCCAATCCAGAAACTGCCTTCCTTCCCTCGGGTTCCCCATGTGCCCCATAATCCGCGGGGCACCTGGGGAAGCCAATCTTGGAAGGGAGCTGTGCTGTCAGGGGTGTGGCCTAATATGCGAATGAGTTCCTGCTGGGCTTTTTCTACCAAAAAGTCCTGTCCAAATGTATAGTGAAGCCAGAAAGTGAAGCCTGCCCATGAGTCGCAACTGACTCATGGCGAGTCCAGGAAGTTCCACCTCAGGGGGGTTTTAAGGCAAGAGATGAGCCGAGGTGGTTTGACTTCGCCTTCCTCTGGATTGTCTTCCTCCTTGGTGGTCTCCTATCCACAAACTGACCATCCTTAGCTTCTGAACTATGATGAGATCAGGCTAGTCAGAGCTATTAGTGGAGCCGTGCTTGGGTGTTTATAAGGAGATCAGGGTGTCACCCTGCAAGGAAATCAGGATTTTAAAATCCCAGTCAAACAATGTATTTATTTATTTATTTATACCCTACCATTCCCTCCTAATGGGGACCCAAAGCGGTTTATGTCATTCTCCTTTCCTCCATTTTGTCCTCACAATGACCCTGTGAGGTAGGTTAGGCTGAGAGAGTATGACTGGCCCAAGGTCACCTGGTGAATCTCCATGGGACAATCTGGTGTCACTTTTACACAAGCCAAATAATGCACTTCCAATCCACTTTCAATGCACTTTCGACACTGTTTGGAAGTGGGTTTTGCCATTTCACATGGTAAGATCCAGTTGCAAAGTGCATAGAAAGTGAACTGAAAGTGCATTATTCAGCATGTGTAAAAGCACCCCTGGGTCTCCCAGATACTAGTCTGACACTGTAACCACTACACCACAGTGGCTCTCAGACGGTCTCAAAGAATGGTCTCTCTTCCTAGTTTTAAGGAGCTATGTGGGTGCCATTTTGTGTCTTAAGTAGGGGTGTCATGAACATGCCAGTTTGGACAGCTGTGATGCCTTCCAGTCATGAGACAAGTCAGGGATCTCCTCACCACCATCTGACTCAAGCAGCTGACAAACAGCTTTGTGGCTGCGCAGTAGCTGTGGAAGCAAAGTTGCATTTCCTTCTGCTTTGGCATCTGTGCAGCAGATGAAATTGATTCACCCCCTGGAGTTGGGGAATGGTCTGGTCAGGCAACTAACACGGTATGTGTGGGGGAGGGGCTATGACTCCAGTAAGGCTGTGTGAAATACACCGAGGCTGTGAGTTACATAAACTGAGATAAACAACAGACTTAAAAACTTAAAAAAATATACACTGTGTTTATTGATAACCACTGGCTGTTTGATTGGGTTGCTTGGTTTATACTCCTGCCCAGGAATTAAGAGCACAAGGAGATGTCCGCCTGACTCTCCCTCCTATCAAAGAAGCTTGTCTGGGGGGAGGCACATATGAAAGGGCCTGTTGTGGTGGCAGCCCCACAATTATGGAACAAACTCCCCAGGGAGGTACACTGGGCTCCTCACTTTCAGTCCTCAGGAAGCAGCTAAAGGCAGTTTTATTTAAGACTGCCTTTTAACTGATTTAGTTTATATTCATTAGCAGTCCTAGCTGGAGTTTTTAAATTGTGACCTTTGATGGGTTTTTTTATAATTGTTGTTTTATTTGTATTGTTTTAATTGTGTTTTTTTAAAATAGTTGCTTATTTATATTGTAAGCCACCTTGAGTTCCGCAAGCCAGAAAGGCAGCCAATGGATGTGTAATAAGTCTGCAGTACCTTCTACCAAAACAGAGCAGGACTTTATTAGAACACTAGGAATAAGGCCTGTTGTGGAAATAAATACAACAAGCTCTAGAAAGAGGTTCTGGGAGAGTGCCCCGGTCTTGGGCAATCAGTGTCAAGTTGCTGTGGTGACCTCAGCAGGGCATAATGACACCGAGTCCACCATTTTCTCCAGAGGAACTGATCTCTGCTACCTGAAGAGCAGTTGTAATTCTGAGTGATCTCCAGCCCTCACCTGGAGATTGGCAACAATGGTTCCCCATGGGGGAATGGCTGGTTTGGAGGTTGGTGTCTATGGCATTGTACCTGTCTGAGGTCCCACCCCTCCTCAAACCCCACCCTCTCCAGGCTCCACCACTCAAATCTCCAGGAATTTTCCATCCTGAAGATGGCAACCCTACCTCCTTCCCAGCCAACTGTAAACCTGCCTTTATCTGCCACTCTGACTTCAGCTTTCCATCTCCTTCCCCCTCTCTCCTGGAGAGCAGTTGTAATTCTGAGTGATACCTAGCCCCCACCTGGAGATTGGCAACAATGGTTCCCCATGACAGAATGGCTGGTTTGGAGGGTGGAGCCTATGGCATTCCTGGTTGAGGTCCCACCTCTCCTGAAACCTCACCATCTCCAGGCTCCATCCCCCAAATATCCAGGAATTTCCCACCTGGAGTTGGCAACCCTATCTCCTTCCCAGCCAAGCATCAACCTACCATCATTTCCCCCTCACTCTTCAGCTTTCCACCCCCCCTCACCTGCAACCTCTACCATGCTCTGAAGCCCTGACTGCTATGTCACATTGGCTGTCATGGGGGGGCATCTCAGCAGGATATAAGGACACAGAGTCCACTATTTTCTCCAGGGGAACTGATCTCTGTCATCTGGAAAGCAGTTGTAATTCTGAGTGATCTCCAGCCTTCACCTGGAGATTGGCAACAATGGTGTCCCCCAACAGGCACTAAGGGTATTTCACCTCAGGACACATTGACTCCCAATAGCGATAGCAAACTGTTTAGAATGTTAGAGGCAAAGGCCAATCAAACAATGCAAACAACTTTTGTGTTCCGAGGCAAAGGCCAATCAGGCCGCATATGCAAACGACTGGCTATGGGGTGGGGGGTGGGAAGAGGAACAGCAAACTGTTTGGAATGTTGGAGGCAAGACTCAGGCAACACAGCCAGTGGATAGGGACAGCTTCTGAGTGACAGATCACGGAGCCAAAGGCTGTGGGTGCCATGTGGAATGTTCAGGAGCATGCCACCACCAATGAAGAATTATTATATAGAGAGATAAGTAAGACCTGGTCTGGGCTCTGCTAGGCCATAAACAGTCACAGCCAGCAACCCCCAAAAAGTGAAACTAAAGCAAAGACTTTTACATTAAGAGACCAGGTTAAAATAACTATACCATACCACCAGGGAATATTAACAAATTCACAACTTCCCATATTATAACAAAATATTTTAAAGAAAGAAGTACTGAGCATAGTGCTGCAACAGTGTGTGTGTGTGAGGGGGGTGTTGTCAGGGTCAACTTATAAAGCTCCAGATCAGCTCTAGATGACTCCCCCAGTCATGTGCCTCTCCTGTTGAGTTACCAGCTCCAGATTGGGAAATACCTGAAGATTTGGGGACGGTGTGGATCCTGAGGAGGGCAGAGTTTGGGGAGAGGAGGGACTTCAGTGGGATATAATGGGATAGAGGCCACCTTCCAAAGGAGCCATTTTCTCCAGGTGAACTGATCTCTGTCACCTTGTGAGCAGTAACCCCAGGAGATCTCCATTCACAACCAGGCAACTGTTCTTTGTTGGAAGGCACCATGGCCTACTTCAGACCTAGATTAATTGACTTGCTTGTGAGTATGGAGACTCAGGAAGTGAGGATCCAGGCCCTGATCCCTAGGGTTTTGTGTACGAGATCCCAGCACCTTACAGAACATGAACAACCAGTATTTCAATCTGAAAAAGCAGGCCAAAGCCAGCAGCTTTGTAGGACCCAGAACATCCCTGCCATTTTCTTGTGTCATCTGACCCCTACTGGGTTGGGAACAGCAATATCTCTAGCTATCTACTGTGCTGGCACTACAGCATAGCAGAAGAGGCCAGCAGCTCCCTCCTCTGGCAATCACGACCGATATGTGGGGACTTCGTAGCATTTTCAAGGCAAGAGATAGTTTTGCCATTGCCTGCCTCTGTGTAGCAACCCCAGAATTCCTTGGTGGTTTTCCATCCAAGTACTAACCAGAACCGACCCTGCTTAGCTTCCAAGTTTTCGAGGAAAGAGACCTTCAAAGGTGCTCTACCATTGCCTGCCTCTGCTTAGCAACCCCGGACTCCCCTGGTGGTCTCCCATCCAAGTACTCACCATGACCTACTTTGCTTAGCTTCCGAGATCCAGTGAGATCGGGCTCTTCTGGACCATCCAGATAAGGGCCAACCTGTCCATCGGCAGCCAGTGATGATGGTCTTTTCATGATGCAGGAACAGGCCATGGGAAGCACAAGTCCTACAAGGCCTGTAGAAGACCTTCCCACCATCCCAGCAGCAGTTATTTGAACAGCCCACCAGGTTGATCTATACAGGAAAGCCGGTGGCCGTACATGGGTTTGCATATCTGGATCTGGAAGATTGCCTCCTGTTTTGGGTTGACTTCTTTATATCCACTTACTGATAGACAGAGTTCTTCCCATTGCTAAAAAAGAGAGAGAAAAGAAACATGCTTTCTGAGAACTACTGCGATGCTTATCAATCCAGCATTCCGTTTTCTTGTTGTTGTTCTTTCCCTATCCAAAGGACACTTGAGGACTACGCATGCTTATTATCCCTCTGGAAGTGATCAATTCCAGCTAATTAAGAACTTTATCACAGACCCTGGAGTCATAGAAAGCCATCTCCTATGTGTGTTTTTTCCGACTTGCATATCAAAAGGCTTAGAGAAGTGAACTAGGCTATTTGTTAAGCGAGGGGAGAATTTATCTCCCAGAACAATTTCACTGATAACCTAAGGCTGAGAAGTACTTTGGTGGGTTTTAGAAACATACAGTTTTATCTTTAGCATAGATTCACAGAAACCCCATATGACAGTTTCTCCCCAGTAAGGTGACAAAAGTCCCCCCCCCCCGTTTCCTTGTCATGATATCCAGTAGACTTGGGGAAGGGGGAACTGGGTTCAAATTCTTGCTTCATCACAATGTTCACTGGGGGATCATTATTACTCACAAGCCCAAGCTCCTTGGAGGGTAGTAGAAAGCTACAATTGCTATACCCCTGGTGTTATGACTAGTTCAGCAAAAGGGGAGGGAACCCCAATCTGAGAGTCAAGAAGAAGAGATTGGATTTATACCCCACCTTTTACTACCCGAAGGAGTCTCAGAGCAGCTTGCAATCTCCTTTCCCTTCCACTCCCCACAACAGATACCCTGTGAGGTAGGCGGGGCTGAGGGAGCTCTTTCGAGAACTGCTCATGAGAGAACAGCTCCAAAAGAACTTGTGACTGACTCAAGGTCACATCAGCAGCTGCATGTGGAGGAGTGGGGAATCAAACCTATTTCTCCCAGATCGGAGTCCGCACTCCTGGCTCAGGAATCTAGTCAGGATCCCAGAAGGTTGAGCAGCTAAAATATAGAACAAAACACATCTATTTATTTCAACGTGAACAGTAACTACAAAGAGATAGTGGGTATCACATCACAGCCATTAAAACACTGCGTACAGCAACAAATATAAGTTACACATACAATAACCTCTCGACCAAAATATTGGTTACACATACGCGTCTAAATAATAACCCCCACAAAAAGGAATTTAAACGGCAAAAGATTTAACAAGTAAAGCAATCGGTCTGAAAAAAATCCCGAGTTGGACCTGGCAATCAACAAGTGAGTAAGTACCGTGACATCTTCCCTGCCTTTCCTCTTGCTAGAGTGCCTTCTGACCTCAGGAGACCTTGGCGAGACACTGCCAGTCAGAGTAGACAATTCTGGGTAGACGGCCAATGCTGGTCTGCCTCAATATAAAACAAGAGTGAGTGACTGGCCTGAGGCCACCCAGCAAACTTCCATGGCAAAATGAAGATTCAGACCTGGGTATATCGCAAATGCTTATCCAATTCTTTAATGGCTATACCACGCCAGCTCAGTAAACTTCTTAGTGAAAGGCGCTGATCTAAACAGGCCCCGGTCACACAAGCGGGATACTGTGCCGCTGAAGGGAGGCAAAGTAGAGCCAGAGCAAAAAGATGCATGGTAGCACGATCAGATGGTCCCCGAGATGCCATGCAGACGCCGATAGCCAGCGATCACATGGGCGATGTTGAAGTGCATCAAAGGGTCTTGTGCATGCATACTCTGATGTTTCTTCGCATACTGTGGAGGCTTAGAAAAAACACATCCGGTGCGACGGGACGCTGGATGCACCGGTCGAACTCCACTTCCGCAATCCGGCGCTCACCTGTGACCTGCGTTTTTCGGTTGCCACAACCCTTTTGCTGGTATTTTTAAAATCTGCTTCTTCGGGCTGATGGTACTGGTTGGTGCTGGGTGCGCTACGCTTCCCAGATGATGCCATATGATCCTGCCCGTTTGATGCGCCCTCAACCCATTTGTTTTGCGGGGCAAATCCTCCCGTGTGACCAGGACCACAGTCTCCTCAAAGGGTGTGATCACACACACTAAATAATCCACTTTCAGTCCAGTTTGAATGCACTTTCCAACTGGAGTTTACTGTGTGAACTGGCAAAATCCAGTTGGAAAGTGCATTGAAAGTGGATTGAAAGTGTATTTAGTGTGGGTCAGGGCTCTTTTTGTAGCAGGGGCTCCTTTGCATATTAGGCAACACACCCCTAATGTATCCAGTCCTCCAAGAGTTTACAGACCTCTTCTTACAGGGGCTACTCTAATCTCTTGGAGGACTGGCTACATTAGGGGTGTGTCACCTAATATGCAAAGGAGTTCCGGCTACAAAAAGAGCCCTGGCTGTGGGTGACCACAGCCAAAGAGTTCAAACTAGACATGCTTCCCAAACCCTCCTCATTAGGGGTTCTCCTCAGATTTTGTTCTGATACTTTCCTGATGCAATTATACGCAACGTTACTTGCTTCAATGAAACCAGTCGGTCTGGACCGGAGTAATGCTTTGCAGGATCTCGTTGCTTGCCTTGTTCGAGAAGTGGAAAGGGATGCGTTAGAAATTCTTCCGTTGCTTGTTCTTTATTACAGATTGGATAAAAGGGCAATGAGCTCTTTGAATCTGACCCGGGCTTCAGTCTCTTCATTCACTGTTTCACTTATTCCACTTCTATCTTAGCTACATACATCTTCTCGTAATGTTTAAAACATTAAGTTAGCAATACAAAGTGGGCCTACCCAGAACCCTACTGAAGTCTATTCAGTGAGGCTTACTCCCAGGAAGGTATCCTTAGTGTGTATGTGTGTAAAGTGTCACACACATAAACATACATGTAAAGCTGTCTTATATTGAATCAGACCTTCAGTCCACAAAGGTCAGTATTTTTTACTCGAGCTACCCTCCAGGGTCTCAGGCAGAGGTCTTCCACATCACCTCCAGCCTGGTCCTTTTAACTGGAGATGTCAGGGACTGAACCTGGGACCTTCTGCATGCCAAACAGAAACTCTTCCCCTGAGCCATTACCCCTCCCTTCCGAGTTGCAGCCAACTTATGGTGACCCCATTGGGTTTTCAAGGCAAGAGATGTTTGGAGTGGTTTGCCCTTGCTTTCCTCTGCCTCAGCTCTGGACTTCCTCAGTGGCCTCCCATCCAAATACTAACCAGGGCCGACCTTGCTTAGCTTCTGAGATCTGATGAGATCAGGCGTGTTCTTCATATGGCACTGTCAAAGAAGTAATCTTGGCGTCACGGCACATTTGATCACATCAAATTTATTTTTGTGGGGTGTGTTATTTCTGCGTCAATCCAGTCATACGCACGAGATTGCTTCTCTGCAGTGTTTCTCCCCCCTGCTTACATGTGCATTGCTGACACCAGAGGGAGGTGGGGATGCAAATTACGGGAAGGAGTGGAAAGCCATTACGAAATGTTCTGGAATCAATTTAACAAATACTCCTAATTAAACCGGAATGCAAGGCAGAGCAAATCCGAAGAACAATACGGGGCTGTAACAGAAGAATTATGCCTAGTCTCAGCTAAGAAAAAGAAAGCACCCACCTACATGCAACAGACAAAATTTACATATTGGAAATAAGTTATTTTCTTTGAAATGCAAGACCCTTAATTTTTTATAATTCTTTCCTCGGAGCATGTTATCATGTTTAAGCAGAAAATTATATTAAAATTAGTACTGTGTGTACCGAAATCTCTAATCATTTATTATTCTTCATGAATGGTAAAATATTCTGATGCCATTAGCTATTCTATTCATTTTTTTTCTCTTCGGGAACGATTAGAAGCAATTAAGGGGAAGCCTCTCCAGTCGCAAAAAAAAAAAAAATTAGACTTTTATTGTGTTTATCTTAAACTATGTAATTGTCTTTGTAATTTAGAGGCACACATACAACGCGGATGGATTCTTTTCAGCCGCTTCCAAATAATCACAAACTCCGATTAAAATGTTTAAATCTCGGCACTGATGTATTCATACATTATGCATTTCCCAAAAAGATATTTTGCTCTCGTACTGAAACATGGGATTAGTGACACAGAGGATAGCTCCCAGTTCACCAGAATCTCAGTTCTGATGTTTCCAGGAAGGTCTGTCAAATATGTGATTCACCAAGTCAAACACGACCCAACATTCAAATATTTACAATCAGAAATGAATCTATCTTTGGGCATTTTTCTGGGGAACAAAACCTTTCTCCTTCAGAAAGCATTTGGAATGCTGAAAAGGTGGAAGTTGGCAGAGATGCACATTAATTCAGGGGCTATAGAAACATATCTGAGCCTGCGATACGTACCTAGGTGCAACCAGGGCTCTTAAGAAGGTTGGTATTTGGATGCTGGACCACCAAGGAAGACTCTGCAGTGAAAGGCAATGGCAAACAGCTTACAGTAGCCCCTGTAAGAAGAGCTCTATAAGTTCTTGGAGGATTGGCTACATTAGGGGGGTGTCGCCTAATATGCAAAGAAGTTCCTGCTACAAAAAGAGCCCTGGGTGCAACCAACTTTTGGTGACTCCACCAAGGGACTTCCAAGGCAAGGGAGAAGCAAAGATGATTTGCCATTGTCTTTCACTGCAGAGTCTTCCTTGGTGGTCCAGCATCCAAATACCAACCTTCTTAGTTTCCAAGATCTGATGAGATCATCGGGCTGTATCATACTGCCATCCCTCCCTGAACCTCCCTTATAGAAGAGAAGAAGAAGAAGAAGAAGAGATTGGAGTTATACCCCGCCCTTCACTACCCCAAGGTGTCTCAGAGTGGCTTACAAACTCCATTTTCTCCCCCCCCCACAACAGACACCCTGTGAGGGAGGTGGGGCTGAGAGAGCTCTGACCGAAACTGCTCTTTTTCAAGAGCATCTTTTATCAGAACTACGGCTTGCCCAAGGTCATCCAGCCAGGTGCAAGTGGAGGAGTGGGGAATCAAACCCGATTCTCCCAGATTAGAGTCCACACACTTAACCACTACACCAAAGTGGCTTAGGTCAAATCAATGGTCCATAAAGTTCTCTACTACCCAAGAGGTCATGGTTCTCTACGATCTCAGACAGAGAAAGGTCTAACTTGAGATGTAAGGAATTAATCCTGGGACCTTCTACAAGCATGCATAATGCTCAAAACCAAAACCAAATAGTAACATGGATGAGATGGAGGATGATTTTCGGTGAAGACGAAGAAGGTTGTAGAGTCCTCCCATTGCTGTTCCCACTCCCGAATCTCTCTTCCAAATACCCATTTTTTCTTGTCCAAGTCCCAAGTCCAAATACGATCCTGGTGGTGGTAGAGCATGCCGTCAAGTCACAGCTGTCAGGTAGCCCTGTCATGGGCCGAGTACAGACTGGCAATTTGCCCCGGGATGGGACCCGGGCTGACAGCGACTCAATATCGGATTAAATGGAATGTTCACACAGGCACATCTGCCTGGCGTCCCCCACCCGGAGCTTACCGGAGCCCTCGTGCTTCAGTGCCGGATTAAAAAAACACCTGATAAAAGCCTTCGCAAATCCAAAAGCCTGCGTTCGTCGCACGTTTCTCCGCTTCCGGGGAGTCTGAACGCACAGGCGAAAAGCCGGGAGCAACCTGCGTTGGGCACGAGGCAGCAGCACTGTGATTGGCTGTGCTCTGCTCCACTGCCCAATGTGGTGCCGGCATTGCAGGGCAAAAAAAAAAAAAATCGGCAAAATGTGCTTATGCGCATGAGCGCTTGAGCGCATGAGCGCTCATGCGCACATACACCCATACACCCACAGCCGAATTAATGGGGAAATGGCGAATATAGCACACCTCTGGCGCGGCAGTCTGAACGCTCCCACGCGCCTCCGTCCCGTATCTTCCGGCAGCGGCCCTCGCTGTGTGGACGGGAAAACCCGGTATAGTTTAATCCGGGGTTTTTTTGCCGCGAGTGGCTACCGGGGCAAATTGCCAGTCTGTACTCGGCCATGTATTTGGAATGTTGGGGAGTACGTTCTCCTCTGGGCTTCCCATCAGTTCTTTTCACTGTCCACTTGTTATCATATGTCTGACCTTGTGGTGTCTTCAGCTGCTAGGCACTACCCTGGGAACCAATGGCTTTTAAATTGTTTTTCTATTATGCCTGCTTGCTTTGCCCGCGCGCTCGCGTGAATTATAATCATTGGCTTCACTGAGACCAGGGGGTTGTTTGAATTTACTATAAGTCAGGGGCCTCCATTATCCACGGCCATTCCTGACACGAGCTGTGTATGCATCTTTAGTTATGATTTACCAATAAACAGATTCTTCTTATGAGACCCTGCGTTGTTTGACCTGACTAAGGAGCCTGACAACAGCTGACTTATGGCGACCTCGTGGGATTTTTCAAGGTAAAAGTAATTCAGAGGTGGTAATTCATGACCCTGGTATTCCTTGGAGGTCTCCCAACCAAATCCTTGCCAGCACTGACCCTACTTAGCTTCTGAGATCTGGTGAGATCAGACTAGTCTGGGCTTTCCAGGTCATGGCAAACATGATCCTAGGTGAAGGAAATAACAGTGAAGTGGCAGAAGCAAAAAAGGGTGGGCTCGGAATTCAGCCTTCCCTCACATCTACTGCTTCTGCCCTGGAACTGCCTCCTGCACTTCTGATGCACTTGGGTGGCATTCTTCCTTCAAAGATATTGGTCTGGTATATAGGCACAGTGTCAAAAGTTCACGGCAGGGCTCTTGTGCTACCAAGATGACAGACTGCACCACCCATCACAGCTGGTTCTACATAGAATCAAAGAATCACAGAGTTGGAAGGGGGCATACAAGCCATCTAGTCCAACTGCCTGCTCAATGCAGGACCAGCCTAGAGCATCCCCGACACGTAGTGGTCCAGCTGCTGCTTCAAGACTGCCAGTTTTCCCTAATATCCAGCCAGTACCTTCCCACCCTTATTTTAAACCCATTACTGCGAGTCCTGTCCTCTGCTGCCAACAGGAACAGATCCCTGCCCTCCTCTAAGTGACAGCCCTTCAAATATTTCAAGAGAGCAATCATGTCCCCCCTCAACCTCCTCTTCTCCAGACTAAACATTCCCAAGTCCCTCACCTTTTCCTTAGAGGGCACGATCATCCTCACCATTTTCCTCTGCACCTGCTCCCTTCTGTCAACATCCTTTTTGAAGTGAGGCCTCCAGAACTGCACACAAGACTCCAGGTGTGGCCTGACCAAAGCAGTGTACAGCGGGACTATGACATCTTGCGATTTGGATGTTATGCCTCTGTCGATACACCCCAAGATTGCATTAGCCTTTTTTTTGTCGCTGCATCACACTGGCTGCTCATATTTAACTTATGGTCCACCCACACCCCAAGCTCTTTTTCACACCCACCGCTACCCAGAAGTATATCCCCCATCCAGTATGCGTGCTCCTCATCTTTGTTACCCAGATGTAGAACTCAGCACTTATCTGTGTTAAATTGCATCTAGAAGTCTGTGGCACCTTGAAGATTAACAGGTCACACCAGCAGCTGCATGTGGAGGAGTGGGGAGTCAAACCTGGTTCTCCCCGATTAGAGTCCGCGCTCCTAACCGCTACACCAAACTGGCTCTGGAGGAGAGGAGAGCAATATGAGCCACTTTGGGTCCCTATTGGACAGAAAGGTGGGATACAAATAAATTCATTAAATAAAATGAAGTAAATAAATAAAACATCTCACTCTATGAAGAAGAAGAAGAAGAAGAAGAAGAAGAAGAAGAAGAAGAAGAAGAAGAAGAAGAAGAGGAGGAGGAGGAGGAGGAGGAGGAGGAGGAGGAGGAGGAGGAGGAGGAGGAGGAGGAGATTGGATTTATACCCCGCCCTTCACTGCCCAAAGGCGTCTCAGAGCGGCTTACAAGCTCCTTTCCCTTCCCCTCCCCACAACAGGCACCCTGTGAGGTAGGCGGGGCTGAGAGAACTTCTGACAGAAACTGTCCTTGAGAGAACAGCTGTGCCAGAGCTTGTGACTGACCCAAGGTCACATCAGCAGGTGCAAGTGGAGGAGTGGAGAATCAAACTTGGTTCTCCCAGATTAGAGTCCACGCACTGAACCACTACACCAAACTGGCTCTCAGTTGTTTAAGCTGCCTTTTCTTCTGATGGTGGGGCGGGGCTGAAACCTAGAGTCCTCTAAAGTTAGCAGATAGGTTCCTGAGCAACCTCAACCTTTTTATTAAATTGAGTAACATAATTAGAACAACAGCTTTCTGGGCGGTCTTCTCTTGAGACATTGTCTGCCATCCAGATCTGCCCATAGTCAGACACTGAGATTAATAACATTTGCCAAATATTATTTCCTAGATTTCACCATTTCCCCTCAATTTACTTGATAAATACTATTTCGAGATATTTGATCATCTTTACCTAGCATGATTTAAATGAGATAAATTACTCCAATTAAGTGATTCTGCATAAAATTTCCCTATTCAAGGATAACAATAATCTGATGAGAATGATGTCTAGTACAGTAGTTAATCACATCCTACTGTCTTGGCTCAGGAAACGGAAGCTTTCGAAGAAGTTGTGGTGATCTCCCAAAAATCCAGGCTACAGAAGGAAAACAAAGGCAACCGTGGTCATATCGTCATTTACCTCATTAGTGTTTCCCCCCCAAAGTTCTTGCACTTTGTTTTCTCCTTCCACTTCTTTTGCGAGCCAGTTTAGTATAGTGGTTAAATGCGTGGACTCTAGTCTGGTAGAAACAGGTTTGATTCCACACTCCTCCACTTGCAGCTGCTGGATGACCTTGGGCAAGCCACAGTTCTGTCAGAGCTGTTCCCTCAAGGACAGTTCTCTCAGAGCTCTCTCAGCCCCGTCTACCTCACAGGGTGTCTGTTGTGGGGAAGGGAAAAGAGTTTGTAAGACACCCTGAGACTCCGAGTGAAGGGTGGGGTATAAATACAATCCCTTCTCTCTTCTTCTTCTTTGTGCCATAAAGTCGCAGCCAATTTATGGTGACCTCGTAGGATTTCCCAGTCAAGAGACTTCAGAAGTGATTGGCCACTGCCCAACTCTGCATAGTGACCGTGGACTTCACATCCAAGTTCTATCCAGGGCCGACCCTGCTTCAGCTTCCAAGAGCTGGCAAGATCAAGCTAGCCTGGGCCTTCCGGGTCAGGGTCTTCCTTCCTTAGCAGTACATTGAGACGAATATATAAAGCCATTGACCAAGTAGGAAGTCATCACACTGTGCATGATAAACAGTGGATAGCAGGGACTATGGCTGAGTTCAGACTGGCAGTTTGAAGCGGGAGGGAGTTGTTCCCGGTCACACTGCATGGACTGATGCAGGAGTATACCGGGAGGAGGTGCGAGGGAGCGTTCAGACTGCTGGCCCGGAGGCGCAGCTGTAAACGGCTTTTTCCTGGTAATTCAGCTATGTGCATCAGGGCATAATTCAGTAACGTGCATAAGTGCATCAGGGCGATTTGGGGAGGATCCCGTTGCACCGACATCACATTGGACGGTAGAGTGGAGCACATCCAATCATATCTCTGCTGCCTCTCCAGGGCAATCAAGTGCACCTTATGCATGGAAACACCCGGTGGACATTATTATCGTGGGTTGTTCCCAGCTTTTCGGGTTAGCATTCACACTTCCCTGAAGTGGAATGAAGCAGGATAAAGGCACTCTCTGGGATTTGCTACCACTTTCATCAGGTATCTTTTAAATGTGGGAGCAAAACAGTACATGACAGGTTGGCTACGGGTGAGGAACGCCAGACAGATGTGCCTGTGTGAATGGCCCCGTTAATCCGCTTGTGAAATGTTGCTCACACGCGGCTGTAGCGGGGCAAACTGCCAGTCTGCACTCAGCCTTTTTCACCCTCTCCCATAATACTAGAACTCAGAGGCACCCAATGGATTTCTGAGGAATTTCAGAATTCAGGATTTCAGTGGTCTAATTCACTGCCAGAGGTGAAGAAGAGGAAGAGGAGGAAGAGGAAGAGGAAGAAGAAGAAGAAGAGGAAGAAGAAGAAGAAGAAGAAGAAGAAGAAGAAGAAGAAGAAGAAGAAGAAGAAGAAGAAGAGGAGGAGGAGGAGGAGAGAGGAGGAGAAGGAGGAGATTGGATTTATATTCTGCCCTTCACTCAGAGTGGCTTACAAACTCCTTCCCCTTCCCCAAACTCCTTCAACAGACACCCTGTGAGGTAGGTGGGGCTGAGAGAGCTTTGAGAGAACTGTCCTTGAGAGAACAGCTCTGACAGAACTATGGCTTGCCCAAGGTCATCCAGCAGCATTGAGTGGAGGAGTGGGGGAATGAAACCCGGTTCTCCCAGATTAGAGTCTGCACACTTAACCACTACACCAAACTTTAGTGATGGCCACTAGAATCGATTGCTGCCCAAGAGGACAAGACAGAGTCATGGAGGAGGGGTCCATCTGTAGGTCTTAGGTCCATCTGTGACTAAAGGGAGCCTCCACACCCAGAGGCAGTGGATGGGAGGCCTTGGCCTCTCTGTGCCTTGTCTCTTGGCCTTCCAGGGCAACTGTTAGACCAGTGTGAAACAGGATGCTGTAGATGGACCACTATTCTAGAGCTGCCAGCCTCCCAGTGGTGTAAACGTGGAAAATCACCGTGTTTAAACAAAACACACAGTTCTGATGTACTACTATAACTTCATTATTCGATTAAATTATATACTTATAATAGACATTAAAGACCGCAGTGCAACCTAATAATTATAGTGGACTGATAACAAGGACAGAAAGATATACAAATGAATATGACAATATAAATCTTGTAGGAATGTCCCCAGCTACAGGGATGAGTATGCAGACAGGATTCAATGTTGCAGGCTGTCTTGCTTTCCAAAAAGAGATGTAGCAAATGTCATGCAACACACGCCTCCCAGGCAAAAGTTGCATGCTTTGAGAAATTCTTCTTCAGGCAAATTATTTTCTCTCGGAACTGAAGCTCACAATGCTGCAATGCACAAGTCAAGAAATTCTGTAGAGGGCTTCTCCGGTCCTCCATGAGGTTTGTTGCTGTGGTCACGAGCTGTGGCCATTCCTACAAGATTTATATTGTGATATTCATTTGCATATCTTTATGTCCTCGTTAGATAATGTGGTGGCTCAAGTGGTTAAGACGCTGAACTGCAGGCTGTGGAAGGTCAGTCGTTCAGCAGTTCAAGACCCGAGTGCCGCAAGACGGAGTGAGCTCCCGTCTCTGGTTCCAGCGCCTGCCAACCTAGCAGTTCGAAAGCAAGAAATTGCAAGTAGATAAATAGGGACCACTTCGGTGGGAAGGTAACGGCGTTCCGTGCGCCTTGGTGTTTAGTCATGCCGGCCACATGACCATGGAAACGTCTTCGGACAGCGCTGGCTCTTCGGCTTTGAAACGGAGATGAGCACCGCAACCCTAGAGTCAGATCCGACTGGCTTTCGAGCAAGGGAACCTTTACCTTTACCTCATGTCCTTGTTATCAGGGCACTGTAATTATTAGGTTGCACTAGGGGTGCGTGCCAGCTGTCCTTCCATCTCTCCCAATTCAAAATGTGGATTAGCTTTGCCTATGTTGTAAGGCAGGGGTGTAAAACATGCAGCCTGGGGACCAGATCAGGCACTGGGAGGGCTCCCATCAGGCCCGCAGTGGAAGTGGCCATCTCCTGCTTCCAGTTCTGCTGCTGCTGCTGCTGCATCATAGCTTGCTTCGCCAGACACCCTTAATCACTCAGCCATTTCACGCTTTAACCTGGGTCCTGGACTCAGAACGCTGAGCATGAGATTTCTGTGGTGAATGCCAATAAATCAAAAGTAGGTTTGCAGTTTACAGAGCTAATGTAAGTGTAGTGGTTAAGTGCGCGGACTCTTATCTGGGAGAACCAGGTTTGATTCCCCACTCCTCCACTTGCACCTGCTGATGTGACCTTGGGTCAGTCACAAGCTCTGGCACAGCTGTTCTCTCAAGGACAGTTTCTGTCAGGAGTTCTCTCAGCCCCGCCTACCTCACAGGGTGTCTGTTGTGGGGAGGGGAAGGGAAAGGAGTTTGTAAGCCGCTCTGAGACGCCTTGGGCAGTGAAGGGCGGGGTATAAATCCAAACTCTTCTCTTCTCTTCTTCTCTAATGTAAGTAAAAAAAAAATCTTTGTGTTTGTGTCCTTTATAAAGTTTATATCTCCACTACCTGGCATCACATTTTATGACACACATGGTCTGGCCCAACAAGGTCTCATTTATGTCAGATCCGGCCCTCGTAACAAATGGGTTCGACACCCCTGTTGTAAAGGTAAAGGTTCCCTTGCTCGAAAGCCAGTCGAATCCAACTCTAGGGTTGCGGTGCTCATCTCTGTTTCAAAGTCAAAGAGCCAGGGAACCTTTACCTTTACCTTATGTAAACACCAAGGCGCACGGAACGCTGTTACCTTCCCACCGAGGTGGTACCTATTTATCTACTTGCAATTTCTTGCTTTCGAACTGCTAGGTTGGCAGGAGCTGGAACTAGAGACGGGAGCTCACCCCGTCATGCGGCACCCGGGTCTCGAACTGCCGAACTACTGATGTTCGGCAGCCTGCAGTTCAGCGTCTTAACCACTTGAGCCACCTGTTGCAGGGTATGCCTAAACTAACATTTTGCCTCCTGACATAGGAGAACAGCATTCTGGAGTAAGAATTACTCTGAAATAACCAACAGTGCCAGAAACGCAGATGTTCAGAATGCTGAGTTTTTGCTGCAAACCAGCTCTTAGATTATGAATATGAGTCCATTTGAATAAGCAATATTTTATTACACGTCGTTGGTGTTAGGAGGGGGAAAAAAAGCAGCGTGGCTTGGAGAAGCCCCTTAGCGGCCTTGCTTAAAAGATGGATACCACAGGGCTCTCTGCCTTTGCCAAGTAATAATCCTTCTCCACACAAGCAATTAGGATAGCTAGCGCAGCCTAGAAATATTGCTTATGTGAATCTAATTCTACTTGTTCTATGGGCAATTAAATGTTGTGGCATGTTTAATTTATTTAGTTATCTGCTGAATTTAAGCATTTCCATTGTTGCTCGCTAGCGTCTGAAATTGGACTCTGAGGTTATGGCGCTAAGTGTGAAACAATGAGAAATCATGCAGAACTGCGCTCTGGAAAAAAAAAAAAGAAATATGTTCATTCGTGGTTTTTAATGAATGAAAGGAAATAGTGTTATGTACCTCTACAATTTAACCATGGCGGCAGTGGAGAGAGGAACATTGCCCTTCATCCCTCGTAGCCAGCAATGGGGAGCTGGAAGTTTCGTGCAGCGTTAAGAACATAAGAACATAAGAGAAGCCAATCCTGGATCAGGCCAATGGCCCATCTAGTCCAACACTCTGTCACACAGTGGCCAAAAATACCAGATGCCATCAGGAGGTCCAGCAGTGGTGCCAGGACACCAGAAGCCCTCCCACTGTTGCCCCCTCCCAAGCACCAAGAATATAGAATATCACTTGCCCCAGCCTGAGAGTTCCTATCTATACATGAGAACATAAGAGAACATGAGAGAAGCCAATGTTGGATCAGGCCAATGGCTCATCCAGTCCTACACTCTGACACTAGAAGACCTCGAATACCTTGTGGAATATTACCAACAAGGTATTCTAGTGCCTTCTAGTTATGTAGTAGGTGGATATAACACACTCTAGCTATCAGTCATTTCCTCTGAACTGCCAGTTCTCATCTTTCTAAAAAAGAAGGGTCTTCAACCCTTTTTCTTGTGGAAATATAATGGGAAAAGCATATCTCTGTAATGAAACGGGCCAAAGGCTCTTCACTTTTTAAAAATGAAAGCTAAGGATTCAGAGGGCCTACTAGATAGATAGTTATAACTGCCAATGTTATATCCACTGCTACATAACTAGAAGCCACTAGAATACCTTGTGGCTAATAGCCACTGATGGACTTCTTTTATTAGCGCATATGTGGCCATGTCCAGCAGGGATCAGGGATGTCGAGAATTTCAGCATGAATGTGATCACCATGAACACAATCATTTATCCTGTTAGAACTTTGTCACTTACCTGGGAGGTGAGCTTGTGATCAGATGTCCTTTTCATCAAAATTCATCTCGAGCACTATTCTGGGGAACTATCTATCTGCGCACTGGTGTGTGCTCTTGTATGACAAGGCCAGGTTGTGCCTGGGTAATAAATAACAAATATGTTGCAGCTTGCAGCTGCTTTTGAGCTTCTTTAGTCCACTAAATCTTCTTAATTGCTGTAGAAGCCGAAGAGATTCTCAGCAGTCATGGCTGGGACATTAAAGTGACCTACTTGTCAAACGTGTCAGCGTTCCGTGCGCCTTGGTGTTTAGTCATGCCGGCCACATGACCACGGAAATGTCTTTGGACAGCGCTGGCTCTTCGGCTTTGAAACGGAGATGAGCACCGCAACCCTAGAGTCGGATTCGACTGGCTTTCGAGCAAGGGAACCTTTACCTTTACCTTACTTGTCAAACAATTATTTGTTGGGTTTTTTTGGTCCACTTTTGACATCCTTTAAATGACTGACATTGCTTTTTTTTTGCCTGAATCATGTGTTTATGAAGTTATTGCAAGACCTGACAGCGATATTAGTTAGATTCATGGGCAGGCAGGGAAGGGATACAGAAACATCTAAGTAGGAAGTCTTAACTCAAAAACCTCAGATATTTAACAACAATTTAACAATCGGAGGAGGCAGCTGCTCCGAGAAAGCAGTCTGAGTGTGCAAACAGACACATCCAGATTAATCCAAACACAACTGCATAACACAAGGAATGAGCAACTCCCAGACTGCAATTAGCAAGCAGGATGTGAGCCATACTGGTGGGTGATCAGTATCCCTGGCCTGGAATATTATTGACACAATTCCAGGTCTCCTTATTACATTATTGGCCAGAGTTTTATATATATATGTACAATTTTAGGCATGATCAAAATCTCAAACATGCTTTGTGAAATTTTTGACCTCCCCTTTTTCGAACATCAAATCTTTTAGGGCATGTTACAAATTATATCTGAAATGCCATTCTGTTTCAGCAGAGGTTTGTCATGAGCAAGACACTGTTCAAGAAACACAAGCCCAACCCTCCCTTGGGTATGTGGAATTAGATATATGTTCTTTGGAGCTGGGCTACAGGGTATATGGGCATCATGGCATCCTGTTAGTAGCTAATCTTTACGCTGATTTTATATCTCTGGATTTTTTAAATGGCTTGTTCTGTTTTATTGAAATTTTAAGATGATTTGACAATGTTTTTGATTTCTAAGTCATCTCGAGAAGGACTCTGGACAGGTGACACAAACATTTCTTAAATAAACAAATAACCCTATGGGTGTTTTCACATCCAGCAGGTTATATTACATGGCTGGTGAGTGAGAACATAAGAGGAACTTGCTGCATCAGAGCCCTGGACAGAATTTGGATGGGAGACCACCGAGGAAGTCCAGGGTTGCTACACAGAGGCAGGCAATGGCCAACTACCTCTGAACATCCCGTGCCTTGAGAACCCAACGGGATCACCATAAGTCAGCTGTGTCTTGATGGCATTTCCCACCACTATATTTTTCCAGGGGAGGGAAGGCAGTATGGTATAGCCTGATCTTGGCAGATCTCAGAAGCTAAACAGGGTTGTCATTTGCTTAGGATACCACCAAGGAAGACTCCACAGAGGAAGAAGAGAGAAGAAGAGATTGGATTTCCACCCCACCCTTCACTACCCGAAGGAGTCTCAGAGCAAAACTCCTTTCCCTTCCCCTCCCCACAACAGACGCCCTCTGAGGTAGGTAGGGCTGAGAGAGCTCTTTAAAAAAACTGCCCTTGAGAGAACAGCTCTGAAAGACCTTATGACTGACCCAAGGTCACACCAGCAGCTGCCTGTGGAGGAGTGGGGGATCAAACCCGGTTCTCCCAGATTAGTGTCAGACTTGGGCTTGTATGGTTATTGATGTCTTTTTTATTGACCTCTGTATTGCTGATGCCTCTAACACTTACTTTCACTTTTGTATTCCAGCTGCTGTCTGGCACATCTGACTTGGCTCATTGCCCCTACCCATCCGCCCTCACTGCCATGAACATGGCGGGGTGAGTGTGAATCTGTTGTCTGAAGGTGTAAGATTCCTTAAAACGCAGCCCCTAGATGGTTCCCAGGTCCTCGCCCGGGATACAGCCTTGGGAGAGATAAGACTTTGAGAATAGCTAAGGAGGTCATATATTCTTTCATGACCTGTAGTAACATTAGGATGTGTGATTGGAATTTGGGTCCTGCTCCTTGATTATTGATCCCTTGCTTTGGCCTCACCAGTTCTGACAAAGACGTTCATCTCTACAGGTGTTACTACCTTTCCAATAAATTTCATTTAAGTAATATTGGTCTGAGCGTGGAGTCACTGGGAGTCTGACAATTAGAGTCCGCACTCTTCATTAAACCAGCTCTCCAATTTAGCAATGGCAAACCACCTCTGCCTCTCACTTGCCTTGTAATCCCTTGGCTGGAGTCGCCATAAATCAGTTGCAACTTGATGGCATTTATACACTTTCATGGCCTGTCTGCAGTGTTGCAAATCCTTATAACCTCAGGGCAGAGTACCATGAAAAAGATGGGTCTTTCTCCAAAGGAGGGGCTTAAGTCTCCATTCCTTGTAAAAATCACTTTACAAGTGTAGCAGTGTCAAATACTGATCTTAACCGGAACAGTGGTTTTTGAAATGGTTCCAGAAAATTTTCCTTATATATAATTGTGTTTTGGAGTGGCACTTTGCAGCTCTCTCATTGGCTGTGCAATGCACTCCCTCAGCCATTGGCCCATCAGCTGCCACTCAAGAGTATTTGCGCACCATTGGCTGGGTGCTGAGTTTGCTTCTCTTCCCCACCCACTCCCTTTTTAGCCACTGTGCCCTGTCGGAATTACTGGCAAAAAGCTCTCTCTCTTGACGAAGACACTTCTCCTGCTTGCCTCCTATGTGAGACTAACTTTCCCCTCAGTGGCTGTTGGTAGGTGTAACAAAATGGCAGTTACCTGTGTTTGATGAAAGATGGCTGCCATCTGTGGCTGTTTGTTTAAAATGTTCCCCCATAAAATTTAATTGAGGTGTAGTTCCAGAGAGGGGCCTCCAGGGTTACCACTCACTGGGTCGAATGGGGCTTCCTCATCTGCTGGCCTACAGTCCCCAGCTGCCAAGGGGTCAAGTGGGCTTCCTCATCTGCTGGGCTACAGTTCCCAGCTGCCGAGGGATGGGGCAGCATCAATATAGTCTCCAACCCATTTATGGAGGAGGCAGTCTTTTTCCTACAGGAGGTTAGGAAAGATTCCTGCTGCTTGCGCTGAGCAGACCACAAGCCAGAAAAATGGGGGAACCCTGGGAGGCAGCAGGAATTCAGCCACTCCACAGTCGGCTGGACTGGAGAATGAATTGAAGTTTCCCTGCTCTCTTGGGCAAAAGAGAGAGAGGCTGAAGCAGAGCCAGAGGCTGGTCCAAGGAGAGATCCTATCCTGAGCCCACAACCTCCAGAGGTAAAGAGTATTTTGTGTAGGTAAAGAGGATTGCATTTAACCTCTGTTGATTTATGCCCTGTTGGTTCATAGTGTGTGCTTACTCCTACAGTTCTGTCTGATTCATTTAGTGTGTGTGTGCTCCATGACTGTGTAAATAGTTAAATCAGTTCTTTTCTTTGGGCTAATACTCTGTGTTGTGCTCTGACCACATAGTCTCCCCTGCTCAGTGCAATACCAAAGGGAGGGGGTAGCCCAGGGAAGCAAGAAAAAGCCAGACCCTTTGGTTGCCAACTTTCCAGGGATTCCGCAAAGACTGGGGAGTCTATCTCCAAATAGGGAGATTCAGCCAGAGGGGTCTCACTGTCCCTCTAAAAAGGCAGTGATGATTCAGTGAGTCATGGCAGAGAACTTAAGGAGTGAGATATGCCCACGGGTCAAGGGTGGGAGGTGAACAGGTGAGTTGCGAACTGGAGCCCGTTTTGCCACAGTAGGCAACCAAGCTTGGTTCAGACAAAGGAAGGAAACCCTTTGCAGGCCTTTGTGAGGAACTCATTGGGGCTAGTCCTGAGTCTAGGGTTGCCAGCTCCAGGTAGAGAGATTCCTGGAGATTTTCTGGTAGTAGCAGGGCACTTTTTGTAGCCAGAACTCCTTTGCATATTAGGTGACACACCCCTAATGTAGCCAATCTGCCAAGAGCTTACAGAGCTCTTCTTACAGGGGCTACTGTCAGCTCTTGAAGGATTGGCTGCAGTATGGGGTGTGTGGCCTAATATGCAAAGGAGTTCCTGCTGCAAAAAGAGCAGTGGTAGAGTCTATGGAAGCCAGGGTTTGGGGAGGGGAGAGGCCTCATCTGGACAGAATGCAATACAGCCCACCTTCCAAAGCAGTTATTTTCTCAGGGCAGCGGGGGGGGGGAGAGATCTGCAGTTCAGTTGTGATACCTGGTGATCCTCAGGCTCCACCTGGAGGTTGGCTACCCTAGGCATAGCGGCCAGTGCTTCTGAGCACAGTTGTTGCTGTAGAAGATGTAGGGTTCTTGCTGTAGATCCAGGTTCTTGCTGTAGAAGCTGAGTGGGTGATTTTGGACCAGTCACAGACTTTCAGCCTGACCTACCTCACAGGGTTGTTGCACAAATCAAAGTGGGGAGAGGAGAATGATGTAAGCTGCTTTGGTCCCTATTGCAGAGAAAGACTACTTTTCCTCCTGGGAAATCATTGTTGCCAATCTCCAGGTGAGGCTGGAGATCACTCAGAATTACAACTGCTCTCCCAAAGGCAGAGATCAGTTCCCCTGGAGAAAATAGTGGACTCTATGTCCTTATACCCTGCTGAGATGCCCTCCACCATGACAGCCAATGTGATGTGGCAGTCAGGGCTTCAGAGCATGGTAGAGACTGCACATGTGGGGGGGAAGGAAAGCTGAAATGTGAGGGGGAAATAAAGGTAGATTGATGCTTGGCTGAGATAGGGTTGCCAACTCCAGGTGGAAAATTGCTGGAGATTTGAGGGGTGGAGCTTGGAGAGGGTGAGGTTTGAGGAGGGGTGGGGCCTCAGACAGGTACAACGCCATAGACTCCACCCTCCCAACCAGCCATTCCCTCCTGGGGATCCATTGTTGCCCATGTGTAGGTGAGGAGTGGAGATCACTCAGAATTACACCTGATCTCCAGGAGGGCGGGCAGAAGTCAGCTGCAGTCAGAGGGGCAAATAACAGTAGGTTGATGGTTAGCTGGGATGGGGTTGCCATCTCCAGGTTGGGAAATTCCTGGAAATTTCAGGGGTGGAGCCTGGAAAGGGTGGGGTTTGAGGAGGTCGCCACAGCAAATTGGCACTGAGTATCCAAGGCCTCTTTCTAGAGCTCGTTGTATTTATTTCCACAACGGGCCTTATTCCTAGTAATGAGATATTGCCAAATAAAGAAAAGCTAGCACTCTAAAAAAAAAGAAAGAAAGAATCAGAACCAATTCATTACCAAGTTGACACAGCTTTGTTCGGGAACAAAGATAAAGCAGTCAGCTTTCTGATCCCATGCACGGTATTGTAGTGCCAAAGTGTCTTGGAAAATTTAAACCACCTAAAGCTTAGCATGTTAATAAAAATCTAATAAATTGCATGGGCTGTGTTGAGAATTAGAGATACATCCTGAGTTTGTCTATCGCCGGAGAATAGTTGCTGGATTTTTAAAAGCTACTTTGAGCCTCATTCTTCCATATTAAAACATTCTCTTGTCTGAGATTAAAACTAAAGCTCCAGTTATTCCTTTTTTTTTTTTTTTTTAACTTTCAGGGATTTCTTTTTGAATTGGGGGTGGAGGGCTAACCTTTCTTTAATCACCTGAAGGGATAACCTTGCTCTGACATAATACCTTCTATGTGTGCTTTTGATCTATTTTCGTGTACTTCTCCCGTCTTTCCTCTGTATCACTAAGCACACACTAATATCCCCATCTCAGTTAAGGGAAAACATCTTTTTCTTTTTTTTTTTAATTCAGCTTGCTGTATCCTATCATTCCGGTGAGAAGTTTAGGAAAATGAAGGGGTTCTGTATGCAGTGTACCGAGGGAGGAAATTATAATATTTTATGATTGTAACACACTGGACAGGTCCTTGAGCAAACTGGAAAATACTCAAATCTATTCTTCTGTTTAAGGCTTTCATGCTGCCCCTGCTGTGATTCTAATGCAAACCATCTCAGCGTGTGGGATTCTCTACTGTAAACAAGAATTCCTCTCTGATTGTGACTTTGTATCTTTGATACTGATTAGAATGATTCTCCGTCAGCGTGCCTCTAAAGGCGCTGGCAATGGCAGCCGGAGGGGGAAAAATAGCTTTAATAGCTAAACAAACTAAAAGGTGAAACTAGAGTCAGCAAAATTTCTTTTCTCGTGGAGTCGGTTCGGCATGAATGAAAAATATTCAGTATAGCTCCTCCTTTTCCAAAGGACATTCACCAACTTTGGGGCGCAGATAGCCCTTCTCGTCACCCCTGTCCCAGACAATCTGAAGAGTTTGTGATGGAAACAATGTTGAAAAGTGGGACAAAGGGCGTCAGATCTATCTCAAAACAATACGGAGTTCTTGGGGGGGGGGATAAATGTATTGACGGCCTTTGTCATTGAGCTTAGTAGTGGAAAATTCCAGGGGGGAAAAATCCAAAACCCTCTTGTGGCTTCATCAGACATTTCAATCAAACCCAGCACGCTAGCTGTGGGTGCACAACAAAACATACCTCTTGTGGCTTGGTAAGAATTTGCAAAAACCTATTATTCCTGCAGATATGTACATGTTATCATACATTTATCTATTTATTTAAACTCTTTTGTGCCTCTCCTTTCTTTCCAGTGGGAACCTAAAGTGGCTTACAGAGTCCTCCTCTCCTCCATTTGATCCCCACAACAACCTTGTAAGGTAGTTTAGGTTGAGAGGCTGTCAGTGGCCCAAGGTCACTCAGCGCACCTCTGTGGTGCAAGCGGGGATTTGAACCTGGGTCTCCCAGATATGAGTCTGGGGCATTCTTAACCACTACACCACACTGGTTCTTCATAATAATATTCTGTGTTCTGGACACTTGTGTCTCTGAAAGTATCCCGTGTTTGTGGCTTTAGAGGGAAAATCCATTCTCCTTTTTTGGGGGGCAGGGAATTCCCAGGGTTCTCCTTGGCCCAGTAGCCTGTGCCTCTGAACCACAGAAGGTGGGTAGATGCTACTCTGGGTGCCACACCTGGCTGTTCTTCTGAGAATGAAGTGCCCCTGTTGACCCCAGGAAAAAGTTTTTATAGATTCCTGGGCCCAGTGTCATGATGCTATTGGCTGCGATCAGATGGGCAGTTTGGGGCCTGATATAGTTGCTTTTCCCTAATGAATTAAACCGGCTGGTTCACACAGCCACATCTGGCAGCCATTCCCCAGTCGTACTCACCCTGTTGTAAGATGAGTTGGAGACGGAGTAAATAGACAGCAGATGGATTCCGGTGCTAACGGATCCCCACGCATTCATCCTGCGTTGCCGGATGTCTGAACTTCCCTGGTGGGCACTCAACCCGGTTCAGAAGTGTGAACCTGTAGTTCTGAGTCTGGCATTTTTAAAAAATGGTAGAGCACATGCGCACCCAAGAAATGTTCTTTAAAGAATCAACATTGCTATTTCTTTAAAAAAAGACCAGAGCACACACTCTGTGGTTGATGTGCACCTCTGATATGAGTGGTAGACCACGGAAGAAGCACGTAGTGAGGCTGGACCAGGGTGGGAGCACCCAAACTGCGCTGGCCTGCCAGTCTGATTGCGGCCATTGCCTGTCCCTTAGCGCTGACATCACTTCCTGTTTTCACTCTCAGTACTGTTGCTGCGCGATAGGGTGAGCTCTGGAGCAGCCAATCTCAGCAACGATAGAGACACAATTGTTGCAAGGCTAGGATTTCCCAGACTTCTAGATAACATGTGACACCACATTACTTTCACTTTGGAAAACAAGAACTGTGAGTGTCCCTTCTGTCCCTAATTCCAGCCAGTTCATCGCTTCATCTCATTCAAAAGCTGAAAGTGAATCCTGGTTATCACAAGTGAACATTAAATGATCGGCTGTACATTCAGTTCTTCCAATCCTGTATTTATGTATAATGTCCAACTTATGGTGAGAGACATTTTGGAAGGAAGAAGTAGTGGACAGAAAGGGTGGGTTGAGTGCTTCTTGCCCACCACCGAAAGCCTACCAGTCACTTTTGAGAGCTGGTTTGGCATAGTGGTTAACTGTGCGGACTCTAATCTGGGAGAACTGGGTTTGATTCCTCACTCCTCCACTTGCAGCTGTTGGATGACCTTGGGCAAGCCATAGTTCTGTCAGAGCTGCTCTCTCAAGGACAGTTCTGTCAAGAGCTCTCTCAGCCCCACCTACCTCACAGGGTGTCTGTTGTGGGGAGGGGAAGGGATAGGAGTTTATAAGCCACTCTGAGACTCTGTGTGAAGGGTGGGGTATAAATCATCATCCTCATCATCCTCATCCTCATCTTCATCATCTTCTTCAGGCTTCGAGTGTATGTCCGGCCCAAGGTCATCCAGCAAGCTTCCATGGCAGAGCGGGGAATCGAACTTGCATCTCTCAGGTCCTAATCTAATACCCTAAACAGTAAACCACTTTGGCTGTCTATTCTGTTTATACATCAGTGGTAGACAGAGGATTGAAAATCATGTGCTTGCCACCTAACATGTAGTTACTACCCTGAAATTTACTGTGACCTTTATACTATACTGTAGGGACCCTCATCAGCCTCACCGAACAGTGCATTTTCAGTCATCTGAAAGTCTAATTAGCCTCTTTTTGAATGTCTCAAAGGCCCATCAGATAAATAATGTGTTGGCATCAAGGATGGGCAACTTGGGGTCCCTTTACGGTGCCTCTGATAAATCTCCACCTATTTCATATGAGAAATCATGTTCCAAATGAAAATACATGCCATGGTACGTACCTTACATTTATGAAGAGAGCCACACCTCCTGATGGCATGAGATATTTTGACTTCTTGTCATGAAAATACAGCTTTCTGACTGAAGTGAACACTTTTGGGTTTTTTTTGAAAAAGAAGCTTTGGTGGGCATATGTTTTTATTTATTTTATTTGTTTTTGAGACTTGCAGCTCACTCTACCCTGCCAGCAGACTCAGGGTGGCTCGCAACACATAGTCCAACAATAAAGTCTTTAGTTAATTAATAAAATAGTTCATTAAAACATCAGCTCAGACAATTAAAATCTGGTCTTGTGAAGTGGAAGGCCAAGGAAATACAGTGTTGACAACATAATAACCAACCCTGTATTATATAATCTTGTAAAATATGGAGCCATTTATGAAGCTAAATGTATTGTACAAGTGGGGAAACTGCAAGGATTTGTGGGGGGCATCTTATTTTGCCTTCTGTCCTCTCCCACATGATTTCCTCTTTCTTGTTGCTGTATGCTCCATGGAGATCAAATGTCTCTGGTTCAGGATGGCTCATCTCTAAGAGATGAAGGGGTAGCTGTTACTGTTCTAGAGGGAAGTGGATTAGGATTGGCCACTGAGAGGGTGACAAATAATATTGATTGCCTGGCAAGGTCTAGAGGCCACAGGAGGAAGGTTGCAGGCCTAGCGAGTCTGGGGAATTTTAGATGTTTATATGAAAATGTTGGCAGTGTCTGAAGTAAAATGGGGAAGCTGGAATGCTTAGTGTCAGAGGAGAACATAGACATTGTGGGCATTTCAGAAACTTAGTGGGATGAGGATAATCACTTGGATACAGTGACTCCTGATTATAAATTATATTGAAAGGATAGGGAGGAGATGGTCAGAGACAGAGTGGCTCTGTATGTCAGAGAGGGTATCTAGTCCAATAAAACTGTAAATGTAAGAGAAACAGATTCTCTAACAGAAATGCTATGAGTGGAAATAGTGGGTGCAAAAGGAAGCTTAACTCTGGAAGTTTGTTCTCACCCACCAGATCAAAGGTTAGGGGATGATTTAAAAATAGCAAAATAAATAAAGAAAAAAGCTAGATAAAATAACTGTATCCTAATGGGTGATTTAGACTACCAACACATTGATTGGGTCAAATTGTGTTCAAGAGAGGTGAAAGCGATTGGGTTTCTAGATACTCTCAATGACTGTGCCATGGAGCAGATGGTCACAGAACCTACCAGAGGGGAGGTCCTAAGTAATGCTCAAGACCTGGTGAGAGATGTAAACGTGATAGCACCAGTTGGGAACAGTGATCCTAATGCCATTAACTTTAGCATTTATGTAAGTAGGGGGTTGCCCCGAAAGACCAACACAATCACATTTAACTTCTCTCAAAGGAGGGGGCTTGTGAAGAAGAAACTGAAAGGAAAGGTAAGGAGGGTCAAATCCCTTTGGCAAGCAGGGAGACTATTTAAAACAACAATACCAGAAGCTCGGTAAAATGTATATCACAGGTTAGGAAAGGTACAAATAGAAAAGGTATAGAAAAGGATAGCATGGTTAACAAACAAAGTAATGGAAGCAGTGAAAGGTAAGAAGGATTCCTTTATGTGGTGGAAGGCTAGTCCAAGTGAGGTAAATAAAAGGGAGCACAGGCCGTGGCAAATAAAATGAAAAGCGGTGATCAGACAGGCAAAAAAGGACTATGAGGAAAATTTTGCAAAAAACATAGACCAACAATAAAAAATTCTTCAAATACATTAGAAGCAGAAAACCATTGAGGGAGGCAACAATCAAAGGGTAAAAGGATTACTAAATGATGATAGGGAAATGGCAGAGAAGCTGAATGCAGCCTCTGTCTTCAGGGTGGAAGATGGGAGATGCTTGCCCACTCCAGAACTGCTGATTTCAGGAGGCGTGTTTGAAAGACCTGAGCTGGATTGAGGTAGTGAGAGAGGAGGTCCTATGACTGATGGACAAATTAAAAACTGACAGATCACCAGGCCCAGATGGAATACATCCAAGAATTCTAAAAGAACTCAAATGTGAAATTGTGGATCGGGTGGGGGGAGAGAAAGAGAGCCATGGGCCAGATTAAAGCCTTGGTTGGGCTGGTTCCATCCTGTGGGTCATATGTTTGACACCCCTGCCATAGATTCTCAATGAAACCCCTCCCCAAATGCCCACCACAACAGGAACCACTCCCAAATCTTCAAGAATTTCCCATGTTGGAACTGGAAACCCTAGGTGACATGACAGGAGAGGGTGATGAGACCCTTTCCTTGGCTGCCCATCCTTGCTGCCCCCATAGGTTCACTTTGCAGAAACCAAGGCTTGGAAGGCTCAGCAATATTGTTTGGGTTGCCAAGCAACCTTCAAAGTGCCCACTGAGAGCTTAGTGGGCGTTCTTTTCTTAAAGCTACAGGCACTGTTTCTATTATTTTGGAGTGTTTTAATGCCCCAATATATTTTTGCTTAGATTTCAGATATTTTTTTCCCTGCAAACTTGCAACTTTGTTCAGGTTTGTAGAGAAACCCCACCCTCCATCTGTCCCTAGGTTCATTCTGCACATCTGTTAATATCCACACTCTATGGCCTGGTTCAGAATTAGACATACAATATAAAGAACTGCTGCATATGGAGAATGTCAAGATATCGTTTAGGTGGCCCCCAAAACAACATAAACGAGGACTCAAATTAATGTTCAGGCTGGTAGCATGGTTGTATTCTATTTGGAAAAGTAATGAACAGACTTGCTTTATTAGTAACGACTTTGTTCCACCACGTAGTTGTTGTGAAAAGCAAAATGTTCTCTCATCCAGAAAGTGCTATACTAGCAAATATCACTCAAACTCTACTTGCATTAATTACAACTAAGGAATAAAAATAAATGGCTTATCCTCTGTTTACTTGGGAAAACAAGAGATCAATAAAGCCATTAATTGCCCAAATAGCAATAAATACCTTGGCTGCCTTCCAAGAGGTGTACCAACAAAAGACTATTCCCCCCCTTATTGCTGGTTTCATCACACACACTTTATAGTCATAAGCAATAAAGGGATTAGACTGAAGTCCAGTCTGCTAAATATAGCAGCCTGTATCCAGTCATTGATTCTGAATACTTGAAAATGCACATTTTCAAAAGAGGTGATTTTCCTCCAATTTCTCCCCAGTTTGCCCATTGTGTTTTTCATGAGTATCTCTTGAACCTATAAGCAAAATTTTGATGGGTGCAATAAATTGCAGAATCAGTTATTCTGCAATCTTAGTTAATGAGCATATTGGTGACACCCAAGTTTGGAACTCCTGATGATCTCATTTAACAGTCTGATGTAAATAAAGGACGTCTCTGAAATCCAGAACCTCTGGTAACACCATAAGAGAGATTCTAGGCAGATGACTCAAACTATCTGATGGTACTTCTGATTCAGATCCAGTAACAACAACAGCAGCAACAAAAACACACTGAAACCACTAGAGAGCAGTTACTATAATCCCAACCCGCTGTTCCAATGGATGCACTAAGATGGCACGGTCTACCATATGAAAGGCCTTTCGTAAATCTTACAGAATCAGCCAAGATGAAATGACCTTGTCCATGTTTGAATGGGACATCCACCAGAATAACCAAAGCCATCTCTGTCCCGAGCCAAACTGATTCTTCTGCCTTTATGGATTTATTTACAAAAAAGTGCATGCTGTGTCAGCAGAGACCAGCTGGTGGCAGCTTAAAAAGTAAACCAATGCAATAAAACCACACAAAAACAGCATAAAAAGTATCAGTGATAAACAAGTCATAAAAACAAGCCAGGGCATAAAACAGCAAGACAGACAGACAGCAAGTGCTGATCTTTCAGCACACAGGTGATACAGTCCCTGCATCCAGCCACTGACAATAGCATGATGATCATATTTTGGGCCATTGAAGTTTTTGTCTAAAGGCAGCTTCATGTAAAGTGCATTATTATAATGTCACCTGGATCACCTTGGTGACGTCAGGGCATTGCTCTGTTATTTGGGCAAAAACTCTATGGTAGAAGCCAATTTTACCACAGAGTTTTTGCAGAGCCCTGATGTTGTTGTGTGATGACATCACTTCCAGGTGACGTAGACACATCAGTACAACATTGGCTGGGCCTCCCTCCTGCTCCTGGTAAGTCCCACCCACCCTCCACCAGTTGTAAGGAGGGACCTGGTAACACTATTCTCCAGATTAAAGTCTGTCTTTCTTAACCACTACACCACACTGTATATAGAGAGTTAAAGGCCGAGTTCAGACTGGCAGTTTGGCCCAATATAGGCACGTTCCAGAGACGTTTCACAAACGGATTAAAGGGCCGGTTTACACAGGCACAGCTGTCTGGCGTTCCCCAGCCGTACTCAACCCGTCTTGTAACGCTTCCCTCCTGAGTTAAAAAAATAACAGTTGAAAGTGGTAGCAAACCCTGGAGAGAGCATTCATCCCGCATTCATCCCACTTCCCAGAAGTGTGAACGTGAACAAGCTGATCCGGTAGGGATGCTCTTATGCACATGAGCGCATAAGCACATCTCGTCAGATTGCATTACAAAAAGCCGCTTACAGCCACGCCTCCGCCAGGGGTGGGCCAACAGTGTGAATTCTCCCTTGCGCCTCCTCCCCGGTATGCCCCGCATTAGTCAGTGCAGTGTGACTGGGAAAACCCGGAACAAACCTATTCCGGGTCTTTTTGCCACGACTCCCTCACGCTTCAAACTGCCACTCTGACCTCAGCCAATACGCTTACAGGAGAAGTTTTGTTTCTGTTCAATGCAGCCTGTACTCTCTGCCACACAAAACAGTGTTAAATAGAATTTGGTTAATTTTTGACTGACTTTTTTTTTTTTTTACCTCAGTACAGAGTAAAATTATGTAATTAATGTGTTCATTAAAAAAGGCAAACCCTCATCTTCTGCCATTTTCCTATAAAAGATTAGCGACGTAGAAAAACAACCCAACACACGCACAAACACACAGACTGATGTATCTATGATAAATGGGTATCATTAGGACAGACAGAGATTGCTCATTCATTTGGAATGATCCTGTCCAGCGAAAACACTTTTAACTGCTGTCTTTATAAGCAATCTTCCCCCCCCACAAATATGTACAAGACTCTGCCAAAATGTTTATGAGCAGCCAGTTTAATTCATGGTATAGATAGGGAAGAAGAAGAAGAGAAGAGGAGATTGGATTTATACCCTGACCTTCATTACCCAAAGGAGTCTCAGAGCAGTTTACAAACTACTTTTCCCTTCCCTTCCCCACAACAGGCACCCTGTGAGGTAGGCGGGGCTGAGAGAGCTCTGACAGAAACTGCTCTTTTTCAAGGACAGCTCTTATCAGAACTATGGCTTGCCCAAGGTCAGCCAGCAGGTGCAAGTGGAGGAGTGGGGAATCAAACCCGGTTCTTCCAGATTAGAGTCCATGCACTTAACCACTACACCAAATTGGCTCTAGATACATCATTGGTCTTCAACCTTCATAGACCCTGGGCCCACTTTAATCCCAGTCTAAAATATAACAGCTACTTTTAATTTTACTAATACATATATGCTTCTGTTCTCTTCTTCTGCCTTCTGCTGTTTTCTTTCTTTCTTGTCTTTCTCCTGCTGGTATATCTATACCACAGATATCTGGGTTTGGGAGTTTTTCTTTTTCTCTAGACCATCCTGGGAACTGTAGTTCTATGTATAATCCTCATGGGATTTTTAGCTCCTGGAAAGACAACGGCTCAGTTGCCAATCAGAGTATTCCACACTCAGCCAGATGTACCAATGGTCTGACTTGGTATAGGGTATAATATTTTTTCCAGATTTGTGAAGAAATGAAATATATTGTACTTTCTACCAAATCAGGAAATTTGTAAATGAGTTTGGAAATGTGCTAAAGGATCAGAGTCAAAAAAAGCAAAATTAATAAAATAAGCCTGAACGTGTTTACTTTACTACATTTTTATCCTGACTTTTCTTCAAGGAGCAGAAGGTGGCATAACCGGTTCCACTTTTTCTTCTCATAACCTCCACCTCACCGCCCCCCCCCAACCCGAGGTTGTTTAGGCTCAGTGTTGGTGATTCACCCAAGTCGCTCAGTGAAAATCAAAGTCACCAGTGAAAATCTTGGTAAAGAGAAGATGTGAACTGAGGCCTCCTAAGCGCTCCAGGTTCAACATTCTATTCATGATACCACATTGGCAAAAATGTGCTATGCTTTGTAATAATCAGGCTTTCAAACAACCATATACAAAGATTCGACTGCTATGTTCACAGACACCCCTTTATTTCTCACCCAGTGTGGTATAGCGATTAAGAGTAGCAGACTCTAATCTGGAGAATCAGGTTTGGTTCCCCACTCCCTTACATGAAGCCTGCTGGGTAACCTTGGACCAGTCACAGTTCTCTCTGAACTCTCTCAGCCCCACCTACCTCATGAGGTTCCTGTGGTGATGAGAAGAAGGGCAGGCAATTGTAAGATGCTCTGAGACTCCTTATGGTAGAGAGAAGAGAGGTATAAACTATCTCCTCCTCCTCCTCCATCATCATCATCTCTGGATTATTCTGGGGTTATTCTTAAATTATATCATCAGGATTGGGGGAAGGTAACAATATTGTGACAAAAGATGTTATTAGTTACTAGGAATAAGGCTCATTGTGGAAATAAATACAACGAGCTCTAGAAATAGGCTCTGGGAGAGTGCCAAGGCCTTGGGCACTCAGTGTCAATGTGCTATGGCGACCTCAGCAGGGTATAATGACACAGAGTCCACCATTTCTCCAGAGGAACTGATCTCTGCTACCTGAAGAGCAGTTATAATTTTCAGTGATCTCCAGCCCTCACCTGGAGATTGGCAACAATTTTTACCCATGAGGGAATGGCTGGAGAGTGGAGTCTATGGCATTGTACCTGTCTGAGGTTCCTCCTGGAGATCAGTTGTAATTTTGAGTGATTTCTACCCCTCTCCTGAGATTGGCAACAGTGGTTCCCCAGAAGGGAATGACTGGTTGGGAGGGTGGAGTCTATGCCATTGTACCTGTCTGAGGTCCCACCCCTCCTCAAACCTCACTCTTTCTAGGTTCCATCTCTCAAAACTCCAGGAAGTTGACAACCCTATCTCCTTCCCAGCCAATCATCAACCTGCCTTTATTTCCCCCTCTGTCTTCAGCTTTCCATTCCCCCCACACACAAACACACCTGCAGCCTTTCCCATGCTCTGAAGCCTTGACTGCCAGAGTCCACCATTTTCCGTGCTCTGAAGCCCTGACTGCCACAGAGTCCACCATTTTCTCCAGGGGAACTGATCTCTGCCATCTGGAGAGCAGTTGTAATTCTGAGTGGTTTCCCAGGAGGAAAAGTAGTCTTTCTCTTCAATGGGGACCAAAGCAGCTTACATCATTCTCCTCTCCCTCTTTTGACTTGCACAACAACCCTGTGAGGTAGGTTAGGCTGAAATTCTGTGACTAGTCTAAAATCACCCACTCAGCTTCTACAGCAAGAACCTGGACCTAGCAGACCCTGCTCTGAAGCACTGACTCCTACGCCTAGGGCAGCCAACCTCCAGGTGGAGCCTGAAGATCACCAGGTATCACAACTGAACTCCAGACAACAGATCTCCCCCCCACCAGGAGAAAATAACTGCTTTGGAAGGTGGGCTGTATGGCATTCTGTTCAGCTGAGGCCTCTCCCCTCCCCAAACTCTGGCTGCCATAGACTCTTCCAGAAAATCTCCAGGAATCTCCCTACCTGGATCTGGCAACCCTAGACTCAGGAATAGCCCCAATGAGTTCCTCACAAAGGCCTGCAAAGGGTTTTCTTCCTTTGTCTGAACCAAGCTTGGTTGCCTACTGTGGTGAAACGGGCTCCAGTTTACCACTCAACTGTTTGCCTTCCACCCTTGTCCTGTGTGCGTATCTCATGCCTTAAATTCTCTGCCACCACTCAGTAAATCGTTACTGCCTTTTTAGATGGACAGTGAGACCCCTCTGGCCAAATCTCCCTATTTGGAGCTGGACTCCCCAATCCCTGGAAAGTTGGCAACCCAAGGTTCTGAACTTTCCTTGCTTCCCCCTCCCTTTGATATTGTGCAGAGCAGGGGAGACTATGTGGTCAGAGCACAACACAGATTATTAGCCCAAATAAAAGAATTTATTTAAGTATGGAGTACACACACTGTAGGAGTAAGCACACACTATGAACCAACATGACATAAATCTACAGGGGCTAAACGCAATCCTCTTTCCCTACACACAATACTCTCTACCTCAGGATAGGATCTCTCCTTGGACTGGCTGCTGGCTGTGTTCAGTCTCTCTCTCTTGCCCAAGAGAGCAGGGAAACTTCCATTCATTCTGCAGTCCAGCCGACTGTGGAGTGGCTGAATTTCTGCTGCCTCCCAGGGATGAAGACTGCCTTGGGACAGTCCCTGTTTTCCCGCACTTTTTGGCCTTGGGAATGCTGGGAAATGTAGGCCAGCAGATGAGGAAACCCCATTCAACCTAGTGAGTAATATTCCTGCAGGCTCCTCTCTGGAACTATAGCCCAATTAAACCATATGTGGGAATATTTTAAACAAAGAATCACAGCCATCTTACAAACACAGGTAACCGCCATTTCGTGACACCTACGAACAGCCACTGTGGGGACAGTTAGTCCCACACTAGAAGCAAGCAGGAAAAGCATCTTTGTCAAGAGAGAAAGCCATTTGTCAATAATTCTGACAGGGCACAGGGGGCTGAAGGGGGGTGAGTAGGGAAGAGGGGGCAGACCCAGCACCCAGCACCCAGCCAATGGCATGTGAGTACTCTTGAGTGGTGGCTGATGGGCCAATGGCTGAGGGAGTGCATGGAATGTGGCCACTCCAAAATAGGATTATAATCTAGAGAGATACAGGTGCAGAGGCATCTGTATAATTAAATCTAGTTAGCTGAATGGCCCTCTGCCATTTTAATGCCTGAACATCCTATGCCCTGTAAAATCTGGGCATATTGACCCATCATTTAATCAACCTGGCAGGGTTTTGTAATCTGGCCAAAATTCGAAAATATCTGGCCAAATTACTGGAATTTTTAAAAGTTTTGAGATGGGAGTGGTAACATGTTTGTGGTATTGATTTTGCATAAGAAAATATTCTTTTTGCATTTCTTTCTGTGAATTTAAATTCTATCAAAAATCAAGATTGTTCCCATAGATACTTTAAAATAATTATGAGGGCTTCAGTGTTCCAAATAAAACCTGTATTGAAATTCTAGATTTTTTTGGTGGGCATGCTTAGTGGGCATTTGTAGTAGAGTCGCCAACCTCCAGGTAGGGCCTGGGAACTCTCAGAATTGCAACTGATCTCCAGACTACAGAAATCAGTTCCCCTGGAGAAAATGGTAGCTGGTAAGAACCAGGAACTAGAAAGGAACCAAGTGTAGCACTTCCAGCACAGGAGTGATACAGTCTTGGAAACCAACCCCTGAGAAAGGTCAGGCTACCATATTCTGAACACAGTCTAGTTTCCAGACTATTTTTAAAGTCATACCCAGGTAGTGTACATTACAATAATCTAACCTGGTTTTGATCAGAGGATGGATCACCATGGCCAGGTCATGTGTCTGAGGAGCAGCCATAGTTGTTTTATCAGCTAAAGCTGATAGAAGAAGAAGAGGAGGAGGAGGAGGAGGGGGAGGAGATTGGATTTATACATTTGGAGTCTCAAAGCAGTTTACAATCTCCTTTTCCCTTCCCCTCCCCACAGCAGGCACCCTGTGAGGTAGGTGGGGCTGAGAGAGCTCTCTTGAGAACTGCCCTTGAGAGAACAGCTCTGAAAGAACTTATGACTGACCCAAGGTCACACCAGCAGCTGCATGTGGAGGAGTGGGGAATCAAACCAAGTTCTCCCAGATTAGAGTCCACATCCCTAACCACTATATCAAAGTGAATCTCTCTCTCTCTGATGAGATTCAGGTATCACAAAGTCTCTTTTGTATTAAGTATCAGCAGATACGCAACATGTCTGGTGAATGACAGCTTTTTAAGCATGACATTTAACAGAAATTATGGCACCAGTGATTCTTCAAAATCTTGCTTCCAAAAGTTCAGGATGACTTCTGCAGGTGATATTAAGAAGGCAATATCAATCTGTTACTTCGGTCACCTCAATTTGTTTGTGCTTCGTCCTACTGAAATTAATGGGTCTCACATTGTTTGCAAACAGCTTGGCAACTGATTCCCCTGGTACTTAAACACAACTAATTTTAGCTAGGTTGGGACCAGTGTCCGGAGCCCTATTAATATTGGCTGTAACCTGGCGTCATCCTGCACCAAAATGTAGAGGAAATGCCTCTGTCCTATATTTAAAAAAAGAATATCAATTAACTGTCACCATCGAGACTAATTTTCTTCTGTTCTTCCATTTGGAGAGTTTTACGGATACCATGGGCCACCAAAAAGACAAGCAAATCAAGCCTGAATTCTTCCTAGAAGCTAAAGTGACCAAACTGTGGCTATCATACTTTGGCCACATCATGAGAAGACAAGACTCAGTGAAGGAGACAATCATGCCAGGCAAAGTTGAAGGCAGTGAGGAAAGAGGAAGACCCAGCAGGAGATGGATGGACTCAATAAAGGGAGCTACAGCCTTCAGTTTGCAGGACCTGAGCAAAGCTGTTAGCGATAAGATGACTTGATGGCACACACTCGCATTGGGATCTCTCTCTTGTACCGTTGAACATGTCTTGGTAGATAAGGGATTGGATTCGAGAACTCCATTCCCTCTAGTCTTCTCCCAACAGATCAGGATGGATAGCTGTCTGTGGCTGCGGTCATACGGAGGGGGGAAGAGGCGGGCAGGAAGCGAGGCTGTTTGCCCCATCAGCAATGACGCGTGTTTGCGCGATCAAACTTCCCGCCGCGCATCCGCAGTTCCCCATACTACTGAGTTATCGGCAGTAGCTTTTTTCCACGCTACTGCCGCGCGCAACAACGCCCCGACAACGACTCCGGGACGCCAGACAGATGTGTCTGTCTGATCGCGTCCCTTTAATCTGCGGGGGAATCGCATGGCTGCCGTTGCTTTCGGTACGTATGATCGCACCCTGTCTGTAGCAGTAGAAAAGAGCAATAGTCCCATAGCAACTTAAAGACTAACAAAGGCCCCGGTCACACGGGAGGATTTGCCCCGCGAAATGGAAGGGTTGAGGGCGCATCAAACGGGCACGATCATACGGCAACATCTGGGAAGCATAGCGCACCCGTCACCAACCTGTACCGTTGGCCCGAAGAAGCGGATTTAAAAAGTACCAGCAAAAGGGTAGTAGCAACCAGAAAACGCGGGTTGCAAGCGAGCGTTGGATCATGGAAGCGGAGTTAATCCAGCACATCCAGCACGTTGCCTCCACGGTATGCGAAGAAACGTAAGATTGAGCATGCACAAGAATGCGAAAGCGAAACCCTTTGATGCGCTTCAACATCGCCGTGTGATCGCCGGCTATCGGCATCTGCGTGGCATCTCAGGGACCCGTCTGATTGCGCTACCATGCATCTTTTTGCTCCGGCTCTAATTTTTCTCCCTTCAGCAGTGCAGTATCCCACTCGTGTGACCGGGACCAAAATTTGTGGCAGGGAATGAGCTTTTGTGAGCCACTGATCACTTCTTCAGCTGTATCTGAAGAAATGAGCCAGTGGTTCACGAAAGCTCATTCCCTGCCACAAATTTTGTTAGTCTTTGAGGTGCTACCGGACTCCTGTGCTTTTCTACTTCTCCCAACAGAGGCTGTGGTCACCCACACTAAATAATCCACATTTCAATCCACTTTCAAAGTGGATTTTTACTGTGTGAACTGGCAAAATCCAGTTGGGAAGTGGATCGAAACTGGATTATTTAGTGTGTGTGACTGCAGCCAGAGAAAGACTTCCTTCAACAATGAAATCCTCTTCCCCATTCTCCATCAGAGGAAGTCTTTCTCCATTGAAGGAGGACTCAACAGAAGGGACTCATAGGATCCAACCCTACAAATTTATATTCAGTCTTCTCCACAAAGTCAATCAACTGCAGGAAGGTCCCTGGGATAAGTTTAATTGCCAATTAGGAATGTGACTAAAATCATCAGCTCCTCACTAATAACCCTAAACAGTCAGCAGATGGTACAACGGCAAGCTGCTAATGACTTGCCCTGATATGAGTGGTGACCCGGAGGTTAGAGACTGATGTCCCTTAGCTATTTCCCTGGAGTAATTTACTTTGCCCCTTATTCGAGCTGGTTTCAAAAGTTTTTAAGTTCAATTTAAATACACATGGTGGCTGGTCAGAAAAAAGAATGTGGATCTTTCCCAAGTGGGACACTTAACACTACAGACTAAAAGCCCCTGACTCTGGGAGTCAGGTGACACAAAGACCCAATCTGTGTCTAGCATTTCCTCTGCTGTTTTACCAAACCCACACTGAAACAGAAGAAGATGTGGCTCAAAACCACATTCAAATACCCCAGGCCAATGCCATACTGACTGCAGAGTCACACCTGAATGGCCATAAGATGACCATAAATCTATGCAGGCCGCGGTCACATGGGCCAGATAACATGGGGGGGAGGCATGGCTGTTTGCCCTGGAGCACAATGAAGCGCAGTAGCCCGATCACACGGTCCCCCGAGTCTCCGTGCATAGGCTGTTAGCTGCCGATCACACGGTGATGCTGAAGCATGGCAAAGAAGTGGCACAGCACGATCACACAAGCAACGATCGCAAGCTACCGCTTCCAGATCAGACGGGCAATTGCTCTTGGTTTCATTTTTGTGCACATGCACAGTTCCATGGAGCAGCACTGCTTTCAGTTTCACTTTTGTGCACATGCGCAGTTCAGCATTTGTGTGCATGCACATTTTGACATTTGTGCACATTCTATGGAAGCTTAAAAAAAATCCGGTTTGTGATGGGATACTAGCTCTCCTGCAATCAGATGCCCACCTGTGCTGTACATTTTCCAGATATTAGTGCACTTTCCTAGGTACTTTTTAACTTCACATCTTTGGCAGGACACCACAGGTTGGCCACAGGTGCGCTACACGGTGTGTTGCAGTGTGATCACACCCCAAAAATCTGCCCAACATTTGTGCCTCTCGCATGGCAAATTCTCTGTGTGACTGGGGTCGCAGACAGCTACCATAAAACTGAGAAATCAAATGAAGTGAAAGCAGTATGCAGTCTGGACACTACCATAAAATCCAACAATCAATCCAAGTGAAAGTGGCATGCAATGTAGATGGGAATTTCTGTTCCAGTGTGGGTTTGGTAAAACAGTGGGGCAAATGCTAGATGAAGATTGGGCCCAAGTGACAACTTGTCTGCTGATCTAAAACACCAAAATCTGTTGCTTTCCTTCAGTCAGATGATGAGGGAGAAACCTCCTCCTTTGCCATCAGAAATCCATTGTTTCTACTCACTCCCTGCTCCTTGCTTCTTAAGGCAATCAGCACCTAAACACCTTCACAAGAAGAACAGATTGCTGCAGTGAAAATGGAAAATTAAGCAAAACTGCCACTCCAGCAGAGATTCCACTGGCAAAAGAAGCTCATTTGCTCCTCACTCTGCCTCCTTGCTGCATGGCTTTTTGAACCCCAGAAGTCTTTGGACCCCAGAAAACAGCCAATGGGTTTGTAGTGGTTAAGAGCAGTGGACTTTCATTTGGAACACTGGGTTTGATTCCCTACTCCTCCAGATGAAGTCTACTGGGTTACCTTGGACCAGACACAGTTCTCTCAGAATTCTCTCAGCCCCACCTACCTCACAGAGTGCTTGCTGGTTAAGCCAGTGTAGTGGTTTAGAGCAGCAGACTATAATCTGGAGAACAGGGTTCGATTCCTGCCTTCCTCCGCATGAAGCCTGCTGGTAAGACCTTGGGCCAGTCACAGGTCTCTTGGAACTCTCTCAGCTCTACCTCCCTCACAAGAGTGCTTCTCATGGGAAGGGGAAGGGAAAGTGATTGTAAGCCACGGTGAGACTCCGTACAGTAGAGAAAAGTAGGGTGTAAGACCAACTCTTCTTTGTTTCAGGTGTCACAGGGTCCACCACCAAACAAAATTGAAATGCCTTCTCCAAACAGGCAAAAGCCTTTCTTGTTCTTTTCTTTTCTGGTCTTGGTCTTGCCCTTACTCTTCCATGGACAGATACATGTGTGTGTGTGTAAAATTTTGTTTGTAATTCAGGCCCATGAGAAGAGATCCATATCCCTGAGCCAAAATGAAGGACTTCAGTAGATTCAGCCCTGTATTTGTGTGTGGATACTATGAAAACGCACGTGGAGATGAAACTGCTGTCTCAGCACCTTACTATGCTCTATGGTCCCAAGTCTCTTTAGGAAGCAAAGAATTTTTTTTTTTAAAAAAAAAGCCCAACATGAACAGTGCTAAGACACTAATTAAATCTGTTTTCCAATTATGTTAATGAAACTACAAAGAAAATGCAAATCCAGACGTCTCCAGAAATCCTAGCCGGTTTTGTACAGAACTCTTATTCGCCAGTCCCACATCGACGCTTTCTCCCTTGAAAGTATATTCTAAATGGCCACAAATGTGTATTAAATTCTTCTCTTTGATCTCATAAGCGTTGAGGGAAAATAGCAGATTGGAGGGGGGAGGAAGGAAAAGTGCCTTTCGAATGGCGCATTCGGGGATTCGCAGATTTCCGTGAAATGCCCTGTTTGAGCGAGAAAATTATGGCTAATAAAAACATAAGAAACCTGTTAGCATTTGTGGTACTGATGCCATATCTGAGGCCGAGCCCGTCTTAATTTGAAGATATAAGTATACGTGTAAGTATTGCCATTTCAACCCACTGGAAGCGGAAAGGGTCCCACTACAGCTGTATAGCAGTCGCAAGGACAAGTGATCGAGCGCTTTTAAGAGTTCCTTGCCTGCCTAATCATATTATAAACAGATTCATATTAGTCCCAAGGAAGTCTAGCGCTGCTGTGGTAAGATAGCACTCATCCCCCGTAAATGAAGCTGTGTAGGCCGCTAAGGAAAATCTGTTCAACATTTCCTTCAGCGCTCAGGGCTCCTCTCCAGGCTTCTGCTTTACATCTTGCCATACAAAGAGGCTCTCCCATACTCTTTGTCGCTGTGGCTTTTCGTTTGCGTTGACAAGCAGAACAACACAACAGGAGGGAACAAACGGTGAGCATCCGTCCCTGAAAAACTGTCTTTGCTGCTCTGAGATGGACTTCCTCTTGACACTGAAGCACCCTTAAACAGCAATGCACTTAGGTTCTTTAATGTCTGGAAGAAAAACCCCCCAAACCTGTGGTGTAACATGTCATGTTTTTATGCTGGACAGTTAGGCCCGATTTCATACTGGAGATGCTGAAAACACTTGACTTTTTGGGGGTATTTTTTCATGTGTGTATGTGTGTATGTGCACCTGGAAGTCATGGTGACCTCTGATGACTGGGGGCCATGAGGATCTTCAGAGAGGTGGCTGTATAAAGGTGGCTGTATATGCAGAGGGAGGTGATGACAAGCTACCTCTGACTGTGTCTTGCCTAGAAAACCCCATGAGGGGTTGCCATAAATTGGCTGTGACTTGATGCCACTTGTTAAGTATGGAACTCAACAACAAAATGATTTCAGCAAGTGACTTCAGTTTATTCGTAACAGCAACTCCAACTCAGAACACCACAACAAACACACCACAAAACAGTGGAGCACAGCTCCTTCTTTTAAACTCTCCTGGGGTGTCAAAGCCACTCCCAAAATAAGTTAAGGACCAATAGAATTACAGCGATAAGGTCCAATCACAATTGTTCCCGCTTTGATACATATTTACAAGATGATTGGTTCTGTACAGAGGTTTCTCAGAAACCAGCCAATAGTAATGCAACAGCTGAAGAGCCACATTTGGAATCAAGCTTAACATAGGAATGTATAGCCCAGATTCACATTCCAATACACAACACCACTGAAGAATCCTGTTCTGTGAATTCCTGGACCAGACCTCTCTAAACGCTTTCACCTGGTTCATGGTGGCACCCGTGGATCGAAAAGAGCGTCAAGACATATGTATGCAAGCATGCCTTGTCCCAAGAATCTTGGCACCCTTTTTCCTTTGTTTTATAAAACTGAATGAAGACGTCGAGAATCAAAGCCACATTCTCTCTCACAGGGTTCTGATCCTGGTCACATTGGAGGAGGACAAAGAGAAATAATTCTGAAACTGCCATGTATAATAATAAGCGACCAAGAACAGATTGCTTGATAGAATGGGTTTAAGCTTAAGAGGGGAAAAGACCCTACGGCCCCGGTCACACGGGCCAGATAATGTGTGTGGGGGGGAGAGGCGTGGCTATTTGCGCCATTGCAGTGTGATCCGCCATTAGGTGATCATACGCAATGGCAGCACACCGGGGCTTCTTCTGTTGGCGTGCGCAGCAAAGAGGACGACCCGGGGGAATAGCCACGCCCCGGCAGGATCACACCGCGGGAGTCCGTAGGCAGCCCATGGCAAACCATTTGCCAATAGGTTGATCCAGGTACCATTTAAACGTGCATCTTCGGTGGCATGCCATGGGTTGGCCACGGGTGCGCTACGCCTCCCAGATGTTCCGGTGTGATCGTGCCTGGAAAATCCGCCGGACTATTGTGCCTTCCGTGGGGCCTACATTGAGTATTGCTGCTTTGGCCAAATGATAGGATATGAGTTTTGTAAAGACAAAAGAGTTTTGATTCTAGAAAAAGTGATATTTTGGAATTAGGCTCTGGTGGAAATCCACTTGTGATCTAAAAGAACCAGCCACTATCTGCTCAGTTCAGCACTTCATCATCCCAATGATTTATGTACTTGATAAAAATAGAAGAAAGATTGGTATTGAGGAGAAGATGTTGACATCATTTTCCATTAGGCGATGCTATAACTTCATTAAAGCAGAAGGCCATATAGTCTCAACAGGAGGTCTCTGCAGGAAATACTTTATTCTTACTTAGCATATCTGCGAATTCTATCAGCATTAGTGTCTTTCACAATGTTTGTTCCTGCTGAATATTTATGAAAGACTGTCCAGTGACCTGCTTAGCGTCTCTAGGTTTGTTCTGCATTAACAATCTCTCAAGTAGAAAGCAATCAGGAGACTCCTTCCCTTTCAACAGCGGCAATCAATACAGCAGAGACCGAGAAAATGGCTGCAGCTGTAAAGGATTTTGGGCAGTAAATGGAGACATGGAGAGAAGAGCATCCCGAAGCTTTGGGGTATGACAGTCAAGCATCTGGACAAAAAGACGTTGCTCTTCTAGGTTTGCCAGCCTCCAGTTGGGGCCTGGGGATCTCCTGCTTTTACAACTGATCTCCAGCTGACAGAGATCAGCTCCACTGGAGAAAGATGGCTGCTTTGGAGGGTGGACTCTATGGCATTGTACCATGCTGAAGCCCCTCCCCTCCCAAACCCCACCCTCTCCTGGATCCACCCCCAATGACACCAAGTATTTTCCAACCCAGGCCTGGCAACCCTATGCTCTTCCATTTTCATGTAATAGAGAGGAAAATGTGGGTTCCCTTCCTAAAGTAATAGTTAAACTGGCCCGTTTGATGTAGTGGTTAAGAGCACGGACTCTGATACGAAACAACCAGGTTTGATTCCCCACTCCTCCACATGCAGCTGCTGGCATGACCTTGGATCAGTCACAAGTTCTGTCAGAGCTGTTCTCTCAAGAGCAGTTCTCGAGAGAGCTCTCTCAGCCCCACCTACTCTCAGAGGGTGCCTGTTGTGGGGAGGGGAAGGGAAAGGAGATTGTAAGCCACTCTGAGACTGCTTCAGGTAGTGAAGGGCAGGGTATAAATCCAATCTCCTCCTCCTCCTCTAATTTATTGAAAAGACATTGAGGTCATTAAACCAGTTTCATAATGTGTTATTGATGGGGTCTGATTTGTTTCTTGGGAAGTTTGCCCTGGAGTCATCTTGTTTCCACTTCCTGCCTAGGCACTCTTTGAGCCCAGGGCATCAGAACGAGAGTCCAGTTAACAGCAATGACTTTTTTCTCCAAGCCCTGCTGGAGGCATGAATTCAGCAGTGTGGCTGGAACTTCTCTCTGGCCTAACACTTGTCATTCAGGACTTCCTATTTTTTAAAAAAATTCCGGTCCAGCCTTTGCTCAAACTGAATTTCTTGTACTCAACTACTTGGGTCATGTGAGGCTTTGTGATTCGGGTGACCACCTGCTGACTCTTCCTCTAGATCAGCTGTTTGCATGGTTGTGTCATGGTTCGATGATGATCATTTGTATTCACTTTAGTTGATGCAATGGTTTAGCATCATATGGCACCTGGATTGCTTTAGTAATTGACGGTCCCGATCAGATGCAGAAGTAGCTGTGCGATAGGCACGAATGCCGGGCAGATTTTCAGGGCGCAATTACATGGGAATGTCTGGCAAGCGTCCTGCACCCATCAGCAACCCATCTCGCCCCGCTGAAGAAGTGGAGTTAAACAATACAAGGGAAAGTGTTGTATCAAATGGGTTTGTGATAAGCTGCAGATGGACTCCCCCATGTGATCGCACCAGCACGCTCCCATTGCGTCAGTGATCCCTCGTTGAAGCGCACTGGAAACATGTGGTGATGGAAGAAAACCAATTCATCCGCTGGTCTGATCACGCAGTGGTGGGTCAAATTGCTGTAGAGCAAATAGATTCGCTTCCCCCCCATGTTATCTGGCACGTGTGACTGTACCCTTTGAAGTCATGTAACTTGTAGCAAACCACTGCCACCCTGGAAGGAGGTTTCAGGAATGGTCCACCTTTGGTCCTTTTCCTCCCTGATCCTGTGTAGCTTTTGGTATCACACCTTTCTTGAAGATTTCAGGCTCAGGAGTTGTAGTATTGCCAAGTACCTTCTTGATGACTGATATGGACTTGTCTGTTCAATGGCGTGCCAATGATAAGTCCTATTTTAAACGATCATTTTAAAGATAATTATATCTGTTCAACCAGTCCGATGTGGTGTTTAAGGCTGGGACTAATTCATAAAAAGTTTCACGATCAGGTTTGGGTAGGGTTGCAGTTCCAGGTAGTGTCCTTCAGAACCAGGATGCTTAGTGCCTTAAAAGCAGTGATCTGGGAGATTAGGGGTTAAGGCCTGCCTGTAAAGCAGTTTGATTGACATGCTGTGGCCTGCATGCATCCCCCTTTTCTCTGGTCAGTGCCTGCTGAGGAGAGTTTTTAAAAGTCTTATTGGTCAGGTCAGAGGAAATCAGTCATCATTTGGACTTTGGCTTGGTAGTTGCCAGTCGGGAAGTGTGTGTGTGTGTGAGTCTAAGGGAAACATACATATTCACTTGGGAAGTGAAAGGACACAGCCCCTTGCCCTTACTGTGTACCATCACATTTAAGGAAAAGTTCAGAAATCAGATCTTAAAATTTAAGTGTCAGACCTAGTTGAATTCTGTTTATTCACAGTCTCCAGAACTGGGGTTTAGGTTTGACAGAAGAGATTGGACAATAGGTGGAAACCGCCAGTCTAGACAAACAGAAAAGCATTATTGCTCCTAGAAAGAGGAGGATATTTCTTACCCAGTTATTCAGTGTGTTCAGCTCAGAAGGGACCCCTTGTTTGTGTGAAAAGGAAAATGTGCTTAGACTCCTCAAGAGTCAAAAGAGAAAGTTGTAATCCCACAAGGAAAATATTTAAATACTGGAAGAAAGTACTAACTTCCAGGAAACTCAGATAGTTATATGAAACTTTATTAAGACACATTGATGTTAAAAGAAATTTTCAAGACAAGCAAACCTCTCATAGTTAAGAATGGAATCTCTAAGTTTCAACCTACTGTCCAGTCTCTTCAACTATACTCTGTTGCCTGTTCAAAGTATTATCTCTCTATCTTTCCTTATATATAATTGTGTTTTGGAGTGGCACTTTGCAGCTCTCCTATTGGCTGGACAGGAATTCAGCCACTTCACAGTTGGCTGGACTGGGGAATGAATGGAAGTTTCCCTGCTCTCTTGGGCAAGAGAGAGAGGGGCTGAAGTACAGCCAGAGGCTGGTCCGAGGACAGATCCTATCCTGAGCCCACATCCTCCAGAGGTAGAGTATTTTGTGTAGGTAAAGAAGATTGCATTTAACCCCTGTTGATTTATGCCCTGTTGGTTCATAGTGTGTGCTTACTCCTACAGTTCTGCCTGATTCATTGAGTGTGTGTGTGCTCCATGACTGTGTAAATAGTTAAATAAATTCTTTTATTTGGGCTAATATTCTGTGTTGTGCTCTGACCACATAGTCTCCCCCACTCCATACAATACCAAAGGGAGGGGTAGCCAAGGGAAGTAAGGAAAGGCCACACCCTTTGGTTGCCAACTTTCCAGGGATCCCCCAAAGATTGGTGAGTCCATCTCCAAATAGGGAGATTCAGCCAGAGGGGTCTCACTATCCCTCTAAAAAGGCAGTGACAATTCAGTGGGTGGTGGCAGCGAACTTAAGGAGTGAGATACATGCACGGGACGAGGATGGGAAGCGAACAGCTGAGTTGTAAACTGGAGCCCATTTTGCCACAGTAGGCAACCAAGCCTGGTTCAGACAAAGGAAGGAAACCCTTCACAGGCCTTTGTGAGGAACTCATTGGGGCCAGTCCTGAGTCTAGCGTTGCCAGATCCAGGTAGGGAGATTCTAGTAGTAGAGTCTATGGAAGCCAGGGTTTGGGGAGGGGAGAGGTTTCAGCTGAACAGAATGCCATAAAGCCCACCTTCCAAAGCAGTTATTTTCTCGGGGGGGGGAGAAGAGAGATCTGCAGTTCAGTTGTGATACCTGGTGATTGTCAGGCTCCATCTGGAGGTTGGCTACCCTAGCCGTAGCAGCCAGTGCTCCAGAGTACAGTTCTTGCTATAGAAGATGTAGGGGTCTTGCTGTAGATCCAGGTTCTTGCTGTAGAAGCTGAGTGGGTGATTTTGGAGCAGTCACAGACTTTCAGCCTAACCTACCTCACAGGGTTGTTGTGTAAGCCAAAAGGGGGAGAGGAGAATGATGTAAGCTGCTTTGGTCCCTATTGCAGAGAAGGACTACATTTCCTCCTGGGAAACCATTGTTGCCAATCTCCAGGTGAGGACTGGAGATCACTCAGAATTACAACCACTCTCCAGATGGCAGAGATTGGTTCCCCTGGAGAAAATGGTGGACTCTGTGTCCTTATACCCTGCTGAGATGCCCCCCCCCCATGACAGCAAATGGGATGTGGCAGTCAGAGCTTCAGAGCAGGGTAGAGATTGCACATGAGGGGGGAAGAAAAGCTGAAGAGTGAGGGGGAAATAAAGGTAGATTGATGCTTGGCTGAGAAGGAGATAGGGTTGCCAACTCCAGGTGGGAAATTGCTGGAGATTTTAGGGCTGGAACCTGGAGAGGGTGAGGTTTGAGGAGGGGTGGGGCCTCAGACAGGTACAATGCCATAGACTCCACCCTCCCAACCAGCCATTCCCTCCTGGGGAACCGCTGTTGCCAATCTCCAGGTGAGGGGTGGAGATCACTCAGAATTACAACTGATCTCCAGGACGGAGGGCAGGAGTCAGCTGCAGTCAGAAGGGCAAATAACAGTAGGTTGATGGTTAGCTGGGATGGGGTTGCCAACTCCAGGTTGGGAAATTCCTGGGGATTTCAGGGGTTGAGCCTGGAGAGGGTGGGGGTTTGAGGCGGTTGCCACAGCAAATTGGCACTGAGTGTCCAAGGCCTTGGCACTCTCCCAGAGTCTCTTTCTAGAGCCTGTTGTATTTATTTCCACAATGGGCCTTATTCCAAGTATAATAATAATCCTGTTTTGGTGGTGGCACTCTCCTGAACATTCCACACTCTCCCAAATCAGTTGGCTCCCTGTCACTCAGAAGCTGTCCCTATCCATTGGCTGTGTTGCCTGAATCTCACCTCAAATATTCTAAATAGTTTGCTGTTCCTCTCCACCCAATAGCCAGTCAGGACACAGAAGTCATTTGCATATGCAGCCTGATTAGCCTTTGCCTCCAACGTTCTAAACAGTGTTTTGTTGCTGTTGGGAGTCATTGAATGTGTCTTGAGGTAAAATACATATCCCAATTTCCCCTTAAACTGTCACTTGAGTTGCCAAAATACATATCTGAATCTTCACTTAAATGGTCACTGGAGTTGCCAGTCTCCCTGTGGGGCCTGGAGATCTCCCAGAAATCACCGTGTTCCCCAGCCACAGTACATCATTTCTCCTACAGAAAATTTCTAGCTATTACAATGGCTGCTTTGGGCAGTGGACTCTATGGCATTATACCCTACTGAAGTCCCTCTGTACCCCCAAACTCTGCCTTCCCTAGGCTATACCCCTCAAATCTCCAGGTCTGGCTTTCCCCTTAGTATTGCCAGCCTCCAGGCAGCACCTGGAGATCTCCAAGATCAGTTCTCCTGGAGAGAATGGCTGCTTTGGGCAATGGACTCTATGGCATTATACCCTGCTGGGGTCCCTCCCCACCCCAAACCCTGCCCTCTGCAGGCTCTACCCCTCAAATCTACAGGTATTTCCCAACTCAGAGTTGGCAACCCTGTAACTGGCTATGGAACCGCTTTCTAGACCCTCAGAACCCAGAAGACATGGCATAGGAGGAGGTGGTTTTCTACCTTAGCTGCCACTGCATAGCCCCAAATCAACATAAATTGGGGTGGAGGGAACCATACCTGTTACCATGAGGCTGTCCTCCCATACTACCCACTTGGGGCAGCAAAATGACTTGGGACAGCCCTGCCTTATAGCTAAGCAGAAGGAAATAAACATGGATTGCCTCCTTCTATTTTCCCCTTCCCTCTGCCGCCACACCAGCTACAGTCGGGACACTCGGAGCTTCCTTCTAGAGCTCATTGTATTTCTTCCCATAATGGGCCTTACTCCTAGTAATTTGTATAAACAACAAAATTACCTCAGCTTCTTGTCCCCTGCTCTATTCTTCACCCAACTATGCCTGTTCAAGAAAATCAACATTCTTATTTGAACTTTACTTTGTGTCAAGTGTCATTTCCAAAGGGATTTATAAGAAGGCTCCTGCTTAACTACAATAAAACTGGCCTGGGCAAAAGCCAAATTACTTCTTAATCACAGTGTGGGACACGCAGAAAATTATAATTCTATTATTGAAACACACTACTAAGAGGTTGCTCAGTCAGAGTGGGGGAACAGTGTTTTGGTAGGAAAATCTGCCACACAGTGAAGCAGCAGCAGGGGTCTGTCATATGGAATTCCTAAAGATTTCAGGACGGCGCATGAGGAGAGGAGAAGCCTTAGTGGGGTATGCTATAGAGTCCAGTTTCTGAAGCAGCAATTCCCTCCAGGGGAACTGATCTCTCTAGTCTGGGGATCGTTTGTAACTCTGGATAGATCTCCAGGGACCACCTGGAGGTGGCTCAGTGGCAGACCCTTTGCTTTGCATACAGGCCCCAGGTTCAATCTCCATCATTCACCATAAAGATCAGATTGCAGGAGATGTGAAAGGCCTCCATCTGAGACCCTGGAGAGCCCCTGCCAGTCTGAGTGGGCAATGCTAACTTTGATGGGCTGATGGGCTGATTCAGTATAAGGCAGCATCGTGCATGTAAAGTACTGGGTTTCGGGCCTCATGACTCGGACGACGACATAAGAGAAGACGCGTTTATTCGTACTTCACACAAGACAAAGAACCCACAGCAACGGCCGGAGGCCAACTATATACAGTTAGGGGGGACGGCCCTATATTCCTATTGGCGGGTTTGAATCGCCCGCCAATGCTGCCATTGGTTCACTACTGGCGAGCTCAGGAACCTAGTCCCTATTGTTCTCAGAGAGCGAAGCTTGGCTGTATTTCGCCAGCTCTGCCTTCTGATCCCAGGACACAACACCCCTCCCCCCATAGTTCGTCTCCTATCAGGTGACGTAGTCTTTTAAGTATGTTGGTGCCCTCCGTTCTCTTAGCGAATGTCGGGGGGCCGGTACCGGACTGGCGGGGCTCCTATCGGGTGGTCCGCCAGCACAAGGAGCTTGGATCTCTGGTGGTAGCCGAGGCGGTGACGGTGGCGGCTGTAACGGCGGCGGCAGCGGTGGCGGCGGTTCAGCTGTCACCGGGGCCCCCTCCAGATTCCGTGGACTGTCCGGCGCTGGCTCCGCTGTCGGTGCTTGCGGTCGATTGGATGCTGGGGCGGCCGCAGCATTTCCCGGTAACTGGATCTCTGTGTCGGGGTCTTGCCGCCTCCGGAGCTGGTCGACGTGTTTACGGAGGACCCGGTCCCCATCTGTTAGGACTTCGTATGACACTGGCCCGGTGGGTTTTAGGATGCGCCCGGCCACCCACTGAGGCCCCGCCCCGTAGTTCCGGAAGTAGACAGGTTCCCCCGGGAGGAAGCTTCGGGGTGCCTCCCGGTTCTCGACCAGCTTTCTCTCTGGGGCTCGGTCCGGGTGGAGTCTGTCTAATAAAGTGGTAGGGCGGCGGCCCATTAATAGTTCTGCGGGGCAATGCCCGGAGATGGGGTTTGGGGTGGTGCGGTATGTAAGAAGAAAGCGGGCCAGCCGGAACTCCCAGTCCCCCTCCGTTATGCGGCTCAGGGCTTCTTTGGCGGTGCGTACCGTTCTCTCCGCCTGTCCGTTGGTTGCCGGGTGGAAGGGCGCTGATCGTATGTGCCTGATTAGGTTCCTTTCGAGGAACGCTTGAAACTCAGCAGATGTGAACGCTGCCCCGTTGTCCGACACGATTGTGTCTGGTTCGGGAATCCGCAGTCCACCGCGAGCGCCCTTAGCGCGGCCAGGAAGGTGGCAATGGATTCCCCTTGGGCCTGTACTCGCCTCTGGAAATCCATCCTCTTGGCCAGGAAGGTCGGCCGGGGGCTGAAGTAAGCGTTGAGGACATCTAGGATCTCCCCAAACGAGCTCTCCAAGGCCGTGCGAGGGACCAAGAGGCTCTTGGCGAGGCGGACGGTTTGGGTGCCGCAGGCGTTCAGCAGGATCGCTCGTTTCTGGTCGGGGTGGCGGATTTCGTTGAGCTCCAAATAGCTGATGAGCTGGTCGACCCAGGCGTCCCAGGTTTCTGGCTGCGACGGATCGAAGTGCTCCAGGGTTACATGAGAAGCGGCCATGGTTCTGTCTGGGAAGGCGTGCGCCGGGGCGAGCGGTGCGGTGCTGCTCTCGGGGTCAGCGATGCGATGCTCGGCGAGCGGTGCGGTGCTGCTCTCGGGGTCAGCGATGCGGCGCTCGGCGGTGTCCTTTTCGTCGCTCATGGAGTCACAGAAGGCGCTGAAATCCCATCCTCGTCGCCACTGTAAAGTACTGGGTTTCGGGCCTCATGACTCGGACGACGACATAAGAGAAGACGCGTTTATTCGTACTTCACACAAGACAAAGAACCCACAGCAACGGCCGGAGGCCAACTATATACAGTTAGGGGGGACGGCCCTATATTCCTATTGGCGGGTTTGAATCGCCCGCCAATGCTGCCATTGGTTCACTACTGGCGAGCTCAGGAACCTAGTCCCTATTGTTCTCAGAGAGCGAAGCTTGGCTGTATTTCGCCAGCTCTGCCTTCTGATCCCAGGACACAACAGTGCATTCGAGCTATGAGGTAAGAGGGCAGTCACAAAAAGATAGTGGGCCTAAACACTCTGATTCCTCTATTAATCAAGCATTGGTAATCTTAATATGGCCTCTGTTTTGGCAGAGCCTCTGCTTTGCCTGCAGAAAGGTTCCAAGTTCAGTCCCCAGCATCTGCCGTTAAGAGGCAGCATGTGATGTGAAAGACCTCCGCCTGAGACACCAGAGAGCTGCTACCAGTCTGAGTGAACAATAACGACTTTGAAAGACCAAAGATCAGATTCAGTATAAGGCAGCTTCATGTGTTCAGGATATTAGGTAAGAGTGTAATAAAAAATAAAAATAAAAAAGACAGTGGACATATCTGAGTGGGCCTAAACCCTCTGACTCCCCTGTTTGTCCACCATTGGTAAGAATCGGGGTATGGCTATGTGTACACCAGATTTTCTACTTTCTAGCTTAGTATGGACAGGCCTGCATCAGAGTCGGGCCTGTGTCTGCCTCCCTGCCAGGGACCCACCTCTGAGCTCCCTCATCCTGTACTGCACGGTGACCAGAATTAGTTGTGGTGCTGGTACACTGCACTGAATTAGCTAAAAGTCTAAGAATGTGATCTGACGTGTGGCAGTGTGACAATCTTGTGATAGTGCTGCTGCTCCGTTATTGTACTTATGTCAGTAATATATTAGTTTGGATTTTTTTAAAAAAACTAGAAGGAGAAGAAGAGATTGGAATTATACCCTACCTTTTGCTACCCAAAGGAGTCATAGAGCAGTTTACAATCTCCTTTCCCTTCCCCTCCCCACAACAGACACCCTGTGAGGTAGGTGGGGCTGAGAGAGCTCTTTGGGAACTGCCCTCAAGAGAACAGCTCTAAGAGAACTGTGACTGACCCAAGGTCATGCCAGCAGCTGCATGTGGGAGAGTGGAGAATCAAACCTGGTTCTCCCAGATTAGAGTCCGCTCTCTTAACCACTACACCAAACTAGGAGAACTGTAATGATTTTGATTCCTGAGATGTGGAATGTTTGGAGCCTCTCGGTACTAAAAACTAGAACGCCAAACTTTGAATCCCACCAATAGAGAAAGCAGATCCGATATTCTGTATCAGACAGACAAGTTGAATTTCATCCCTTCTCAATGACTTGTGACTATATTTACCTCAGACAGGACACAGAAATGAAAAAAAAAGTTAGGAAATACTGTATTCTTGTTAACGTGTGGGCTAAGAACAGCTCTTTTTTTTTTTTTTTTGAACCTTAGAAATAAAAAATGCCACATTCTAAAGAAGACACATAAACTATCAAATGTAATGAAATGGGTTTTTTTGTTAAATAATAAGCAACAGCAGCACCCGGAAATAAATATTTTTCATTGAGGTAAAATATATACAACTATAAAATCATAAATATACCGGAGAATTATAATGTGAATTTGTAAATTGTATGCAAATAGCTGGAAACCAGATCTACAAAGACATAAATAAAAGAACAAGACTGAAAGGTTTATACGTTGGCTTGTTTATAGAGTAGCACAAACATTTTTCTTTTTTAATTGGCAATTAATTTTCGGCAGCCATCGAGGTACTTTCATGTCAAATTACTTTCCCTATACTAAACAAGATTAGGCATCCAAGCAGCAAGGCACTTATGTGAAAAGTGAGAAACTGACTGTCAAGTAGATATTTCCCACCTATAACCAATTAAAATGTTTCTTTTGTGATGAATGGAGGTCGTAATTCTGCAACTTGTTTTTCTTTCACCTTACCATGTGCCCATCTGCGTAACTTTTGGGCCAGGAAGAGGCAAGAATGGTACTAGTGAGTTTTGGCTTGTTTGGCTCGCTCTCTGACAGGATGGGACAAAAATCTGCAGTCACATGCACTAAATAACCCACTTTCAATGTACTTTCGAACTGAATTCTGTACGTTCCGTTATTGAGGGCTGAAGTATAATGTATTCACTCATCACGCATCTGGCATTCACTCCACATTCTATCAGCACTCGACCTGGTTCCTCTTGCCTTGGAATATCTGTTTTCATTGCATTGCCTTGGATCATTGGTATGCAGATTTTCCTGTGTCAGGCTTGCCTCAGTGGTCATTAGCCACCTGAGCCAAGTAATTCATGGTGAGGTTCTAAATACAGAGGGGGAAATACGGGCAGGGGAACTGATGGAGATCAATGAAGCCATGTCAAGTTGTCTGCTTATTGTTCCCTTGGAATTGGAAGTGGAGGAAGGAAAAGGTGCCACTCAAAACCGCATTCAGATACCCCGGGGCAACACTGTACTGACTGCGAAGTCACCCCTGAACAGCCATAAATCTATGCAGAAGGTACCATAAAACCCGATGAACAAAGAAAGCGAAAGCAGCATGCAGTGCAGAAGATTAACTTCCTGACGTGGCTATGGAAAAACTTCGAGGAAACAGATGGGTGCAGAATCAGCCTCAGTAATGCTTCTAGGGTTGCTGGGTCTCCCTTGGCAGGGGAAGGGAGATAGGTTTGCCAGATCCAGGTTGGGGAACTTTGGAGATTTGGTGATGGAGCCTGGGGAGGACAGGGATACAATGCTACAATGCCACACAGTCCACCCTTCAAAGCAGAAAGGGCCCGGGTAGCCCGGGCCCGCCATTTGCGGGGACGGGCGGGGACAAAGAGGCCGGCCGGAAGGGGGAAGGGGGGCCGGGGGCGCGGCGGGGAAAGACGCGCCTCCTCCCCCTTTCCCTAGCCAATGGGGGTCAGCAGGGCGGTCGGGGAGGGGGAGGCGTTAAAAGCAGCAGGGAAGCCGCTCCCCCTCCCCACTCGACCACGAGGCGAGCCCGGTTGACCGGCCTAAGGTAGGGACAGGGGGGATAAGGGCAGGCCTGCTTGGAGCGGTGGGGGGTAGTGGGATGCGGCCCGCCTCCCCCCAGCGGGTCCGGCCGAACCGGGACGGCCACAGCGGCACCGAGCCAGGCCCTTGGGCTCCTTCGGCGGCTGGGGGTGGGGGGGGGAAGGAGCGGCCTACTGCCTCCCGCCCGCGCCCGCCGCCCCCCGCCAGCTCGTCACACCGGCGTGCTCCTCCGGGCCGGCCTGGCGAAGGCGCCGGGGAGCGCGGCGAGGGGGCCCTCGCGGGCCCGTAGCAAGGCTCCTCGCCTCCGCGGGCCCGCGGCAGGGCATCCCGGCGGACCCGGGCCGGGCGGGGCCCAGCCGGCCGCAGCGTGTCCGCAACGGCGCCTCGGGGGGTGGGGTGGCGCTGCGGCCCACCGCCTCCCTGACCCGCCAGCCGCGCTAGCGCGCTCCTCGGGGCCAGCCGGCGATGGGGGCTCCGGGAGCGCATCGGGGAGCTCCGGCGGGCCCGCGGCGAGGCTGCCCGTCCCGGCGGGGCCCAGCCGGCCCGCGGCGGGTCTGCCCCGGTGCTCGGAGGGCAGGGGGGTGCGGCCTACCACCCCCCCGGCCGCCCGCCACGCCGCCGCGCTCCTGGGGGGCCAGCCAGGGGCGAAGGCCGCAGGAGCGCACGGGGGGGGTCTCCGGCGGCCGTGCTGAGGCTCCTCGTCCCCGCAGCCCGCGCGGGGGCTCCCGGGCGGGCCCTGGCCGGTGAGGCCCGGCGGTCCGCGGCGGGTCCGTGCGGGCCACCTTGGTGGTTGGGGGGCGGGGGGGCGACGCTGCCCACCGCCTCCCCGGCCGGCCCGCCGCGCTAGCACGCTCCCGGGGCTAGCCGGGGGACGAGGGACGGGTGCGCGCAGCGAGGCTTCCCATCCCGCGGGCCCGTAGCAGGGCTCCCGGGGGGACCGTGGCTGGCAGGGCCAAGCTGGCCTGCGGCGGGCCTGCCTCGGGGGGGGGGAGACGCGGCCTACCCCCCCCGCCGCCCGCCTTGCCAGCACATGCAAATTTAAGAAGAGGAGATTGGAGTTAAACCTCACCCTTCATTCAGAGTCTTAGAGGGGCTTACAATCTCCTTTCCCTTCTCCTCCCCACGATATACACCCTGTGAGATAGGTGGGGCTGAGAGAGCTCTTTCGGGGACTGCTTTTGAGAGAGCAGTTCTGAGAGAACTTGTGAATGAACCAAGGGCACACCAGCGGCTGCATGTGCACGAGTGGGGAGTTATGCCCGGTTCTCCCAGATTAGAGTGTTTGCTTTTAGTCTTTACACCAAATTTTGAGTCAAGATACAAATTAAGAAAAGGAAACCTGCCCCATTCTCGGGGGTGGGGAACGCGGCCTACTGCCACCCCGGCCTGCCCACCACCTTGTGCGCCCCCTTGGGGCCAGCCTGGGGCGATTGATCCCAGAGCGCATGGGTGGGGGGCCTACCGCAACAAGGCTCCTCCTCCAGCGGGCCCTCAGCGAGGCTCCCCAACGGACCCTGGCAGGGCGGGGCCTAGCTGGCCCAAGGTGCCACACGCCAGCCTCCCATGGCATTCCGGGGGGGAAACGGCCTCCCGACCTGCCCGCCAGGCCAGAGGTTTTCTGGAGCTGGCCAGGGGAAGGGCCCCGGGAGCGCGGAGCTCAAAAAAAAAAAAAAAAAAAATTCAGTCTTCCACACGTAGTGAGCCAGGCCGCCAGCCCCCCCCGAGACAGCAGCGAGCTGGGGGGCCATCAACGCTATGAGAGCAGAGTACTTTTGATGGCCTCCTTCCTGTTGCCATTTAGCACGTAGTTAGGTAGGTAAGGTCAAGGGTAAGGCAGTTAGGCAGTTATTAGTTAGGTAGGACAGGATCTCTCAGTCAGTGTCCAGTGCGGTTACCTCCCCGTCGGCGCTCTCCTGCCACTAGCACAAAAACACTTGCTCGATCGGCGGCAGGTTTCAGGGGACGGGGGGGCTTAACTTGTCGTGTTTTGCTGTCCTGAGCAGGTATGAAGCCCCCGACGCGCAGCACCCGGCGCACGGGTGCAGTTGCTGGGGGAACACCCCGGTCATCGCCCAAAGGGCAAGTGCGGCCTGCGGCAGACAACACACCAGTGGGAGTGGCGGCGAAGAGGAAGGCAGTGCCGCGCGGCACAGAGGGGTCGGACGGCGTTTCAGAGCTGGCCGATACCATGCGGGGCCTCCAGCAGGCTTTCAATCAACTTTCTGAGAAGGTGGCCAAGATGAGCCAGGATTCGGTGGCCAAACGAGCCCGGAAGGCCACGTCCGACGGGGGCTCAGCCCAGCAGCGCGGGGGGGCTTCTACCGGCGCGGCCAGTCGTCGGGGTTCCCGGCCTGCTGCGCAATCCACGGACAGGGGACGGGAGCGGGGTAGCTCAGGCTCCTCCGCGCGTTCCCACGATGAAGCAGAGGGCGAGGCCTCCTCAGGTGAGGGTTCCACTGCGGGGCGGAGCGGGCAGCCTCCAAGCGATTACTGGGCAGCAGCAGCCCACGAGCCGGGGCTGCCTGCATGGGCTATACACCGCAGGGCGCTGGCGACGCAGGCAGGACAGGATCCTGGGGTGGTCTGGGGTGACGTCGATGTCACTGATCCTTCGGCCATCCTCTCCACATACTCGAATGGGGAGGAGCCGCCAGGGCTTCATTTATCTGATGAACTGAGGGATAGCATTCTGGATGGGTATTACGTAAATGTCTTTACCCTGCTCCAAAAAGGGGGCCGAGGCCCGCACGCTAGAATCGGACAAGAAAGAGAAGAAGGAGAAGACCGCGGAAGCTGACCGCACCTTCCTCAACTGGGTTTCTGGTTATCTGGTGTATGCGGGGGTAGTCGCTGCTGCGTACCCTGAGAGGGGCTGGCACCTGCTCAACCACATGAGCAACGTGGTCGAGGCCAGGGTTTTGGCAGGCGAGGGACCGGCTATTGATTATGACGAGACCTGCCGTAAATTGGCCTCACGCAATGACAAGGCTCGGTGGGACCTGCTACAGGATAAGGTTTGGCTCAGGTTGGTTGGCCCGTGCATTAAAGGGAAGGAGGAAGGGAAGAAGGAGCGCTGGGCCGTGCGCAAGGACCGGTCGCGCGGGGTCTGCTGGGAATACAATCAAGGCCGGTGTCGCCGGGCTCGGTGCAAGTTCCACCATAGTTGCGAGGCGTGCGGGGGGGGGGCATGGGCGGGTGTATTGCCCACGATCCACCAGTGCCCAGCAGCCCTTTCGGAATGGAAAACCCTTCTCCGGTGGTGCCAACACGAAAGGGGGAGGGGGGTCGTCCGGCACCACCTCCGCTTCCAGACGCTAGTGCCCCGCAGGACTGGTGGTCCTTGGCGGCCACCCCGGTTAGAGTGGACGCTCTGAGACCACTCTTGGCGCGATACCCCTCGCGCCAAGCCGGAAAATATATCTTGGATGGTTTTACGAGGGGGTTTCCCATTCCTGCCTGCGGCCCACGCATCGCAACCGATTCCAACAACCTGAAATCAGCCAGGGAGATGCCTGAGGTGGTTGCCGCGAAACTGCAAAAAGAATTGGCGGCAGGGCGCATCGCGGGCCCATTCAGCGTGCCCCCTATTGACAACCTGCGAGTCTCCCCTTGGGGGTGGTGCCAAAGAAAACACCAGGCGAGTATCGCCTGATCCAGCATCTCTCGTACCCGAAGGGATCTTCGGTGAATGACAGTATCCCCCCCGAGCTCTGCTCAGTCAAATACGCTTCCTTTGATCACGCGGTTGGGCTAGTCAGGGCTTGTGGGCGGGGGGCACTCATGGCCAAGTGTGATATTCAGTCAGCATTCCGACTGCTCCCGGTAAGCCCCGACTCCTTTTCATTACTGGGTTTTAAGTTCCAAGGGGCATGGTATGTTGACAAGGCCATGCCTATGGGTTGCGCAGTGGCCTGTGCAGCATTTGAGACATTCAGTACCTTTCTCGAGTGGGCAGCGAAGTCGAGGACTGGGTCCACGGGGATTACTCATTATTTGGATGACTTCTTTTTCGTCGGCCCGGGGGACGACGAGACTTGTGCCGGGTCCCTACGGGCATTTCAGGAGCTTGCCGAAGAGCTTGGTGTCCCATTGGCGGCGGACAAGACCGAAGGGCCGGCGACTAGTCTAACCTACCTGGGTATCCAATTAGACTCTGTAGCTGGGGCATCCAGGTTGCCGGAGGACAAACTCTTGGCCCTCCGGGCTCTCCTTTCTTTGGTTAGGGTTCGGCCGAAGTGCACATTGAAGGAACTGCAGTCACTGGTGGGACACTTGAACTTTGCTTGCCGGGTTGTTTCACCCGGCAGGGCTTTCTGCGCGAGGCTGGCCAGAGCGACGGCCGGGGTCAGGGCACCTCATCACCGGGTGCGGGTGACCAAGGGCATGAAGGAGGATTTAGGAGTGTGGCTCCGGTTCCTGGCGGGATACAATGGGGTTACCATTTGGCAGCACCCGATGGACTTGCAGGATACCATCCAGATCCATTCTGATGCAGCCGGCAGCGCGGGGTTCGGTGTTTACTACAACGGGAAGTGGTGCGCACAGCCCTGGCCCAAGGAATGGGAGGGTACCGCAGTGCTTAAAGACCTCACCTTCTTGGAGCTTTTCCCAATACTGGTGGCAGTGATCATTTGGAAAGATTGCTTTAGGGACAAATGGGTGCGCTTCTGGTGCGACAACCAGGCGGTGGTGCGGGTGGTGAACAAGCAAACTTCGAAGTCTGACCGGGTGATGCGGTTGGTTCGCCGCCTGGTTTTGGCCTGCCTGGCCGATAACATTACTTTTTCTGCATGGCATGTGCCAGGCGTGGATAATAGCATAGCGGACGCTTTGTCTCGCCAACAGGAGGAACGCTTCCGGATCCTGGCACCAGGAGCCAACCGTGTTTCAGACCCCTTTCCGGAGGAGCTGTGGGAACTTGGGAAGGTACAATAAGGCGGGGCATCTACGGGTCCCTTGCCCCCTCCACTCTGGCCATGTATACCAAGGCTATAGATGCCTTTTTTGACTTTACCGCGGGGTGCGGGGGTCCGCAGACCTTGCCGGTGGGGGGGACTGGGTACTTCGCTACATGGCATGCCTTCAAGACAGCGGGTTCTCTCACAGCACCATCAGGGGTCGCATGGCTGCCATCACATTTTTTAGCAAGGCCGAGGGATTTGAGGACCCATGCCACTCATTCCAAGCTCGCAGAGCGGTCGAGGGCTGGCGGAGGCAAGCCACACGGCCCCCAGATAGTAGACAGCCCGTGACCTTTGAGTTGTTGGGGGGGATGTTGCGGGAGCTACCAGCGCTGTGTTGGTCCCAGTATGAGGCTGCACTCTTCGAGACCGCATTTGTCTTGGCCTTTTTTTGGGGCCTTGAGGGTAGGGGAACTGGTAGCGAGCTCCAGAATTTCCTTCACCAACACGCCCTTGGGGGTACGGGATGTCTCCTTCGGGCCAAAGGGGATGTCTTTGTATATTCGGAGGTCAAAGACGGATCAGCAGGGGAAAGGGGTGCGCCTCCATCTGGGGCCACTACCGGGCGGCCCGTGTCCAGTGCAGATCACCCAAGCCTTTTTAGCAATGAGACCGAAGGGAGTTGGTCCGCTGCTTATCCATAGAGACGGGGCCCCATTGACAAGATATCAGTTCACAGGGGTTTTCAGGTCGGCACTGGGGGCCTTGGGCTTACCAGGCAAGGAATTTGGGCCTCACTCCTTCAGGATCGGGGCAGCCACCACGGCCGCTGGTATCGGCCTGCCGGAGGCGCGCATACGGGCCATTGGCCGTTGGCGATCCACAGCCTTTAGGGCTTACATCAGGCCACAGCTGGAGTCCAGCCTGTGACCATCTCTCTGACTCCTCAGTTCCAGGACAAGGGTACAGGACAGTATGGATTTTTGGGCACAGCATCGTCCATTGGGCAGGTTTGTATGCATCCTCGTCAGGCTGGGGAAAGGACTTGGGCTTGGGAGGTGCAGCGCGCATTACATGGATGGCACAGCGGGGCATGCGGTGGAGGTCCCTGTTGCCATGGTTGAGGTGCGTCCGGGCGAGGCGCCACCCTCCCGATGCACTGCTGCTGCAGCTTGGGGAAAACGACTTGACAGAGTGCTCTGGGGTGGCCCTCGAGCACCAGGTTCTGGCCGACCTGGCCTCAGTGCGCGAGATCCTGCCCGGCACTGTCCTCTTCTGGTCGGATTGGCTGGAACGGAGGTCATGGCGGGGTGCGAATCAGCCCAAGAAGGTGGAAGTGGCGAGACGGAAAGTGTCCGGCAGGTTGGGCCGGGCAGTCGAGTCGGCAGGCGGTATCTGGATTCGCCACCCAGACATCTCCCACAAGATGGAGGCCCTGTACCGAGCGGATGGCGTGCACCTATCGGCCTGGGGTATGGACATCTGGTTGCACGGAGTCCGTCATTGCCTGCTTGCCTGGCTACAGCTGTAAGGGCGTTGGCGGGAACAGGACTAAAGGGGGCGTCCTGTTCTTGTGGTGGTAACAGCATGGGGCCGGATCCGTTGGCGGAATTCGGCCTGCGTGCCAATTTCGGAGTTGGGGACCCCTTAAGGGTCTTGGCGTGAGGGCGGAACGGAGCTGGCTAGCTCAAGGAATAACAGTGCTTACCCTCACAGCCAGAGGGCAGGGGAGTTCACATAGGGGCAAGCGTCCACGTGAACTCCGATAACCTGCCCTCCCGCCTTCTCTACCCATGCCGGCTGGCTGGGTAACGGTTAACTCGGCTGGCACGCCGGCCAGCCGATAGGTCGGATCCGGTGGACCCATGCTGTGCCAATGCTCTACAGCTGTAACCAATAAAAGTTGTGGCCAAATTTATCCACTTAATTTCCAAAGGAAACTGTTTGTATGAGTTCATTTTGAAGTTAGCGCGGGGGCGTGGGTACAATGCGGGCCGACCTCGGCGTCCCAAGTAGGACCTGGAACCGCAAGCAGCCCTTTTCTCCAGGGGAAATTATCTCTGTAGTTTGGAGAGGAACTGCAGTTCTGGGGGATCTCAGCTGGATGCTGGCATCTCTAAATTCTTCACATCCATATTTCAGTTAGTATCAAGACCCAGCTGAGTAATACCGGAAACTTAAGCTTTTTGGCAACATGTTGTTTATGTTCTTTTCCCTCAGCCTTCCTCTGTGTGTGTGTGTATGTGTGTATCTGTAAGCCACCTTGGTATCTCAGAGGCCACCAACATCCAAGGTACAAAGTAATGTATTATTGATACACTACAAGTGAGTGACATAAACGGGGAGATATTGATTTCGCGAGAAGATGTCTCATTTTTCTTATTTCACAGAAGACCGATGCACGCTCATGCGGCTATCGATATGATTTGAATTAATGCAGATCCCTCGCTTATCGATTGCTTTGACAATGATTGTCATAACTGATTTATGGACACTCACAGCTCTTAAATTTTTTAAAAAAGCAAATCAGGGTTTTGCATCTATCAGTGAGAGAACTGGGATAAACAGTACAGCGCGAAGGTGTAGGAGGAATATCTGCATGCGTGATATCGCGCTGTTTCGTGGAAAGAAAACATTACGTGTTTTGGATCCATGGTTGAAATATGAACGTGGGGCTCTGGACCCCTGGCTGAGTTTGATGATCAGTACAAAACGATGGCCTCTCTTTCCAAATAAATTCAAAGGATTTTGCTACATTAGTACAATTCTAAGCAGAGTTCTGCCCTAGGATTGATGTACTCCTCTCTGCAACTAGCACTCAAATTTACCTGCCTAGGGCAGTGAATTACTGGCTCCTAGCTCCGATCTCCAACCTCTAAGGAACTGAGGAGTGGGGAGAAAGTAAGCTCGACATAGTGAGCTCTAGAAATTTCTTCTAGTCTCTGTGGCAGCCTGGTAGCCAGGAAATTTTTTTTTTGGGGGGGGGCGGACTTTGCAATTTGGGGGGGGGCATCGTGCCTTTATGTAGAGCGAGGCAGAGACAGGGGCCAACGGGCAGCCTGGGAACCAAAGCAGAGTTGGCCTCATGAAACTGACTCAGAGGTTACAGCTGGAAGAACACCGGATACGCAAGACCCCAAGTGCAAACTCCAGCGTGATCCAAAGCAGACCGAAAGCCACTTACCCTTCTGCTGCTGCCTGGCATCGGGGCTCCATCCCTGGCAAGGCAATGGGGAGGAGGTGGCACGTTGGTGAGGCGGCTGGGATGGACGGGGCAGCTTCAACCTTCTCCTTCCTTTCTTGGCCATTTTCCCCAGTGTAGCACCCTTAACTCCCTCATGACCCGTCACCTCAGCCCCAGGCCAAGTGGCCCATGGAGGAGGCCATGTGAGGAGCGCTTGCTTAAGGAAGGGCCTCAGCGTGCAGCCCCCGGCCCCAGGGAAGGCGGCCTGAAGTGGAGCAGGGACTGAGAGTGTGCAAAAAGCCAATCACAGGGCTGGCTGGCTGGGGGGGAGGGGCTTTCAAAGTGATTTCGCTTTCATGGCCAACTGCTCGGTGCTCAGGATGACAGGAGAAGGCTGTCTGGAGGGCGGTTGTCATCCAGGTGGATTTTTGACCGCGTCTCGCTGGATGGCTGGTGCTGGGGCTCACCGGAGGCTCACCAGCTGGCTAGCCCTGGAGCTCCCCCTAAATCGATAGGGGGTTCAGCCCCTAAAGCCCCACTGCTGGCTACAGCCCGGTTCTGTGGTAAAGACCATAAGAGACTGGGGGAGGCTGCCTCGGTCATCAGTCAGAAGTGACATCACATCCTCCCCAAACTCCGCCCTCCCCAGCATTGCATGACAAATCTCCCAGCATTTGCCAAGGCAGTGTTGGGAACCTTACCTGCAACCCCCCCTCACTTGCCAATCAATGGGGGCAAAACACACAGAGGAGTGTGCAGCCTACTTCTGTGACCCTACCCTTGTCTTCACTTAGAGTTGCCAATTCCAAGTTGGAAAATTCCTGGAGATTTTGGAGGGGGAGACAGGGAAGTGAGGTGTCTGGGGAAAATAGGGGCCTCAGTGGATTATAATGGAGTGGGGTTACCAGATGTCCTCTTTTTAAAGGACATGTCCTCCAGTTTTGATGTCTGTCCTCTTTTGGGATCTTTTTATTTTTTTTTTTTTAATGATGATGTTCCCTTTTTGGGTTGGAAGATTTGGAATATCCCTAGTTAGTAGCCATCAGGGCTCTTTTGTAGCAGAAACTCCTTTGCATATTAGGCGACATACCCCTAATGTAGCCAATCCTCCAAAAGCTTACAGAAGCCCCTGTAAGAAGAGCTCTGTCAACTCTTGGAGGATTGGCTACATAAGGGGTGTGCCACCTAATATGCAAAAGAGTTCCTGCTACAAAAAGAGCCCTGGTAGCCATTATCACAGGAGCTGCGGTGGCTCAAGTGGTTAAGACACTGAACTGCAGGCTGTGGAAGGTCAGTAGTTCAGCAGTTCAAGACCTTTACTAGCCATTATCACAGCTTCAATATTAAAGGTAAAGGTTCCCTTGCTCGAAAGCCAGTCGAATCCGACTCTAGGGTTGTGGTGCTCATCTCTGTTTCAAAGCTGAAGAGCCAGCGCTGTCCAAAGACGTTTCCGTGGTCATGTGGGTGGCATGACTAAACACCAAGGCGCACGGAACGCTGTTACCTTCCCACCGAAGTGGTACCTATTTATCTACTTGCAATTTTTTGCTTTTGAACTGCTAGAGCTGGAACTAGAGATGGGAGCTCACTCCGTCTTGCAGCACCCGGGTCTTGAACTGCTGAACTACTGACCTTCCACAGCCTGCAGTTCAGCGTCATAACCACTTGAGCCACCGCAGCTCCTGATGCTTCAATATTAGAGGTATCTAAAATGAGATTCGTCATAGGGGTCACTTGTTGGAAGTAGTCAGTCAGGAAATATGCCCTCTTTTTTGCTTTTCAAACTATGGTCACTCTACCATGGAGTGAGCCCTCCAAACAAGACATTTTCTCCAGGGAACCTGACCTCTGTTGTCTGGGGATCCATTGTAATTCCAGGAGATCGCCAGGCCCCAATTGGAGGTTGGCAACCCTGTCTTCACACTTCCATGCTTCCCAAAGCAGCACAAATCTGAGGTGCTTACTGAGGCATATGTATTCAGTAACTGGTTGCTGAATACAAAGTGGGTGGAGCCAAGAGCTTTTACTGGCTGGCGACTACTGTGTTGCTGCACTGGTGGTATAGTATGAAGCTGTAGTATGACAGCCAGTTTGGTGTAGTGGTTAGGATTGCGGATTCCAATCTGGGAGAACTGGGTTTGATTCCCCCTCTCCTCCACCTGCAGCTGCTGGTGTGACCTTGGATCAGTTACAAGTTCTTTTGGAGCTGTTCTCTCGAGAGCAATTCTCTCAAGAGCTCTCTCAGCCCCACCTACCTCACAGGGTGTCTGTTGTGGGTGGGGAGACTGTGAGCCGCTCTGAGACTCCTTCCGCTAGTGAAGGGCAGGGTATGAATCCAATCTCTCTCTTATCTTCTTCACACTCTGTCCTCTGCGGGAAGAAAATAAGATTGCATCTAATGGCTTCAGGGCCTAGTAATACATGGTGGGTTATTTTTCAGTGCATGCGATTTAAAGATTTAGCCAGTAGCGTAAGCAGAAAGAGAGAAAGAAAAAAAAAAAAAACCAGCAAGAGTTACTATTGGCTCTAATTTCAGAATCTCTCATGGCTTTTATTAAATCTTTTTGTGGAAAGGTAAGCTTTCTAAGCCCCAGATCATGATCCTCAAGCTTGTTTGCTAGCACAGGTCCCTATCCCGCCAAGGGGTCTGGTACCACTTCAGTAGTTAGAGGCGCCGGTTGCAAAACATCTGCACGAGTCGCAATAATAATAAAAGAGGCTGAAGAGGCACTGAGGGATGCTATCGGTACATTCTGTGCCACTGCCAGAAGTGGAAGGAATATCCTTCCCCACTCTCTTGTTTTTGCTTTGCTAGGCAAGTTCACAGAAGTGAGATCCAGCCGGAACATGCCTTCTGAGCCGGCATGAGCCCACTTTTCTTTGAAAAAGTGAGCAAACTGGATTGTTGTATGGAACAGTAAGACTGGCAGAATCTTTCTTGTTTTTTTGTTTTTTTTTAAAGAGAATTAATCCACCCCCCCATCTGAAGACTTTCTGTTCCAGCAAATAAATGCTTAGGATGGAGCATGTCAACAGCTAGTGGAACATCACCAGGCGTGACCTTTATGTTACATCAAGATTATGGCAGCTTTGTCGAATTAATTAGGCATCGGTCTGTTTCGACTGCATAGCCAACGGTCAAAACTGCAGAGTCGAAATACGAGATATGTAACGAAGCAGGGACAGACTGAAACTTTCGAGAGAGGCCCAGCTGAAACAAGCTTTGTGTGTGTGAACACAAAGGGCTTGACTGAATTTTGGGGGATAAACACAAAGGCAATGAATCTTGGGGGATGCACACATCTTTATGTATTGTTCTGCAGAATGGATCAGGATGCTGGATGAGATGGACCATTGGTTTGGTCCAGCATGACTACTCTTCTGTGCAGACATGAACACACAGTGTTGCCTTCTACTAACATTAGTCTATCAAGGTTGGCATTTTTTACTCTAGCAGCTCAATAGGGTCTCGGGGAGAGGTCTTTCATATGACTTGATCCTTTTAACTGGAGATACCTGGGAATGTATATGGGAGCAATCTGTATGTAAAGCAGATTCACCACTACTGAATTGCCATGCCTTTGTGTAGATTGTCCTCATAAGGACATTAGAGAAGCCATGTTGGATCAGGCCAATGGCATATCTAGTCCAACACTTAGTATCACACAGTGGCCAAAACCGAGGTGCCATCAGGAGGACCATTAGTGGGTGCAGAACTTCAGAAGTCCTCCACTGTTGCCCCCCCCAAGCACCAAGAATACAGAGCCTCACTCCCCAGATAGAGTGTTCCCTTCATACCTTGTGCCACAGGTGGACCTCTGCTGCATGTGTTCTTGAAGCTGTCTATGCTTGTAGCCACTGTCATTTCCTGCAGCTGTGAATTCCACATGTTAATTACTTTTTGGGTGAAGAAGAGAGCCAGTTTGGTGTAGTGGTTAAGACCAGGTGCCCTCAGGTTAAGACTCTAATCTGGGAGAACCAGGTCTGATTCCCCATGCCTCCACATGCAGCTGCTGGTGCGGCCTTGGCTCGGTCACAAGCTGTTCTCTCAAGAGCAGTCCTCGAAAGAGCTCTCCCAGCCCCACCTACCTCATAGGGTATCTGTTTTGGGGAGGGGAAGGGAAAGGAGATTGTAGGCTGCTCTGAGACTCCGAGTGAAGGGTGGGGTATGAATCCAATCCCTTCTCTTCTTCTCCTTCCTTCATTTGATCCAGCATTGATAATTTTATGTTCTTACCACACTTCCCACAAATTTCCCTTATCTCTCTGTTCTGCCCCCGTAACTAATGCCCACTGTCTGTAACATTCTACAGAATCCCTGAGAGGCCCCATAGCATACTGCGTAACAGGGGCTCAGTGGCACGTTAAAAAAGATCCATGATTGTTATCCAAACACTTTCAGGGAATGAGAGCCTCCTTGATTACATTCATTTTTTTTTTAATAATATTTTTTATTGGTAAAATTTTTAACAAATAGATCTAATACACAATAAGTAATTAAAAAATCAAATAATTATAATACAATAATACAATAATTCTAACTATACAGAACTATTTTCAATAAGATATCAAAATGTCAACTTCAGTTTTTTTAATTACATTAACATCTGTAGCATAGTTGAAATCAATCGCCTTTGTAATAAAAGGTAGCCATTTATTAATAAAATTCAATCTAGTTTTTGGTAGAGTTGTACCCTGAATTTCGGCTGTAATTTTATCAAAAATAAAATAATCCCATACTTTGAGCTTCCATGTTTGAACAGAAGGGATCCCTTTTTCCTTCCATTTTGATGCTAAAACTGATTTAGCTGCTGCAAACATAACTGCAGCTAGATCTTGAGTTAGGTATTTCACACTCTTCCCATAAATTTAGTAAAACAATGAAAGGGGATTGAGGGATCCGAGACTCCGTTATAAAATTGACTTCCTTCATTATTTGTGTCCAAAAATTTTGTATAAATGGACAAGTCCACCATGTATGAAAATAAGTACCTCTATTTCCACATCCTTTCCAACACCAGGGTGAAGCTGTAACTAAAGAATGAGATATCTGTATAGGAGTCTTGATTACATTCATGAGGTCTTCAATAGCTGGGCAAATGTCTGAATACTCAAAGCCACAGACAATAAAAAGATGGGTGGGGCAAAATGTGACAGAGTCCAGTTCTAAACAATGGCCAACCAAAATAATAGATGATCCACTGCAAGTGGGCTATTAGCCACAGGGTATAGATGGGAACTCTCAGTCTGGGGCAGGTGATGCACTCTATTCTTGGTGCTGGAGGGGTCAACAATGGAAAGGCTTCTGGTGTCCTGGCCCCACTGCTGGACCTCCTGATGGCACCTGGTATTTTTGGCCACTGTGTGACAGAGTGTTGGACTAGATGGGCCATTGGCCTGATTCAACATTGGCTTCTCTTATGTTCACTCCTAACTTTAGAAAGACAGGAAAAGTGGGATTAATAGAAAATAGGACTCGTGCAAGGTAAACAGTATAGCTGAAATCATTCACTTCTGTAAGGGGTGCTATAAAGATGTTAATTACTTCCCCTATACCTTGTAAGAACAAGATTTGAGTCCAGTGGCACCTTTAAGACCAACAAGGTTTTATTCAAAGTGTAAGCTTTTGTGTACAAAGCACTCTTCTTTAGGCTAATGGAATAAAATCTCAAAGGTTATTTACAGGAAAAAAACAGGGTGGGGGACAGCTATTAGGAGGGGCCACTCAGAGCCAAGTTGCATATGCAGAGCTGAAGTTGGATCAGGTGGCAGGTAAGATCGATGGACAGCAGCAAATTAGCATGTAAATGCAAGAGTTAACAAAAAGATGGGAGAATAAAGCTAGAGTCCAGCAGTACCCCCAAGACAAGGTACTGCTGGACTCTAGATTATTCTCACATTATTCCAGAAGAAGAGGAAGAAGAGGATTTATACTGCACCCTTCACTACCTTATATTCTTATGTTCTCACAATCCCTTTCCCTTCCCCTCCCCAGAAAACCTGTGAGGTAGGTGGGGCTGAGAGAGCTCTTTTGAGAACTGCCCTTGAGAGAACAGCTGTGGCACCCCCTGTAGGGCGTGGCACTCCCCTTTTGAGGGCTATGGGTCAGAGCAAGGGCGGAGCACGACTCAGGAGAGCAAGAACGCTGGGCTTTTAGCAAGCGAGGCCTCAGTAGTGGAGCCCTGTCCCCCTCTGGTTACCTCACCGGGGACTGGACAGGTACTCCGCCGGGTCGTGGGTCGTTGGGGCGCTGTCTCTCCCTTGGTTCTCTCTCGCTGCGGAGCTCAGCCCACCTCGCTCCAACTCCGGCTCCTTCCTCCCCGGCCTCGCTCCACTTTCCCCCTTTTATTCCCCTTCCCATGCGTGCTCCACCCTTTCCTTCCTTCCCCCGCCCCCACCATTGGTGCCCTGCCCTGTCCATTGCCGCATTCGGCCGCTGGTTGGCCCATCTATCCAGTGTGGGCGGGGATGGGGAATCCTCGTCGTCTCGCCGAGCTGCTGCTTCAGGGCGGGGCCCGCTTCTGGGACGCGGCGCGTCAGGGCTCCACTGCTGTCCTGCTGCCTCCTGCTTGCCTCGCCACTCCGCTGGTTCGTCTCTTCGGTTCCCGTTCTCTGCGCTGCCCGCCTGCGCTTCCGTGCTCTTCCCACTCCTCCCGGCCCCACTTGTAAGTGGACTGGGCGGGCCGGGGACTCCTCCTGGGTCGCAGGGCTTTCCGAGCCCGTCGAACGGGGCGCTGGCGCGCCGCTGCGCTCTGTGCCCCCCCCCTTGGTCTCGGCTGCCAAGTCCCGGGTCGGGACACAGCTCTGAAAGAACTTGTGACTGGCCTAAGGTCACACCAGCAGCTGCATATGGAGAAGTGGGGAGTCAAACCCAGTTCTCCTAGATTAGAGTCCGCAGTCTTAACCACTACACCGAACTGTCTGAAGAAGTGTGCTTAGCAGGGCTATTTTTGGGCAGGAACGCACAGGAACAGTGTTCCGGCTGGCTCCTGAGCTGGCCACGCCTAGCAGGAACTCATTAGCATAATAGGCCACACCCAACAGCAGAAACTCATTAGGATTGGCTACATTAGGGGTGTGTGGCCTAACATGCAAAGGAATTCCTGCTACAAAAAAAAGCTCTGGGTTTTGACAACAAACAAGGTAAACAGAATAAGAAGCAAAAGGTGTAGCTGGATGACCACACTTCTGGTAACATGGGGGTGTGGTCTATTATGCTAATGATTTTCTGCTGTTGGGTGTGGCCTATTATGCTAATGAGTTCCTGCTGGGCTTTTTCTACAAAAAAAGCTCTGGTGCTTAGTACACGAAAGCTTACACTTAGAATAAAACTTTGTTGCTCTTAGAGGTGCCACTGGACTCAAATTTTGTTCTGCTGCTTCAGACCAACATGTCTACCCACTTGAACCATACCTTGTACAGACTCTATAGGAGCCTAATAGCCCAGACTAGCCTGATCTTGTCAAAGCTTGGATACTAAGCAGGGGCCCTGGTCACACGGAGCATTTGCCACGCTGACAGGGCCGGCTTGCTCACTAGGCAAACTAGGTGCTCACCTAGAGCACGCCGGCCCTTAGGGGTGCCGAAAGCCCCCTGCCCCCACCAAAAAACCCTGCCCCTTCCAGCCTGCAGCACTGAATGAGGCAGTTCAACCTCGCTTGCACGTGCCTGCCTCCCTCCCCTTGGGGGGGAGAGGAGGCGGGGGCAGCATGGTGGGTCTCCAGGCCCCACTGGGAGGTTGGCATCTGTGCCCCGCCTAGGGTGCAGAAACACCTCCAGCTGGCCCTGCCTGCCGAAGGCACGGTAGCCCTGCAGAGTTTCTGGGCGCAATCACACCAGTTCACATGGGAGGTGTAGCACTCCCGTGGCCAAACCACAGCTTCCCGCGGAAAAAGCGGAGTTAAAAACTACCTGCTAACCAGTCCTATCTTCTGTTAAATGTGCGGCACTGATGGGCATCTGATCGGAGACGCGTTGGTAGCCCGTCACTTCCAGCAGCTGTCGGCATCAGGTGCATGAACACAAATGCAGTCCTGCTGCGTTGCCTCACCGGTCCTGCTGCATTGCCTCGTTGGCCTGATCGGCTGCTGGAGGCCTGCAGATGGAGCCGCAGGGGACGTGAGATCCCACTACCATGCTTCTTTTTGCTCCACCGCTAAAAGCCTCCCATCCCCTACTGATTATCCCACCCGTGTGATCGGAGCCAGGGTTGAATATAGATAGTTCTGGAATGGGAGACAAATAAGTTTGCTATATGCAGGAAGGCAATGACCAACCACCTCAGCCTATCTCTTCCCTTGAAGACCCCATAACCACGAGATCTCCACGAGTCGCTTGTGACTTGACAGCATGTAATTATTATTTTATTATTAAGGGGTGCAATGAGCACCGATAACAAGTGAGAAATGTCCAAGTGTTTGTTGAGGCCTGGCAGGGAGATAGCATTGAACTTCTCTTCATCTTGAGTATGCAGAAACCCCTACCTTGTCCGTAGGTGGCCCTACCATTAGGCACTCTGCCCTTAGGGAAAAGTTGTTAAGGGTATTGTGAAATACTCGTCTAAGTATGCTATGTCCCAGGCTTCAAGGGATAAATATAGAACCAATTCAGTTTTGTTTAGAAATTAGGGCATCTTGTACTATGTGTATATGAAATTTCAGTTCTCTGTTTGTAGTGGAGGTCCCACAACCATTTCGGTATCTCAGCGAGTGTTTACATCCCACATGTCCTCCTTATACAATTATGTCTATTAATTTTTGATCAGAGAGGAGGATTGAATTAACCAACTTGGTTTGTTAGGAGAGAACGCCGGAACAGTGTCTCAACAGGATTGGGTTTAAATGTTTGTGGAAAGACATACAGCTTGTGAAATTATTGTATGACACACAGAAGCATTGGAAATAATTGATGTGTGTAAAGGACAGCCGGGATTATCCATTACAGAGAAGCTGACCCATCCAAATTCAGTCCCCCTGCTCCCATTTGGTCAGCAGGTCTTTCTACCATCTGCTTCACTTATATCACTCGGGTCTTTCTTTTCACATTATTATAAGTAGAATAACAAGTTTGTTCTAAATGACAATTGGTTGGCAGAGACTGATACTGAACATATAACTGTTGTGTACTTAAAAATAAGTTGTAGTGTATTTAATATATATATATATAATTACTGTTTTGCTATGATTATGAAAACTGAAGAGGACAAATACAAATTCTATTGGATAGATACCGTTGTTGGATCCTATGGATTTCTTCTGCTAATGGTAGCACTTTCCTCTGTCCTTCTCCTGATGTCTTCTTCTGCTACATGAGGGTCTTCCTCTGGCTTTCTGCTGATGTCTTCTCCCGCTGCAAGAGGGACTGCCTCTGGCCTTCTCCTGATGTCTTCTCCAGTCTTCCTCTGGCCTTCTCCTGATGTCTTCTCCCAATGCAAGAAGATCTTCCTCTGGCCTTCTCCTAATGTCTTCTCCCAATGCAAGAGGGACTGCCTCTGACCTTCTGCTGATGTCTTCTCCCGCTGCAAGAGGATCTTCCTCTGGCCTTCTCCTGATGTCTTCTCCCGCTGCAAGAGGATCTTCCTCTGGCCTTCTCCTGATGTCTTCTCCCGCTGCAAGAGGGTCTTCCTCTGGCCTTCTCCTGATGTCTTCTCCCAATGCAAGAGGGTCTTCCTCTGGCCTTCTCCTGATGTCTTCTCCCAATGCAAGAGGGTCTTCCTCTGGCCTTCTTCTGATGTCTTCTCCCAATGCAAGAGGGGCTGCCTCTGGTCTTCTTGTCTTCTCCTGCTGCAAGGGGGACTTCCTCTAGTCTTCTCCTGATGTCTTCTCCCAATGCAAGAGGGTGGTAGGGTTGCCAGCTCTGGGTTGGGAAATACCTGAAGTTCTTGGTGATGGAGGCTGAGGAAATCAGTGTTTGGGGAGAAGGGAGAACTCAGCGGGGTATAATGCTATGCAGTCCACCCTCCAAAGCATCCATTTTCTCCAGGGGAACTGATCTCTGTCATCTGGAGCCCAGTCATAATTCTGGGAGATCTCCAGCCATCATTTGAAGGCTGGCAACCCTATCCACTGGAATCACTGTAATAGCCTTTTACATCAGGGTAGAGATTCTTACAAACGCACTAGTTGTAAACAGGCTGTCAAAGCATGCCTGGAGCTGGGCAGCCAGAAGAAAGGTAGTGTTATGAGGGAAGCCAGACTTGGGCTGAATCTGGGGTTTCCTTAAATTGTAACTCTGAAGCTCTGTGATTTCTTTTCTTGTTCAGTGTGAGAAGCAGAATGAGGGAGACATGGACATGGAGTTTTTTTTGAAGTACTTTTCCATGTTTAAAGGGAATAAAACTCTGAGTACCAATGTCAAGAGACAATGTCAGGGGAATGTCTGTCCTGTTACTGGACCTCCAGAGGAAGTGGTTGGCCACTGGGCAAGATAGGATGCTGGACTAGATGGACCACTGGTCTGATCCAGCAGGGTTCTGCTTATGTTCTTATGTTGATCTTGCGTACTGTCTGCTGGTAGTCAACAAGGATCTGATTCTTTGACTATTGGTTCAATATGTCATTGACTGTTTCCATGAGTGTTTGAATGGTTGCTTCACGGCATTCCTTCACCATATTGCTTCCTAACCATGCCATGCCATGCAATTGGCTTTTTGTGCATATGTATTCTTACACAGTCTGATCGTGTTCTACCACTATTTTCCCATCCTTCTGGCAGGCAATTATGTAAATAGGCAATTAAATTACAGATCTTATAAATCAGTCATAGATTAGTGCTATGTTTCAATAAAACCTTAGCCTTCAGTGTTTCTTTGAATAGTCCTTAGTTTGATTTCAGCAGTATTTTTGCACATGCAGTTTTGTGAAAAATTGATGCAAACCAGTTTGTCAGCTGTTTGGTAGGAACAGGATGGGTGATTGTCTGGCACTCTAATTGCTCCTTTGAGCATGTATTTATTTATTGACAAAATTTATACCCCACCTTTATGCCCTCAACAGGGCCACCAAAAGTGACTAACAAATTAAAACTTTTGTAATAAAAAAGTCTTAAAGGCCATTAAAACCAAACTGAAATACATCGTGAAAGCAATTAAAAACAGAAGTGAAAACACACACATAAAAATAAAACATTGGGCAGGAAGGAGGGATCACCCCAGGAACACCAAATGAGACAAACAAACAAAAAAAGGGGGACGGGGTGAGAGAACCAATGGTTGTAAAAAAAAAAAAATGGAAAAAGAAATTCTCCTCTCCATAATGTCTCTAGCTCCAGCAAACACTCTGAATAGTAGGGATGGGCACAAACTGCTTGACGAGCCAAAGTTCAGGCCAAATTTTGCCCAGGTTGAGAAAGTCAGGCACGAAAATGCTAGGTAATGGTGGGATGGTGATGTTTTCCAGCCTTGGAACAGAGAACCTGAAAGCTTGACAGGCAATGCTGTCAGCCAATAACAGAGTTTCCTTCTCATTACTCATAATGGGGGGAGGCAATTAGGGGTGTGTGCTTGGTATAGTATCCAAAAGGTGCCGTTGGTTGCCCTCTGTAACATCCAGGGGTCTGTTTCCCGACCCCTCCCTTCACTGCCGCCATGAGCAAACCCCCCTTTTGCCTCCTCCTCCCCTGCAAAAGCACCTTCTTGAGGTGCTGGAGACCCCATTCTTTCACTGCTTGCACCTCCAGGCCTTCTTTTACCACCACCAAGGGTTGGCCAGTTAGCCTGATCCCCACAACCTCAGTCAAATCCCCATTTCCCCATTGCCTCTTTTTGCCTCCTTCCCCTTGCAGCTCCACTTGTCCAAGGTGCCCTCCCCCTTCTGGCCACTCTATAACAATCCCACATCTGAGCTGTCACTGCCTCCCAGGTCTCCCACGGGGATAATCTCAGGAAGCATTTAAACCTGAAAGCCCTTCTCCATTATACCATTAGAGTCCCCATAGAGTCAGGGGCTAGGAGGCTCAGCTTTGCCCTAGGTTCCTCTGAGTCACTATTCTGTTTGTTCATTTGTTTGTTGTTGTTGCTGCAAAGATCAGTATTGAATTCTTCTTTCACATGGTATGCATTTTGGTTTAGTGGGAGTTTGCTGTTCTCAGGTTCCCCTTGCCTTTTGTTTTCATTTCACCCCCGATCCTTTGGGTTGCAGTGGAGGGATTTCTCTTTGTGTGCTTTTGTTTTTGTGCTGTTTTTTTTGGGGGGGGGGAACCTTTAACTTAGTTATTGGCTGGGGTCCTTTTCTCCTCTTCATTTCAAACGCTGCCCCCTTTCTCCTGGGGATGGGCTGCTTGCCTGATTCCAGAGTTACTGCCTGGGGTCCCCTACCCATCTTAATTTCAAATATGACCCCACAGCTCCTGGAGGGGGGGGTTGCCTGCCTGCTTCTAAAATTACTGATTGGGGTCCCTTCCCTTCCCTTGACTCCTCTCCATTTCAAACCTCACCCCCTTCTCCTTTGGGACTGATCTGTGTGGGCACCTGCCTGATTCCACAGTTGCTGTCTGGGGTCCCTTGCTCCTCCCAGGCATGCCAAGAGGGGGGACTGGCCCTGCTCTGCATTCACCATGCCAGTGGTGTGGGAGGGTGGTCCCAGAAGACACAGTTGTGTCCATGGCCTGCAGTCCACTCTGTCAGTGGAGGGGTTCCCAGGGATACTCCCAAACCCATGCCTGACATCTTCTCACAACTCAGTGCCCTGGGTGCATCTTCTGTGGGTGTATGTAACTCAGCTCCCCCAACTCCAACCCACACATAACTGACAGGGCATGTGGGGGTCATCCCAGGGAGATATACCCTGAGTTTGATGCATCTAGATCATTCTGGGTCAGTTCTATGCACTCTTTGTTAGTTCTATGCGCCAGACATGTCCCTGAGAGGCGATTTTCTGGGGGCACCTCATCTGGGGGTCTGCAACTCACCACCTAGGTCCAATCCACATGTAACTTGCAGGGAATGTTGAGGAGCATCCTGGTTGGGGAGGAGCTCCATGAGTTTCATGCATCTATCTTGGCCAGGGTCAGTGCTATGCACTCTGGAACCTGTGCTCCACATATCCCTGGAGCACTTTCCTGGGGGCACCTTGTATGGGGGTCCATAACTCAGCCCCCCCAATCCACACATAAATTGCAGGGTATGTTGTGCGCCCCCCGGGAGGGGCTCCATGAGTTTGATATCTGTAGCTCATCCAGGGTCGGTTCTATGCACTTCCAAACAAGTGCCAATAATATCCCTGAAAAGCAGTTTCCTGGGGCATCTTATTTGGAGCGCGCACCTCATTTGGGGTTCCATAACTTGGCCCACCCAAGTCCAATCCTCACCATACTTGGCGGCCAACCCAAGAATAGTATGCTGGATATGCACCATGATTTTGAGGCCTCTAGGACCCTGGGGGGTGACCCCAGTTTCCGAACCAGTTCAGTTCATGAACATGGCTGGTTTGCGAACCTGGTTCAGGAACTGGTTTGGAAGCCACTGGTTTGTGAACCCAAATCAGGATTACTCACTTTGTGCCCATCCCTACTGAACAGTACCAACCAACAAAGACTGCTTTTTTTGTGACACAAAACATAATGCATACTTCTCTGGTATGAGGGGATATGTGAGGAAGAAATTGAAAGGAAAAATGAAAAAGGTCAAAAACATTGGGGAAGTTTGGAGACTATTTAAAAAGTCAATCCTAGAAGCTCAGAAAAAATATATACCGCAGGTTAGGAAAGGCATGAATAGGTATAGAAAAAAGGCTGCATGGTTAACAAATAAAGTAATGGAAGCCGTAAAAGGTAAGAAGGATTCCTTTAAGCGGTGGAAAGCTAGTCTCAGTGAGGTTGATAAAAAGGAACACAGCCTGTGGCAAATAAAATGCAAGTCTGTGATCAGGCAAGCAAAAAGGGAATATGAGAAGCATATTGCAAAAAGCATAAAGGCCAACAATAAAACTTTCTTCAAATACATTAGAAGTAGGAAACCAGCCAGGGAGGCAGTGGGGCCCTTGGATGACCAAGGGGTAAAAGGAGTAGTGAAGGATGATAGGGAAATGGCTGAGAAGCTGAATGCATTTTTTGCCTCTGTCTTCATTGTGGAAGATGAGAAGTGCTTGCCCACTCCAGAACCACCAATTTCGGGAGGGGGTTTGAAAGACTTGAATCAGATTGCGGTGACAAGAGAGGAAGTCCTATGACTGATGGACCATTTAAAAACTAATAAATCACGAGGCCTAGATGGCATTCATCCGAGAGTTCTGAAAGAACTCAAAAGTGAAGTTGTGGATCTCCTGACAAAAATATGTAGTCTTTCTTTAAAATCTGCCTCCATTCCTGAGGACTGGAAGGTAGCTAATGTCACTCCCATCTTTAAAAAAGGCTCCAGGGGAGATCCAGGAAATTACAGGCCAGTCAATCTGACGTTGATATCAGGTAAGTTGGTGGAAACTGTTATTAAGGAAAGTATTAGTAGGCACATTGATGAACAAAAACTATTGAGGCAAACTCAGCATGGGTTCTGTAAGGGAAGTTCTTGTCTCACTAACCTGTTAGTGTTTTTTAAGGGAGTGAACAAACATGTGGACAAGGGGGACCCAATAGATGCTGTTTACCTTGACTTCCAGAAAGCTTTTGATAAAGTTCCTCATCAAAGGCTCCTAAGTAAGCTCAATAGTCATGGGATAAAAAGACAAGTCCGCTTGGGGATCAAAAACTTGCTTATAAATAGGAAACAGAGAGTGAGTATAAATGGGAAACTTTCTCAATGGAGGGTGGTAAGTAGTGGGGTACCACATAGATCAGTACTCGGTCCAATGCTTTTTAACTTGGAATTGGGAGTAAGTAGTGAAGTGGCTAAATTTGCAGATGACACAAAGTTGTTCAGGGTGGTGAAAACCAGGGAAGAGTGTGAGGCACTCCAAAGGGATCTGTTGAGGATGGGTGAGTGGGTGTCAACGTGGCAAATGGGGTTCAATGTGGTCAAGTACAAAGTGATGCACATTGGAGCCAAAAATCCTAAATATAAATACACATTGATGGGGACTGAACTGGCAGAGACTGACCAAGAGAGAGATCTGGGAGTCGTAGTAGATAACTCAATGAAAATGTCTAGACAGTGTGTAACTGCAATAAAGAAGGCCAAAGCTATGCTGGGGATTATTAGGAAGGGAATTGAAAACAAATCAGCCAGTATCATAATGCCCCTGTATAAATCATTGGTGTGACCTCATTTGGAATACTGTGTACAGTTCTGGTCGCCACACCTCAAAAAGGATATTATAGCATTGGAAAAAGTGCAGAGAATGGCAACTAGAATGATAAAAGGGTTGGAACACTTTCCCTATGAAGATAGGTTAAAATGCTTGGGGCTCTTTAGCTTGGAGAAACGATGGCTGAGGGGTGCCATGATCGAGGTTTATAAGATTATGCATGGGATAGAGCAGGTTGAGAAAGAAGTACTTTTCTCCCTTTCTCACAATACAAGAACTTGTGGGCACTCAATGAAATTGCTGAGCAGTCGGGTTAGAACAGATAAAAGGAAGTACTTCTTCACTCAAAGAGTGATTAACACATGGAATTCACTGCCACAGGAGGTGGTGGCAGCTACAAGCATGGACAGTTTCAAGAGGGAATTAGATAAACATATGGAGCAGAAGTCCATCAGTGGCTATTTGCCACAAAATATAGATAGCAACTCTCAGTCTGGGGCAGGTGATGCACTCTATTCTTGGTGTTGGGGGGGGGCAGCAGTGGGAGGGCTTCTAGTGTCTTGGCCCCACTGGTGGACCTCCTGATGGCACCTGGTATTTTTGGCTACTGTGTGACAGAGCGTTGGACTAGATGGGCCATTGCCTGATTCAACATTGGCTTCTCTTATGTTCTTATATGTATGTGTGTATACACACACACATACACAACTCATCATTGTTGTTCTTTCTTTCTCTGCAGAAATCCTTGCGAGCAATTGCATTTACACAAAACTGCTGGGGTATCTGCAGAAGCACGTTGTGAGTTTGCTAAAAGCAACTGGCATCCAAGTGAATAAGATATCACATCAGCATCCTAATCACTTCACAGCCTAAAGACAAATGCAGGCTGTGCCAGAAGAAAGGGAAGGAGAGGCTGCCAGGGAGACAGATGCTACTGCTGGAAAAGAAATGTCCACAGATCAGCATCTGGACTGGGGGGGGGGAGAGCATGCAGGAAGAAGGAGGGAGGGTTGTGTGTTGAAACTGAAGACAGGAGTTGGTCGGGAGGGGCCTGTATTCCTGAATGCTGCTTTCAGCTCTTACAATTGGCAGAATCAGGTTATAGCACTCATCTTGGACTTTGGCACTTCAGGTGTCAACTTGGGGAGGAGGGCTACAGGCATATCTGGAATTGCTGCACCCCTAGTACTCCAAACCCAAGCAGAATAATTAACATTTTATGAAAACGGCCAGTAATGCAAACAAAGTACATTCATTTTGGTGTTTTCTTTGTAAACCCCCCCCACACACACACACACACAAAAAAACGTATTAGGAGTTTTCCAGATTAAGACAAAGACAAACATATACAGAAAAATGAAATAACTGAGAAATAGTTCTTTTTGCGATGATAGTTAATGCATGCGAATCAATAAATGAGATGGAGAGAGTGCTCTATCTTTCTGTGTTATACCTCTGAGGATGCCAGTCACAGCTACTGGTGAAACGTCAGGTCCTACAATGCCAAGACCACAGCCAGACAGCCCGGAAAATCTACAGCAGCTAATAAATGAGATTATTTAACTGAGGGACCACTAAGTCAGGCACACAAAAGAGAACACTCAGAGTATCATCTTAAGCCCAGTTCCACGCTGCTGAACCCATGGTCTTCAATTACTTTAAAAGGATATCACTTTTCACTATTAATAGTGTTGCCAACCTGGGGTTGGAAAATTCCTGGAGATTTGGGGGGCGGAGCCTGTGGAACATGCGGTTTGGGGAGGGGTCTCAGTGGGTATAATGCCATAGAGTCCACCCTTCAAAGGAGACATTTTCTCCAGGGGAACTGAGTTCTGTCATTTGGAGAAAAACTGGGCCCACCTTGAGGTTGGCAAATCCAGCTATTAGCATTGCACTGTGATCTAAACGTAGAACAAGAAAAAACAACAACAACCCAAACCTGTTACATACTATGAACAATGAAAACTGCTTAAAAGGAAAGGAAAAGGACCGCATAATCAGCAGAAGTAAAATCTATAGCCCAATCCTTCCTGCTTACTCAGAAGTAAATCATATTGTGTTCCGTGGACCTTACTCTCAGGTAATTCTGGATAGGATTATAGTTTAGGGCTGCATACAAACTGGGAGCAAATTGCATTGATTTCAGTGAAGTTTTGACACAATTGTGTGTAAAACACAGCCAACTTAGGGTGACCCCAGCAAGGGACTTTCAAGGCAAGCGAGAAGCAGAGGCGGTTGGCAGTTGCCTTCCTCTGCAGAGTCTGCCTTGGTGGTCTCCCTTCCAAGGACTGACCCCGCTTAGCTTCCGAGAACTGACGAGACTGGACTATACCACGCTGCCTCCCTCCACCCTTGACACACTTACACAACGATTATTTTGATCTATGGAGGAAGTCTAAGTAGGTCTACTCAGAGATAGATCCCATTTTATGCAATGGGGCTTACTCCAAGGAGAGCGTTCTTGGGGCACCAGCCACAACTTTTTTTAAAAAAAATTACGCTCCTCCTTTGTAATGGGGATGTGTGTAAAGTCATACAAATGACTAGAACAGCTAACAGGCAAAATGTACAAGTGGAAAACAGGATTTTTTTAAAACAAAAACAAAAACACAGGAGCATGGCACCTGAAAACAAAAACAGATGTTTGCCATTTCCTTTCTTTTCATATTTTTCTGTATCCCGCTCACCGCTTTTCATGCTGTCTTTGTAGATTTGTTTGAATGTCTATGCATGTTGTATGGCTTCCATGCAATATTTATACACCGCGTACGCAATGTAGATGTATCATATACATATAATGCATAATGCTGACTTATTCTCAGAAATAACACTGGGAAAAAATATGCATATTTCATGGGAAACAATCTGCACGAAAATGGCGTGAAAATAAAGAATCATGGGTTTGATTCACACACGGGAGATGCAACGTTTATACAGGGACTGGAGGAGGGGGTTTGAAACAGCAGATATTTAAAATCTGACATCTAATGTACTCTGTGGCAGCCCTAATACTCAAGACTAGCCCTATCTTGTCAGAACTCAGAAGCTAAGCAGGGTCAGTACTTGGGTGGGAGGCCATCAGGGAAGTCTAGGGTTGCTACGCCGAGGCAGACAATGGAGAACCACTTCTGAACCTTTCTTGTCCTGCAAACTTCATGAGGTGGAACTTCATGGAGTCACCATGAGTCGGCTGTGACTTGATGGCACACAGTATCATGCACTACAGAAGATGCACTATCGATGGCACACAGTATCATGCACTACAGAAGACCCTGATGCTGGAAAAGATTGAAGGAAAAAGAAGAAGGGGACGACAAAGGATGAGACGATTAGACAGTGTTATAGATGCAATGAACATGAACTTAAGCAAACTCTGGAGCACGACGGCCTGGTGTGATGTGGTCCATGGGGTCACGAAGAGTCGGACTCGACTGTGCAACTGAACAACAAGAACAACATAGAGGCTAACAGGTATGCTGTACGAGTACAGCCCCTGCCCTCTCCAAAAGGTATCGGGAATATCAGGTTCATGCAATACCTCATGAACACATGAAGCTGTCTAGATCTTGTCTCGCCCTCTCTTTTCTTGAAATTATGGAAACTTGCCCACAGACAGAGTAGTCCTGGAGCATGCTTCACCAAGGTGATCCTGGACTTCATTGGTGGTCGCCCATCCAAATACTAACCAGCTCCTGCCCCACTTACTAACTGGGCAGGAATTATTCTTCTCCTCAGAAGATATAGCCATTTTGCTTTGGCATGAATGGTAGTTTCCGGATACCAACCAATCATCCTCGCCAAAATCTCAATCCCAGTTCTGGTCTCTGTGTAAAATGAACACCAGCTTAGGCTGACTCTTAAATGTTCAGTTCTGATGTTGAATTCTTACTCAGAATTTATAGAAAATAGTTGAGGTCAAAGAGTCATTTCCCTTCACTCCAAAGGTGAACCTTCCTGCCCCTTTAATCTGTTTGTGAAACATTTCTGAAACGTGCCTATATCGGGCCAAACTACCAGTCTGAACTGGGCCTCAGACTCACTGAACTGACTCTTTCAGGAGCCGACTGACTGACTGTTTGACTCCTGAAAGACCAACTGATCGAGAGATGAAGAAGAGGAAGAAGAGGAAGAAGAGGAAGAAGAGGAAGAAGCAGCAGTGGGGGAAGCAGTCTGTCATTCTAGCTGTTAACTCTAGTTAACGCAAGTTAACTCTAGTTAACTCTTCACCTCCCAGGTCTCTGAAATTGCTGCACTAGGAAAGCTGCTGTTAAGTGTAGTCGACAATTCATCAGGATAATTTCTACTAAAAATGGTCCATTTTTAAAGTGCATTTTGTAGTTTCTGAAGTATTGGGAAAAGTGTCACCATACGGAAATTAATCTTACCCTCATATGGTGGCAGGGAAAAAAAAATCTTACACTTATTTTTCTTAATTGGAAGCTTAATTTTGTCACTGTTTTTATTTGTGGCTGAGGTCTGCGGCTTGATTGGAATTCATTGTTTGCTTTTTCAGTTCTCACAGTCCCATTGGAGCCAAGATTTATCCATTCAAAGGTGTTGAATAAAACAGCGATTATATGGACATTGCACATGCTAATCTTGACTCATCTCTCTCTAAGGACAGCTGTTTTTTTGCTTTTTTGTTTGAGAGTTTGTCTGCTGTGGAGATAGGTAGTGAGATAAAGAAACAAAAAAAAACCCTGGGAAAGTGGACAGTACAGCACACTTGGGGACATCACGTCCTTTTTTTGTTCCCCGAGTGCAGAGGTAAAATAGATTTGAACCAAATGGGCTGGAACAAAATAGTATTTGTTACACCTTACTTGTCTCCTGTGAATCCCCATCCATCAGGCTATGAGCAGAAAGAAGAAGATAAAATGTGGATGACTAGACAATGACCCAGTGAGGATGTGGAAAGGTATATGAAGGCTATAAAATGAGTTAATTTGTGGCAACTCTTAAGACAATAGACAATATAAAATATGTCGACTTGGGAATAAATCTCATCAGGAAGAGCGTGTGTTATCACCTGGACATTGTAGCTCCGCAGAAGTTTCAGGGGTCAAGAATGGCATGTTGTGTATTAATCTTTTGATTCCACTTGACCTTCAGAAGAAGGATGGGTTACAGAGGGTGACCACCATCTTTAGTGCTAAAACTTATACACATGATTTTGACGAAAGGTCCAAGCACTCACCTTGTGTTTGTTAAGTGGCATCAAGACAATTCCAACTTATGGTGACCCTATGAATTAATGACCTCAGATCTTGCAAACTGAAGGGCATGGCTTCCTCTGTTGAGTTAGTCCATCTTGTGTTGGGTCTTCCTCTTTCCCTGCTGCCTTCAACTTTCCCTACCATGACTGCCTTTTCCAGTAACTCTTGTCTTCTCATCATGACAGTACCTCACAGCCATAGAATAACATTCAATAGACTTTTGCTACGAGCCTAAGAAGAATTTGCTTGGAGTAAGCCCCGTTGAAGATGGGACTTACTTCTGACTAGACCTGCTTAGATTTCCCCCCTGTATTCTATAGACTACAAAAAGATGGAAGGTGGTGCTGGCTAGAAAAAATAAAAGTTTCATCAGAGTGATGGTCATGATAGACCCAACATGTTCTTTTTTTGGGGAAAAAACCCTTTTCTAGAAGAGATCACATATTTCTTTTATCTAAGTATCTTCCTCCAGACAATACTGTGATCCTGATTTTGTGTTATCTAGAGCCATCTTAAAGTATGCTGGTCCTTTTCTTATGTTCATTTGGATGTTCTCTTACTTAAAAACAAACAAACAACCCCCCCCCAACACATGGTGTGAGCATGTTCCTGTTGGTGGCTAGAAGTGAAAATAATAGAACTGAGTCAGACATGTGTAGCGAGTAGCGAGTAGGGACGGGCATGAATCGACTGAAGAACTAAAGTTTGTCATGAATTTTGGCCAGTTTGTGGTTCATGAAGCAATGATTAGGTTTAAACCCCTGCTTTCTGCTCTTCATGAAAAACAGCTGAGAGGCAGGTTTAAATGCCCCCCTGCTTTCGGCTCCCCATGAAAAGCTGGGGGGGAACAGAAAGCAGGGGTTTAAATGGTTCCTAGTCATCTCACCCCCTTGCTTTTTGCTTGCCATAGCAGCAGGAAGTAGAAAGCAAGGGGTGAAATGGCTCAGAGACATTTAAACCTCTGCTTTCTGTGCCCTGGGGGTTTCCATGAGGGAGCAGAAAGAAGTGGTTTAAATAGTCTTCTGCTTTCTGCTTCCCATGAATAGCTGTGGGGAGCAGAAAGCAGGGGTTTAAACTTTAAATGGCTCACAAACCAATACAAACTAAGTCAGTCTGCAAACCAACCTCCTGGTTCATTTGGATTTGTGGTTCAATTTGTAGTTCAGCCATGAGCCAAATGGCAAAAATGCAGTTCGGGCCCATCTCTAATAGTGAGCATCTAGATATGTATACACTATATACTCATAGACAAAATTGGGAATTGAAGGAATTTGGGGTCCCAAATGCCCTGACTTGGATAGCCCACACTAGCCTGATCTCATCAGATCTCAGAAGTTAAGCAGTGTCAACCCTGGTCAGTTTTTGGATGGGAGATCACCAAGAAAATCTAGGGTCACTATATAGAGGCAGGCAATGGCAAATCATCTCTGTTCACCACTTGCCTTGAAACTCTACAAAGTCACTTATGTTGGTTGCAACTTGACAACCACAGGGTCCCAAATGCGTGGATAAATTACAGCCAACAATTAACCAAGTGTGTTGTCTCAGTTCTGCTCTTCTCTACAGATGAGTATATGAAGAAAAAGCTTCTATGCTTTAAAAGCATCAATTTTCTCGGTTTTTCAAATAGCAGTCAGCACCATATCCCCACCAGAGCCTCTATACTGGCAAGGAAAAATGAATCCTGAGATTAGTTATAATGAAAATCCACTTTAAGTAATCTGAGAGTATTCCAGCATTGGATATAATTCCTGTTAATTCTGTTTTGTGAAATATCGCCATAACAATTATGGCTTTAGGTGGTTTGAAGATACAACCATGTCTGGATCAAGTTGGGTTTGTTTAAAAATCCATTGTTCAGATACTTGGGGACACTTTGTCCACTATGTGGCAGCAAAACCAGATTCACATTACCTGTTCCATCCCCTGACATTTGTCCCCATTCTATACACACTGTGGAAAACAGATGTACATACTATGTGGGTTTTATTTTTTGTAATTTCCTTTGTTTATACCCACCTTGTCTCCCCAGTGTGAACCCAAATTTGTTCATATAATTCTCCTCTCCTCCATTCTTATCATCATAACAAGTCTGTGGTCCTTTCCGCACTTGGATCTCATCCCTGGTTTTATCAGAGTTCAACTTGCAACACAATACCTTGCACTTATCCCTGGTTATAACAGCATCCATTTATCCCAAGACAAGTGCGGGGTGAAGCTGGGGTGACCTCAATGTGGGAACAAAAAAATACCCTGAGATGATTATAGCTGTGAACTCGAGTGTAGTGTAGAATGTAAAAATACCCCGAGATAATTACAGGGGTGAACTCGAGTGTAGTGTAGAATGTAAAAATACCCCGAGATAATTACAGGGGTGAACTTGAGTGTAGTGTAGAATGTAAAAATACCCTGAGATAATTACAGGGGTGAAGTAGAGTGTAGTGTAGAATGTAAAAATACCCCGAGATAATTACAGGGTTGAACTCGAGTGTAGTGTAGAATGTAAAAATACCCTGAGATAATTACAGGGGTGAACTCGAGTGTAGTGTAGAATGTAAAAATACCCCGAGATAATTACAGGGGTGAACTCGAGTGTAGTGTAGAATGTAAAAATACCCCGAGATAATTACAGGGTTGAACTCGAGTGTAGTGTAGAATGTAAAAATACCCCGAGATAATTACAGGGGTGAACTCGAGTGTAGTGTAGAATGTAAAAATACCCTGAGATAATTACAGGGGTGAACTCGTGTGTAGTGTAGTGTAGAATGTAAAAATACCCCGAGATAATTACAGGGGTGAACTCGAGTGTAGTGTAGAATGTAAGTTTGGGGACAGGGTTGAACCAGGATTTGGGGTCTAGTGCAGAATCATCCTGTCTGGTAGATTAGGCTAAGAATGCTGAGCTTCCAGGGGAGAGTGGGGATTTGACCTGGGTCTCGCAGATTTTAGTCCATCACTCTACTGCACCTGACTGGTTAGTCTCACCATTTTCAGACACTCCTCCCACCTGGGTCCCAACACATATCTATTGGATATTAAATACCAGGCCTTTTCCGATTTTGACCACCCAAAAGTCAGTGTTGGTGGTCATGGGACAAAAGCCAAGAGAATCAAGAAAGATGGGAACTGCAATGAGGAGGGGAATGGCAACAGATAGTCCAGGAAAGCTGATAGATCCAACTGGGGTTGACAGCAGTGGGCTGGGAAATTCCTGCAGATCTGAGGATGGGGTTTGGGGAAGAGAGGGACATCAGCAGGGTATAATGGCATCGAGTCCACCCTCCAAAGCAGCCATTTTCTCCAGGGGAACTGAACTCTTTAGTCTGGAGATTAATTGCAATTCTGGGGGATCTCCAGGTCCCACCTGGAGGTTGCCAACCCTAGATCCAGCTCTTTATGGACAGTATTACAGCATTTCAGGGACTGCCCTCTACAAGCTGAGAGCCAGTTTGGTGTAGGGGTTAGGAACACGGACTCTAATCTGGGAGAACCAGGTTTGATTCCCCGGTCCACCACATGCAGCTGCTGGAGTGACCTTGGGTCAGTCACAAATTCTCTCAGAGCTGTTCTCTCAAGAACAGTTCTCTCAGAGCTCTTTCAGCACCACCTACCTCACAAGGTGTCAGTTGTGGGAAGGGGAAGGGAAAGGGGATCGTAAGCCATTCTGGGACTCCTTCAGGTAGCGAAGGGTGGGGTATAAATCCAGTCTCTTCTTCTGTATGCAGGGGAAACCCATCACAAAACTAACCATTAATTTTAACAGTTGTCAAGTGGGTAAATTACAATTGATAGCATCATGATTTACAATTGCAAATTTAGGAGACTTTCTTTCTGCTTAGAATGGTGTTTATGGCAGTTTACTTACATCACTGGGTACACTTATTTCTCTTATTTTCTTTTGATGTTCTACATTTTGTAAATCTTTTTTTTTTTTTTTTACTGTGGGCCCAATGGAATATAAAGATACTTCTTGTGTGACTTTGAACAAACTTTTCTGTTTCCAACTGCATTTTAGTTACTATTGTGAATGACTTTCCCAACAGGAGCACAGGCCAATTTAAAGTCCAGGCGCCAGGCAATCTGAGATCCACCCGCTTTCTTCAGTAATATAATTATTCCCTCCGAGGCTCTTAATTGTATTCATCACACCATGATTTCTGCACAAATTAAGCATGCATTTACTGCTATATATAACTTTGCTTTGCAGTTAACATCCCAGAAACAAATTTCAAGGCGACCGGATTCTGTACTTAGTCATCTCCCCAAATCAACAATGTTAGTGTCCATGTTGACTGTAAGGGCATTCAAAAGCAGATTCCTGTTTTCTGACAGGAGAAAACTGTATGCCAAAAGGATGGGAGAAACAAAGAAGAAAAATGTTCCAGATATTTTTTTTTTCTGGGCTGATCTGGCAAGCCGTTCTGATCTTATAATTCAGAAGCCAAGAATACTGGGGCAGGTGTTTACATCTTACTTGCTTAGTATAAATTGCCAATCTGACCATATATATTGTGAGATGCCGTTAACACCAAAGGCTGCCTAATAACCTGTTTATCATATTGAAATGGAAGGGGTTAATGCAGAAAAGAGCATAAGGATTGCCGTACTGGATAGAACCAACATTGATCTAGGTCCTGGTCACACGGAGCATTTGCCCCACCGAAGACATGGTAGCTCTGTGGGATTTCCGGGCAGGATCACACAGACACATCTGGGAGGCATAGCACTCCCATGGCCAACACACAGCTTCCCGCCGAAGCTGTGGAATAAAAAACCACCAGGAATGGAGCACTAGTTTCTGGAAGCTCCAGAGCAAAGGCCAGCATCTGATCAAGGAAGTGCCAATATCCCACGGCATCCGACTCCCACCCATGTCCCAGGGCAAACCAGATGTTGTAAGTTTCCATGGGATGCGCACCAATGCCAAATGGCGCATGCACACACACACAAGACACCAACAGCGGCCCGCCCCCCCCAACGGCACATGCACACATTACACCAGCGCAGCTTGTGTGCTTGTGCTGTGTTGCTTTTTCGCCATGCTACAGCATCGCGGTTTGCTCAGCACTAAGAGCTGGAGCGTGGCAGCTCGGTGGACCATGTGATCGGGCTACCGCACCTTATTTTGCTCTGGGACGAACAGCCATGCCTCCCCCCCCCCATGTTTTCTGACCCGTATGACCGGGTCCCTAGTCTAGTATCCCAACAACCAACAAAACCATTATCCCACCTTTTCACTGGTCATTTAATAGATTTTATGACCTGCATTCCCTGTTTTATACTGTTGTGGTGGTGGGGTCAACACCAGCCCCCCATCATCCTCCATCTCCCATATTGGCATGCCCAGCAACCAACAGGCCCACCAATGGGGTCGCAGATGCAACTTACAGAGATCTTCTCTTCAGTCAGCTGATCATTGGTGGATGGTCCTTTAAGAATCAGGCGGGCACTTTGACAGCTGGCCCTTTGAGAGCCAGCTGTCTGACACTCATCTGTTGGGAAACTCCATCTCAGGGGAGTAACAAGGCAGAAATGGTTCAGGAAGTGCTGTTGGTCCCTCAGAGGCTTGGCCACACCCCAATAAGGCTTCTGAGTAGATGGAGGCCACTGGACATGCCTCAGGCCTGGCTAAGTCCTTTGAAAGGCTTGAGGGAGGAAACGGACCAGCTCTGGTTCGCAACTCAGAAGGGAGTAGAGGTAGAAGAGAGGATTAGGGTGGTGTCCAACCCCCTAATGCCAAGTGAAGGCATTTCAGTCTAACTGGGCCCTGGTGCATAACAGCCAGGATCTGCGATCCTACATATTCTTATTACCATGTGGTATTATGTCAATCATATCCATGGTACAGTAAAGGTTTTATGGCTGCTAAACTGAGACTGTTTCTGGTTGCTGTTTTGGTTGGTTTGCTTTTATTTGAGGGGTGGTGTTAACTTACATAAGACCATAAGAGAAGCCAATGTTGGATCAGGCCAATGGCCCATCCAGTCCAACACTCTGTCACACAGTGGCCAAAAATACCAGGGGCCATCAGGAGGTCCACCAGTGGGGTCAGGACAGTAGAAGCCCTCCCACTGTTGCTCCCCCTGATTTTTAATTGACTTTTAATTGTTAATATTGTAAGTCATCTCAAGCAATTGAAATGCCTTCACTTGGCATTAAGGGGTTGGACAGGCTATGAACATGGCTGGAGAACTCCTACAAGATAATGACTCAGACATACCCCACCTTCCAGGGCAGATAGAAATTACTTGCCCACCATTTTTCTGCTCACCTTGACACAGAGAGTACTCCATATTTCTGTGTTATACCTTTGAGGATGCCAGTCACAGCTACTGGCGAAACGTCAGGTCCTACAATGCCAAGACCATGGCTACACAACCCAGAAAATCTACAGCAACTAATGAACTCTGGCCGCGAAAGCCTTCGACAACAAATTGTTCCATGGTTTGGTTTGTTCCTTTATCGGTGGCTTGCTCATTTCATTGTCTAATTACTACAGTTTGCTTTTTTTCACACTCAGTTTGGGTAGTAGCTTCATTTAAATAGTGATTAATTTTTTTAAAGAAGTTTCCTGATTACTTTAATGAGCAAATTTCAATTCATTACAACATGTTGCTTCATACACATGAGAGAAGTTAATAACAATCCTGCAAAAATCAGTGAAGAACATTACAAATGTACACTTGATGCCACAAAAACAGTTCTTTGGGATTCTTTATCTACCCTGAGGGTTCCCTATAATGCTTCCCCCCCTTCCCCCCCATAATGCTTTGCGTACTTCTCATAGTCTGGTTTCGATGTTAAGAGTCACAGGGGCAATGTTCCCTCTAAGATGAGTTAGTGTGAGCTAGCTCACAGTTTTTTAGCCTCCGGATCACACATTTTTGTCTAAGCTCAGGAAGGATGGCTCCGGAGCAAACTAATTTATGTAGCAGCCAAACCGCTCGCTCACAACTTTAATGCCAGTAGTTCACAAAGTAGAATTTTTGCTCACACGACTCCACAGCTTAGAGGGAGCATTGCACAGTGGATATACAATTCTGCACCTGCAACTCATTTTCTCCCTGTTATATAGTATTTAACAGTATGATAAGGTGGAAATGGAAGAGGAATTAGAAGAATAGATTTGGCTCTGCTGGGAAAGGGGTAGAGATGTGGGGTGTATGAAGTGAGACTCCTACTCTGCCGTCCCATTGTATTTCCGCAATAGGTTGGTTTACATAAAAGAAAGAGATCGGCTTCAGCTATTCTCAGCTATGTGGATTGGTCTGGACCTTATAAACATGCACTTTCTCACTTTCTTTCATTGAAAGGTCAGCCGACATTAATACTGCAAATTCCCAATGATACTGGCTGCCAGTTAAGTTATGTTTTAGACAGAATTTGAAACAATGGGTGATTGAAATATCGGAAAAGAACAATACTTTAAAAAAATTCTGGACAGCATGAATATTCATATTACTTATATAAAGGTCTATAATAGCCATCATCAGAGGGTGTTTTTTTTTTTTTTGAGACCTCAGAACAATAAGTGAGGGAAAGAAAGAGGCTCACAAAAGTAAATCAGAAGGGAACTGGGATGAGATAATGCCTGATTGTTTGCAGACGAAATGACTCATTGGGATATAAATAGTTTAGTTTGCTATTACGGGGCCGGGCTGGTAAATAATTCCCAGGTCTGATCCTTTAATAATTGATGGAAAATCAGCCACCAACATAAAAGTTCATTTTTGCCCACATGACGATGTGAGCTGGTAAACAGCGTTCCTTTATGTTATCTACGAGATACAGAGCCAGTTTGGTGTAGTGGTTAAGAGCGATGGACTCTGATCTGGAGAACCGAGTTTGAGTCCCCGCCTCCTCACATGAAGCTTGCTGGGTGACCTTAGGCAAGTCACAGCACTCTCAGCCTAAAAATAAGCATAGCTCGCCACCTAAGTGATGCCAAAAAAGAGGTGCAGCTTTGGCAGCCAAACTATCCCCCCGGGGATCTCCTGGCTATCCCGCGCACAATGCCACACAACCATTCCAATTCATCTATGAGATTCATTTCTGCTCTGCTTCCAAAGAGCTCATAGGAGGATACGTGTGCTCCATTCCTGGAAGAGATCCGGGCCCTGTGGGACCTTATGCAGTTCCGCAGGGCCTGCAAGATGGAGCTCTTCCACCAGGCTTTTGAGTAGGGGCTGCCACCACTTCTGTACCACCACCGTGTTGAAATCTCGAGGCGTACTGGCCCTGGTATGAGACTACAGCTATGGTGGGACATCATCGGAGCAGTGATAAATGTGCTTGCTAGAATGTTTAGTGATTGGTCTTATACCGTGAATTATACGTTCTGTTGACCGCTGTTTTAACTGTTTGATTGTTTTATTGGTAGTCGATTGTTTGTGTAATGGTTTTATTGGTAGTTGATTGTTTATGCTTTTAGTATCTATGTATGGCATTTGCCTCCATGTTTTACTGTCAATGGATGGCTTTTGCCTTCTGTTCACGGCCCTGAGCCCACGTTGGAAGGGCGGGATATTAATCCAATAAATAAATAAATCAATAAACTGCTTCAGCCAAGTTAGGGATAACAATTCTACGGAAGCTACCAGAAAGAGCTGTCAAGTGCTGCTGGACTAATGTTGCATTAGAACTAGTAATATCTGACAAGGTTTTCAACAGGTCCCAGACCAATTCTTTGCTACTCAGTTGGCAACCCTAGAAAAAAAAATTGTCCTCAGCCCTCATCACCTTGAGAGAGCCGGTTTGGTGTTGTGGTTAGGAGTACGGACTCTAATTCGGGAAAACCGGGTTTGATTCCCCACTCCTCCACATGCAGCTGTTGGTTGACCTTGGGCAAGCCATAATTCTGTCAGAGCTGTTCTTGAAAGAGCAGTTCTTGAAAGAGCTCTCTCAGCTCCACCTACCTCACAGGCAGTGTTCCCTCTAAGCTGAGTTAGTGTGAGCTAGCTCACAGGTTTTTTAGCCTCCAGATCACATATTTTTGTCTTTGCCCAGGAAGGGTGGCTCCAGAGCAAACTAATTTATGCACTATCCCAATCACTCACTCTCCACTTTAATGCCAGTAGCTCACAAAGTAGAATTTTTGCTCACAAGACTCCACAGCTGAGAGGGTACATTGCTCACAGGGTATCTGTGGTGGGGAGGGGAAGGGAAAGGAGATTGTAAGCCGCTCTGAGACTCCAAGTGGATGCTGGGGTATAAATCCAGTCTTTTCTTCTTTTCTGGATGCGTTAGTCCTCTATAATTCAAAATGGGTCCAGGTAGTCAGATTTTCTGAATTTCAGGCACAGAGATTTTTTGGGGGAGGGGAGGAGGAGCTAAAGCTTGGCAGCTAGCAGATTATAGGGGATGGAAACCAATCGGAGCCTAATAGACCAGAAGACAGAATCTGGTGATACAGATGAGGAGCTCGACTGTGCTCTTTGCCACAGAGCGGATCCCAATGGGCATCAGGAAAGAGCCAATAGCAGAAGTTCTACAGCCATGCACCGTATCACCCGATCCCTCACCTCAAGTTTTATTCTTTCTCCTGAAATGAAGAAGGAAACTCTGAACTCACTCTCCAGAGACTAGATCACCCATATCTTTTCCTGGTTGGGGATTCCTGACTCAATGTAGGTGCTAATGTCTTGCATAACTCTCCTTTGAGGTGTTAATTTATTCAGCTATATTTCTGTAAGTTCCTGTTGAATTTACTTCTCTGACTTTATCTGGCATGAGAGTTTATGTTGTTCCTACTTTGTTCATCTAACAACAGGAGAGAGTGATCCTCACCCATTCTGAATTAGAAGAAGAATGAAGAGGAGGAGGAGGAGAATCGGCCAGTATCTTAATGCCCCTGTATAAATCAATGGTGCTACCTCATTTGAAGTACTGTGTACAATTCTGGTCACTGCACCTCAAAAAGGATATTATAGCACTGGAAAACGTGCAGAAAAGGGCAACTAGAATGATAAAAGGGTTGGAACACTTTCCCTGTGAAGAAAGGTTAAAAAGCTTGGGGCTTGGAGAAACGACGGCTGAAGGGTGACATGATTGAGCCTTACAAGATTTTGCATGGGATAGAGCAGGTCGAGAAAGAAGTACTTTTCTCCCTTTCTCACAATATAAGAACTCGTGGGCACTCAATGAAATTGCTGAGCGGTCAGGTTATAACAGATAAAAGGAGGCCCTTCTTCACCCAAAGAGTGGTTAACACATGGGATTCACTGCCACAGAGGGTGGTGGTGGCTACAAGCATGGACAGCTTCAAGAGGAAATTAGATAAACATATGGTGCAGGGTCCATCAGTGGCTAATAGCCACAAGATATAGATAGGGCCTCTCAGGCTGGGGCAAGGGATGCTCTGTATTCTTGGTGCTTGGGGGGGGGCACCAGTGGGAGGGCTTCTACTGTCCTGGCCCCACTGGTGGACCTCCTGATGGCACCTGGCATTTTTGGCCACTGTATGACAGAGTGTTGGACTGGATGGGCCATTGGCCTGATCCAACATTGGCTTCTCTTATGTTCTTACGTTCTTAAGAGCTGGCATTATACCCCACTCTTTACTCAGAGTCTTAGAGTGGCCTTCCCTTCCTCTCCCTACAGCAGATACCCAGGGAGGTGGGGGGGGGGGGCTGAGAGAGCTCTGAGAGAACTGCAACTTGGCCCAAGGTCACCCAGCACCTGTATGTGGAGGAGTTGGCTTCGTATCACACATTCAACAATATGTGTGTGGACTGTAACATGAGAGTGTACATTCGAAGAACGATCAATTGTGGATTGTATAATGTGTTCATTGTAACTTGTGAATGGGGCTTCTCTTCACCTCTAAGGTGCCTCCAAGGTGTCCCTGGACTCCTAGAAAACATGGCACACCTGAGACACCTTTACTGGTTATGAAAAAGACCCAAGGAAATTCTAAAGCCAAAGTTGTATTGGAGTGTTTGTGTGATGGAGAGAAGAATTGCTTTTCAGTGACTGATGTTCATGCACGGTCCCTTGAAAGAAGAGGTCTGCCTTCCTCCTTCAGGCTTGCCCTTTTATTTATCGTCAGTGGCTTAGTTTTGTACCACAGCTGAAGCTCAGGCTTACATCTCACTTCAAAAAGGATGTGGACAGAATCGAACAGGTGCAGATGAGAGCAGCGAGAATGACTGGGAGCCTGGAGACCAAACCCTATGAGGAAAGGCTGAGGGATTTGGGAATGTTTAGTCTGGAGAAGAGAGAGATAGAAGAAGAAGAAGAAGAAGAAGAAGAAGAAGAAGAAGAAGAAGAAGAAGAAGAAGAAGAAGAAGAAGAAGAAGGAGGAGGAGGAGGAGGAGGAGGAGGAGGAGGAGGAGGAGGAGGAGGAGATTGGATTTATACCCCACCCTTCACTCAGAGTCTCAGAGAGGCTTACAAACACCTTTCCCTTCCCCTCCCCACAACAGACACCCTGTGAGGTAGGTGGGGCTGAGAGAGCTCTTTCCAGAACTGTCCTTGAGAGAACAGCTCTGAAAGGACTGTGGCTTGCCCAAGGACATCCAGCAGCTGCGAGTGGAGGAGTGGGGAATCAAACCCAGTTCTCCCAGATTAGAGTCCGCACACTTAACCACTACACCAAACTGGCTGGAGGTTGGGAGGGGGGAAACACAATTGCTCTCTTGAAGTATCTGAAGGGCCATCACTTAGAGGAGGGCAGGGAGCTGTTCCTGTTGGCAGCAGAGGATAGGAATCGCAATAGTGGGTTTAAATTACAGGCAGCAAGGTACTGGCTGGATATCAGGAAAAAAAACTTTTTTACACTTAGAGTTCTGCACCAGTAGAATCAGCTGCCTAGGGAGGTCGAGAGATCCCCCTCACTGGCAGTCTTTAAGCAGCATCTGGACAGACTTCACGTTCCTGGGATCCCAGATCACTGCAGATGGTGACTGCAGCCATGAAATTAAAAGATGCCTGGTCCTGGGGAGGAAAGTGATGGCAAACCTAATCAGCATGATAAAAAGTAGAGACATCACCCTGCCAACAAAAGTCCGCATGTTAAAAATGGTATCCCGAGTATTAATGTATGGTTGTGAGAGTTGGACTATAAGGAAGGCTGAGTGCCGCTACACCGAAGAATAGATTCTTTTGAATTATGGTGCTGGAGAAGACTCTTGAGAGTCCCTTGGACTGCAAGGAGATCAAATCAGTCAATCCTAAAAGAAATCAACCCTGATTGTTCCCTGGAAGGCCAGATCCTGAAACTGAAGCTCAAGTACTTTGGCCACCAGATGAGAAGGGAGCACTCACTGGAGAAGACCCCGATCCTGGGAAAGACTGAAGGTCAAAGAAGAAGGGGTCGGCAAAGGAGGAGATGGCTAGACAGTGTCACCGATGCAACGGACATGACATTGAGCAAACTTCAGAGGATGGCTGAAGACAGGAGGGCCTGGCGTGATGTGGTCCATGGGGTCGCGAAGAGTTGGACGCGACTCTGCAACTGAACAACAACAACAACAAAAGGACAAACACTGGTCAGGGATGCTGATCCTGCACTGAGCAGGGGGTTGGACTAGATGGCCTGTATGACCCCTTCCAACTCTGCGATTCTATGATTCTAGGATTGTATCCAGGAATGGACCATCGTGATGTCCTCCTGTTTGCCTCATTAGGCTCCACATGCCACAGAGATCAACGACTGTGCACTGATTTCACCAAATGTGCTGTCATTCTCTCTTTCTTTCTCTCCCCCTGCTGGTGCCCTGCCTCAAGATATGGGGTGAAATCCTCCACTTGCTCCTGTTTTTCTGCAGCATTTCAACTTTCCCTTTTGCGAAACGTCCTCTCCTTCAACGGGCAAGAGCACCCTTCTCTCCTCTGCTGGCAATCTGTTACCGATCTCCCACTTTCATCCCCTTCTGCAGATACATCCTAATGAAATCATTATGGCAGAACTGTTGGTTTTCATCCTCCTTCCCTCTCTCAGTATACGGCGATAATGATCTCATTTTATTTTATTTTTTGATACGCTGACACTGCATCTGTCTCTTTTTTTCTCTCTCCACCCCCTTTAAAAAAAACAACCCTTTCCCCTATTTTATGTTTATTTAAACAAACATATTTAATTATTCAAATCATACCGCTTGTACAATCCTATTCAATACGAAAACATTTTGATTATCAGATCGAGGATAGTGACACGGGCGCTAACGTGCGTTTTGTTGTGCAAATTACAACATGCTAAACAATAATGCCTTGTATCTCTGCAAGATAAAATATTGGTTTGATGAGGCATGGAACAACAACAACAACAAAAAAAGACTTTGCCTTTAAGCACAGAGTATCTGTCTCAAGTCGTATCTCAGCTGGTAGATTCCAGGCTGTTGTGCATTCTTCTCCATCGCAGGATGAAACAGGCCAGGAACAGAGTTCAGAGAACTCCTCCGGGTGGGAGACATATTAGTGAAACAGAGGGTCAATCTGCATTTAGCATTTGCTCCGTTGTTTTACCAAACTCACACTGGAACAGTAAAAGATGCAGTTCAAAACCACATTCAACTATTCCGGGCCAACACTGTACTGACTGTAGAGTCTACCCCAGAATGGCCATAAAACGGCCATAAATCTATTCAGACAGCCACCATAAAATCAGAGATCAAATGAAGTGAAAGCAGCATGCAGTCTGGACACTGCCATAAAATGTAACAAAGTGAAAGTGGCATGCAATGTAGATGGGAATTTCTGTTCCAGTGTGGGTTTGGTAAGACAGCGGAGCAAATGCTAGATGCAGATCGGGCTAGAGTTGTCCTGATCACATGTTACAGTGAACGTGCGTACGATCCACGTATATTGTTTATTATGCTTATTTTTTAAAAATCATGTCCTGCTTTCCCCCTAATCAGGGACTCCAAGAGGCTTCTCACATTGTTCTCCCTCAACCATGTAATCCAGGGGTGTCAAACATAAGGCCCCGGGGCCTGGAACTGGCCCATCCAGGGTTCTTTATCCGGCTTGTGTGCAACTGCTGTGAGGGAGGAAACAGGAGGCTGTGTGTGTGTGTGGGGGGGGGGGGCGAGTGGGCAGAGCCATTCCAATTATGGCTTCAGCATGGCAGAACAACCTCACCTGCAGCAGTCAAGCCAGAACCCCTTCACTTCAGTGGCAGCCTCATCAGTAAGTTGGGAGCCACCACAGCCATATTCATGGCAGCTTGTGGTTCCAAGATGAGATCATTGCCAACAATCTCTGGTTATACTGGTCTGTCATGATCTGTGTGGCATTGGGAGACAAGGTCTAGGGGCCTAGCCCAAGGAGAGATCTCTGTGGGAGTGGAAAGCCGACACAGCCTACAATCCCCATAATGCTTAGTGACGGTTGTAACCAATTGGTGTACAGGGATTGTGTGAAGAGACGTAACTTAAGCTTTGTGAGCTGTGAAACTGCATTCTTTTCTCTGCTGCGTACTTCCCTCACACAGGGTTAAACTGAGAGAAAGATCCCTCACTTGGGACAGAATGAGTACAGACACCAGCCTGGTATAAAAGGGCTGTGGGCCTTGAAATAGTAACTAGTTAAGTGAAATAGGTAGTTGCGTTAGATTTGTTTATTTTGCCTTTAAACACTGTTATATATTTTAAAGCACCATGTGTTATTTTCCTTACCCCATTACTGTATTAATAAACTATTTGTTTAAATTTTCTCTGTCTGGTCATCACGCCTATAGTACTCAGCTTTAAAAGGGGCATTTTGGTTGGCCTTGGGCGGGTACTCTGGGCCTTCTCAAGGAATCCTAAGTCCAGAGTGGTGGCAGCTGAAGATGGCAACCTACTGGGGTCATGACATGGTTGCTGGGTGGCCTGGGGCCTCTGCTACATGTGTGGCCTTGTGCTCAGGGTGCCTGCTTCCCCATCAAAATATACGACTGCCTTCGGCCTGGGGCAGCTACTGCCGTATGGGGGTGGCACAGCTTGCCAACAATATCTGGCTTGAACTGCCAGCATCTCTTTGCCATGGATCACCTGGTGGCCTTGGTCGAAGATGGCTGCTGCTACATGGGTATCACCAGCATATCAGGCTTATTCCTTGGAGGTCTCCAAATACTAGCCAGGGCCAACCCGGCTTTGAAAATCCTCGTTATTCAAGGCGTGCACAGAAGAAAATATATGGCCACAACTGTAAACATGCACAGGGAGGGCAAATGTGCCAATTTCATTCCAGTGCTTGTGGATTCACTCCCAAGAAAGTCAGGAGGAACTCAGGAGTACAGAAAAGGACTCAGCAAAGGATTCAAATCCAGTTATCCCAGGTACACCTTACCAACCCACACCAGTGTAAATTTCATTTTTAAAATGTATTGGGTAATTTCATGTTATGTTCGATACATCTACAACTAAGTGTGTAATACAAACCCCACATTTATCCAGATACTAGTCCCTGTTTTCCTTTGTGTAGAGAACATGCCCTGGCTCTTTCTTACAAACAGATGTCCACACAGACATGCAGGATGTATGTACATGCGATGAAGCCTGTGAGCAGGGGGTAGCATCTTTATATCACAGGATATTCTGAAGAAGGAAAAGATTGCTGTCATTGGGCTCCTGGGAACATTGCCTCCTCCTCCTCCATAGACTATTGTACTTAGATCAGTAAAAGGAAAGAAGCTGTAGTATTATGTATTGAAGTGTGAATCACTCCTATACTTTACAGTGTTAAGCTTCAAACTAAATGTGGCTCCTTCATCTGTCGTATTATCATTGGCTGGTTTCTGCGAAACCATTGTAAATATCCAATCACTGTGTGAAAATGTATCTAAGAGGGAACTGTTAAGTATGAGACTCAACAAAGGATTCAGCTTCAAGTGATTTCAGCTTTATTAAACAGCAACTGTAAGTCAGGAACACACCACTGAAACACACACAACAAGGGAAGCACAGCTCCTTCTTTTAAACTCTCCCGGGCTGTCAAAGCCACACCCATAGTCAGATAAGAACCAATAGTAACGCTGGGGTAAAAGCCAATCAGGATACAGGGATAAAGGCCAATCAGGACCGTTCCCTCTTTGCAACAATATCACTCAGTGATTGGGTAATTACACAGGTTTTGCAGAAACCGACCAATAGCAATGCGACATCTGAAGAGCCATGTTCAGACTCAAGCTTAACATGTGAATAGATAGGAGCGATTCACATTCAGTACATAACAGGAACGGTCCTGATTGGCCTTTATCCCTGTGTTATGATTGGTCTTTAACTTGTTGTGGGTGTGGCTTTGACAGCCTGGGACAGTTTAAAAAGGGAGCTATGCTCCACTTGTGTGTGTGTGGTGTGTTCCTGAGTTGGTGTTTGCTGTTAAATAAAGTTGAAATCACTTCTTTGCTGAAATCCTGTTGTTGAGTGGCATACTTAACATGTAGATTTTCTACTAGGCCTCACCAGGCTATTAATTCAATGGAGAGTATAATAAACAACTGTTTCCAGTCTTCCTTAGGTCTCTCTCTCTCTCTGTAGATGGTGGGTCAAGAGGATGCAAGAGCTTGCAGCCAACCACCAATTGCACCAAACATAATTACTACAATTCTCTTTTGGTTGTAATATTATTATTTTTATGATGGAATGGAGCATTTCCCATGTAAATAGAGTAAAAGAAAAAAAAAATCTGTTAGATCCCTCATGGCTTTGCACAACTTTCACATGTGTGCCAGCTAGAGGGTAGCCTCGTTTATCAAAATGGTCTAATACCTAGATTTTCTGATGTTAAATCAGAAATTTGGGCAAAGCAACGTTTAACCCCACTGAAGTTTTTCCACATAAGAATATCTTTGGTATAGTGCTTAGGAGTGTGAACTCTAATCTGGGAGAACCAGGTTTGATTCCCCACTCTTCCACATGCAGCTGCTGGTGTGACTTTGGGTCAGTCACAAGTTCTTTCAGAGCCGTTCTTTCACGAGCAGTACTCGAAAGAGCTCTATCGCCCCCCCCCCCAACTCACAGGGTGTCTGTTGTGGGGAGGAGAAGGGGAAGGAGATTGTAAGCCACTCAGAGACTCCTTTGGGTAGTGAAGGGCGGGGTATAAATCCAGTCTCCTCCTCCTCCTCCTCCTCCTTTTGTTGGTTCCAGTGAATATATCACATTCCTGCACTATCCTCCTACAGTGGTGACCATTTCTTCTGAATGGGTGCTGTCCATCACAAACTGAGCAGTGCTGTTTAGATACTGGACTGGGCTTGTGCCTTGCAGGTATAGAAGGACCTGTATGTGTACTACCCCCATGCAGCTAGGGATATTAGAATCATAGAATGTTAGAGTTGGAAGGGACCTTGCAGGTCATCTAGTCCAACCCCCTGCACTCTGCAGGAGCATAGCCAAAAGATAGCCCTACATACCTACAACATACCCAAAAGATGGTTGTCCGGCCTCCGCTTGAAAACGTCCAGGGAAGGAGCATCCACCACCTCCTGAGGCAGACTGTTCCACTGCTCAACCACTCTTACAGTTAGGAAGTTTCTCCTGATATCTGATAACGACTCCCTTGTAATTTCCACCCATGAGATCTAGTCTTGCAATCCGGAGCAAGAGAGAATAGATCTGCTCCATCTTTTACGTGACAGCCCTTCAAATACTTGAAGACTGCAATCATGTCCCCTATAAGTCTTCTCTTTCCCAGGCTTAACATATCCAACTCTTTCAGCCTTTCCTCATAAGACTTGAATTCCAACCATCTCACCATCCTGGTTGCCCTCTTCTGGACACGCTCAAGCTTGTCAACATCCTTCCTAAAGTGTGGTGCCCAAAACTGGACATAGTACTCCACTTGAGGCCTGACCATAGCAGAATAGAGCGGAACTACCACCTCCCATGATCTGGACACAATGCTTCTGTTAATATTCAGCACAATGGAGTCTGATAGCAAAGGCAAATGACCCCTGTCGCATCAGGGAGAAAAGAAACTGTCCTGCTTGCTCTTACATGTGGGTTACATCAGTTTCTCATTGATTGTGCTTCCAGGAACAAATCTTGGAGCGCAAAAATAAAACACATTAAGCCCGTTTCAGTTGCCACATATCAAATTTGGACATTCAAGCATATGAAACTGGAGATACCATACTAATTTTCCCCCAAAGCACAGTCCCATCACCTAGATGTGTTCTTTTTATTATTCATTTTAGGACCCTGTGTCCAAATTTTTATTACCTCAAATGTCTTTATTAGGATGATATCAGTCCAATACTCTCTGCAATAAAAAAACTTATAGGAAGGGTGATTGAAGCACCCAATAACTTTACCCGTCTCATTATTCTGAAGCGATCAGCAGTACTTCATCAGAGCCATGAAAGACGATTTCTTCTTATTTACCCATAAAATAATCTCTCTTTTGGGGCCATATATTACAGCTAATATGTTGTCAGGGGCCATGAAAATGCCTATAATTCATAATTTCTGAACATTTCTGAGAATACCTGTTCCGTGAGAATCCCCTCTTAAAGGGAACATTTTAAATCATGTTCTTGTCCCTTCTGTACTTCTTCCTGGCACAGTGGCTTTGAGGACATCACTTTCTGGAATCCCCTCCCCCTTTTATAAACCTCTGCACTGTCATTAACTTTTTAAAGATTTTAATCAGCCAACTTTGGGACTGTTTGGTGTTATCTTCATCAACCCCCCCCCAAAAAAAAACCCCTCTATCAATGGTCCCAAAAACAAAACGTGGATATGCCGTTCAACCTCATCCACATTTACTTGTGCCGTAGCTAGGGCTGCGGTGGCTCAAGTGGTTAAGACGCTGAACTGCAGGCTGTGGAAGGTCAGTAGTTCAGCAGTTCGAGACCCGAGAGTGCCGCATGACGGCGTGAGCTCCCGTCTCTAGTTCCAGCTCCTGCCAACCTAGCAGTTCGAAAGCAAGAAATTGCAAGTAGATGAATAGGTACCACTTCGGTGGGAAGGTAACAGCGTTCTGTGCGCCTTGGTGTTTAGTCATGCTGGCCACATGACCACGGAAACGTCTTCGGACAGCGCTGGCTCTTCGGCTTTGAAACGGAGATGAGCACCGCAACCCTAGAGTCGGATTCGACTGGCTTTCGAGCAAGGGAACCTTTACCTTTACTAGCTAGGGTTGCCAGCTCCAGCTTGGGAAATACTTGGAGATTTGGAGGGGTGGAGCCTGAGGAGGGTGGGGTTTAAGAAGGGGAGGGGCTTCAGTGAGGTATAAAGCCATACAGTGCCATATATATATATACCTTCATGAAGGACTAATGCTTACCTTCATGAAGATATATTTTCCATATAGGAAAGCAGTTTGGCTGATACTTACCTTGGAAACCCATGATGAATGCTTACGATGTACTCTGATCAGGTAATAGGAGTATACCTTTATTTCTTCCTTGGAGAATGGTATGCTTTGCGAGGTTTCCTAATATTTTCCTCTATGTTTAGATTCTACTGAGGAAGGATGCATGAAACGAAGTTTTGAAATCCGGAGTCTTCGTCTTGTTGCATACTTACCTGTTGGAAGACTAGAAATACATTGTATGTTAACTGTTACAGACTTGCTCTGCACTTGTGCTGTAGACTTGTTCTATATTTGTATATTTACCTGTTGGAAGACATTGTAGGCTACCTGTTGGAATACTAAATACGTTTATTATGTACTTGCCTGCTGGCTATTTGTAGATGTTGTATATATATCATCATCATTTTAGTTTGGACAGTACCTAAGAGTTGCTTGTTTGTCTTTGTTCTGTTTTTCTTCTTAGCGTCTCTCCGCACAGTTTCCCCCCCTTGTTATTGTATTATTCACTATATGATCGCTTGTTGGGATTGATCTCTATTGACCACCTGGAGGCTGGCAGTTCTAAACCCTTAGCCCAATTTGGCCCAAGCTCATCACAGTTTGGAAGCTGTTAAATACTGGGTTCCGTGGATGAACAGACCACAAGCCTAGTGATCAGTTCTACCTTATTAGTGATTTCAGCGACAGCAAGACCAGACCCCAGAGCCTCAGGTCTGTTACATAGCATGCAATTGCCACACCCAAACACGCCCCACTCCCAGCGATAGGCTATTTACATAACTTTACTATTAGACTGGTTACTTTTAGAATCCTGGCAGGCTATTGTTCTTCTGCTCCAAGCTCAGCCAGTCTCTGGTGTGATTCATTCAGGAATGATTCAATCCCAGTACATAACAGTAGCAAAGCAAGATTGGCCATGGTTGGTACTCAATGGGACACTGTCAAGGAAGACTGGGATTGCTGTGTGGAGGAAGGCAATGACAAACCACCTTATGTCTGGAATACCCCGTGGAAGGGGTCAGCATGAATCAGTTGTGACTTAATGGCACATTCTTCTTCTCCAAGCCCTGCTAAGTTCACTAAGGCTTATTGGTCAGTGAAATGCACATAATGTCCTAAAAGGGGAAATGACGTAGATCCATATATCTCCATATTCTGCCCACCCCAAAGCCCAACTGACTGTAGGGTTGCCAGACCCCCCCAGTGTAGGAGGGGATCCCTTTCCACCAGGTCCCACCACACTGCCACCGATCAGCTGGCTGGTGGGGGAGGGCCTTACCCAGAAAAAGAGTGTGGCTCAGCCCACATTGCAGCAATGTACCTACCAATGCTCCCTCTAAGCTGTGGAGTCTTGTGAGCAAAAATCCTACTTTGTGAGCTACTGGCATAAAAGTTATGAGTGGACAGTTTCGATACTGAATAAATTAGTTTGCTCTGGAGCCCTTCTTCCTGAGCTAAGACAAAAATCTGTGTGCTAGAGGCTAAAAAACTGTGAGCTAGCTCACACTAACTCAGCTTAGAGGGAACACTGGTACCTACATCACTTCTGACATGATCTCGAAGTGACATCATCATGTTGGCAACACCGGGGCAACACTTTGGTATTTGGGCAACAGCTCTATGGTAGAAGCCAAATTTATCATGGAGTCCCGTCCCCCCGAAAAATACCAGAGCATCATCCCAATGTTGCTGTGTGATGATGTCACTTCCCGGTCACCTTGGAAGTGACACAGACATGTCCCTGCAAGGTCACCTGGGCCTCCCTCCCACTCCCAGTAAGTCCCCCCATCCCCCACCCATTGCCAGAAGGGACCTGGCAACCCTGAGTGCACAGGAGTGACAACCCTGCCCCCGCACTCACCTTCTTCAGAGAGACCTGCAGGCTGGGCAGACGGAACTCTGCTGACTGACAGCCCCACCCAGGCACCACTTCGGCAGGCCAGGCAGCCCAATCCGGGGCTGCAGGGAAAGAAACAAGGGGGATGCCATGCAATGTTCCCTCTAAGTTGTGGAGTCTTGTGAGCAAAAATTCTAGTTTGTGAGCTGCTGGCATTAAAGTTGTGAGCGGGCGATTTGGCTCCTGCATCAATTAGTTTGCTCTGGAGCCATCCTTCCTGAGCGGAGACAAAAATATGTGAGTTAGAGGCTAAAAACCTGTGAGCTAGCTCACACCAACTCACCTTAGAGGGAACACTGATGCCATGCCCAGGAATGCACCAGTGCAGGCCTCAGGAGCCCAGCTGGCCCAGTGCAGGCTTTTGAGGGGAGGCAGGGCTCAGACTGGCATCCAGGAGTAGAGAGGAGGAAGAGACCAGCAGTGGCTTGGGCCTCCTGGGGGCTGAGCAGGCCAGCACAGCAGCCTCTTAAAGCCCCTGGAGAGGGTGGGGCAGGAATAGGGTGGCCAGGTCCCTCGGAGCAGCCAGCGAGGTATGGGAGGTACACTTACCAGGAGCGGAGAGGAACACCAGAAATCAACACGACGTGACTAGGTAACTTGGAATCGATGTAGGCACATTGGGGACATGGGGGGGGGGATACCGGTGCTCTGGTTTTTGGGCAGAACTCTATGGTAGAATTAGCTTCTACCATAAAGTTTTGCCCCCCCAAAAAGCACCGCCCCCAACATGCCCTTGTTACTTCCGGGTCACTTGGAATGTCCTGTTAATTTCTGGTGTTCCTCCCTTTTTTGGGGTGGGGTATAATCCCCCCTGCTGGCCAGCTGGCTGGTGGCAGAGAGGTGGGGACTGGCAGCGGGAGACCCCCGCCCCTAATGGGGGAAGTCTGGCATTCCTAGGTAGGAGAAGGGAGAGAGAAGGCATTGACCCAGATTCCGTTCATTCACTATGGGCCTGGGCCTGAAAAAAGGACACTGGGGGAGCCCAGTGGCCCCACTGCTGGACCTCCTGATGGCACCTGGTATTTTTGGCCGCTGTGTGACAGAGTGTTGGACTGGATGGGCCATTGGCCTGACCCAACGTTGGCTTCTCTTATGTTCTTATGTGCTGTTCCTGCAAGGTGTGGGGAGAGGAAGATGGCTGAGGGTCTGAGACTGAGGCTGTGATCACACGAACAATATTCCCACCATAGGCACAAATGCGGGTGGATTTAAAGGGCATGATCAGACATGAATATCTGGGAAGTGGGGAAAATCTGGTAGCAAATGGGTTGCGACGGACCACGGACAGGCCAGCGCGCTCTCATGGCATCGGGATGGTCTGATCAGGCCATCCTAACATCGTGCTGTTGCCCCCTCCCACTCAGTATGCACATCATTGCAATTCCATAGGGAGCCCTCAGTGCGGAGATGTGATTCATCGATTCCTCATTTAAGCGCATCGGAAACAAACAGCAAAAAACAACAACAACTCTGACTCACCCACGGTTCCGTCTGATCACGCAGTGGCAGACTGTGTCCGCAGCTTCCAAGGACTGTGTGATTGTGCAACCGTGGGTCAAATTCCTCGGAGGAAATAGCCTTGCTCCCCCCACACTTTATCTCACGTGTGTGACCGCACCCTGAGCTAATCCAGGCCAAGAAAAAGGGGACACAGGACTCCAACTAGGTTTGCCAGTTCCAGGAGGGAAACACCTGGAGTTTTTGGGGGTGGAATTGTTGGTTGTTAATATCCAGCAGCTAGATCAGCATGATCTAACTGACAGCTGGCAAGCTGCTTGGAACAAGTCCTGACCTGTTCAGACCGGCCCAGGTATGAGGTCAGTGGGCAATGACTCAGCATGATGCTGATTGGTTGTCATATGTATAGATGTAAATGTCTTGTACTGTACACTTCTTCTTCTCTCAAAGTGTGTGTCTGGCGGAGCAGTTTGTTGGAGTATATTGTGAATAAACACTGTATATAGTTTTCCACAGCTCTGACTCTGTGTGGTGCTATATAGCAGTTACTTTGCTAAAGTGCTGGAGTTGCTGCACAATCCTGGTGGCTCTAGGTGGCTACACCTTGCTTACGCAGTCTGCGCATCAGGAATTTGAGGAGGGTGTGGTTTGGGGAGGGAGAGACTTCAATGGGGTATAAACCATGGCTCTTTTTGTAGCAGGAACTCCTTTGCATATTAAGTGACACACCACTAATGGAGCCAATCCTCCAAGAGCTTACAGTAGCCCCTGTAAGAAGAGCTCTGTAAGCTCTTGGAGGATTGGCTACATTAGGGGTGTGTGGCCTAATATGCAAAGGAGGCCCTGCTACAAAAAGAGTCCTGGGTATAATGTCATAGAGTTCCCCTTCCAAAGCAGCCGTTTTCTCCAGGTAGACTGATCTCTTTGACCCAGAGACCAACTGTAATACCAGGAGGTCTCCAGCTACCACCTGGAGGCTGGCAACCCTAACTCCAACATGCTGCCAGGAGAGTCTGAAACAGGGCTGCAAATTTATTCTCTGCCACGCTTTGCACTCTGGCCTGCATTTCTCAGCCTTTGTCTCTTTGTCACTGGGAGCATTTTTAGACGAGTGGCCCATTCCTAGCTCGCAAGGCTGAACTGAGCAGAAATCTTTAATGTGCAAATAGCCTCGACAGTTCTTCTGGCAAATGAATGGCCTTTACATTGCTCAGAGCTGGCAAATGTTGCAGTAAAGGCACATCAGAAGAAAAGGAGGCACGGAGGTTTAACTGGCGATCTCTCCTTGGGAACTGACGGCAATCCCTTTTCAGCAGCAAAACGGGCCACGTTGGGATATTGTTGCATCGGCTGGGCAGTATACCACAGCTTTCCTAAAGTTGTTAACTCAATTTGCTAGAAGCATAAAGAGAAAAGAAATATCCTTTAATGACTGCTGGCGAGGTGGGCAGCGCTTCTGAACTGAAGGTCAGGCAGAGAAACGCCTTTGCAGACGAGGCATTCTTTCTGCAGAAGTAATGACCCTCGAGGGAACGGGAGATTCATTAACATGCTTTGCTGTCTTCTAAAAGCTTAAGTAGCAATTTGGTGTTCTCTTTCTGTGCTACAAACCGGGGATTCCCCATGTGGAACACTTGACTTGCTCCGAGTACCTGAAACCAGGCCGAAAAAGAAGCATTCAGGAGATGTGGACAGGCTGGAGAAATGGCATGGGAGGGGACCCTTTAAGTGGCAGCCCCACGGTTACAGAATAGCCTCCCCAGGGAGGTACACCTGACTCCCCTCTTCAGGAGGCCACTGGAGATGGTCTTATTCAGGATGGCATTGATTAGTGTAGTGTTTCCCCCCTTGTTGTTGTTGTTCAGTTGCACAGTCGAGTCTGACTCTTTGGGACCCCATGGACCACAACATGCCAGGCCCTCCTCTCTTCCCTCCTGCTCTGGAGTTTGCTTAATTTCATGTTTGTTGCCTCCAGAAGAAGAAGAAGAAGAAGAAGAAGAAGAAGAAGAAGAAGAAGAAGAAGAAGAAGAAGAAGAAGAAGAAGAAGAAGAAGAAGAAGAAGAAGAAGAAGAAGAAGAAGAAGAGGAGGAGGAGGAGGAGGAGGAGGAGGAGGAGGAGGAGGAGGAGGAGGAGGAGGAGGAGGAGGAGGAGATTGGATTTATACCCTGCCCTGCCCAAAGGCATCTCAGAGCGGCTTACAAACTCCTTTCCCTTCCCCTCCCCACAACAGACACCCTGTGAGGTAAGTGGGGCTGAGAGAACTTCTGACAAGAAACTGCTCTTTTTCAAGGACAGCTGTGCCAGAGCTTGTGACTGACCCAAGATCACATCAGCAGGTGCAAGTGGAGGAGTGGGGAATCAAACCCAGTTCTCCCAGATTAGAGTCCGTGCACTTAACCACTACACCAAACTGGCTCTCTGTCTAACCATCTCTGTCTAATACTGTCTAACCATCTCATCCTTTGCCGTCCCCTTCTTCTTTGACCTTCAGTCTTTCCCAGCATCGGGGTCTTCTCCAGTGAGTGCTCCCTTCTCATTTGGTAGCCAAAGTATTTGAGCTTCAGCTTCAGTATCTGGCCTTCCAGTTTTTGTAAATTGTGATTTTAATGCAGGGTTTTTTCTATATATGTTATGCATTGCTATTTTTTTTTTATTCTGTCTACATTGGAAGCCACCTTGAGTTGTGGACGGCAGAATGGCGGTGGGTAAATGTTTTAAATAGATAAATAATGAAGGTGGCTGCAGGCTGCAACACAAAATTTTTGCACTTAACAACAAGGCATAACCTTGCCATAACCTTTATATAAAAGCACCTACTAATTAGGGTTGCCAGCCCGTAAGGGAGGCCTGGAGATCTCCAGACAACAGAGACCAGTTCCCCTGGAGAAAATGGCTGCTTTGGAAGGTGGATTCTATGGCATTATACACAGCTGAGGTCCATCTCCTCCCCAAAACCTGCTTTCCTCAGGCTTCACCCCCAAACCTCCAGGAATTCCCTAATGCAGAGTTGGAACCCTACCTATGCCAGTGCAAAACTGTCCAACATGGTAACTATAAGAAGAGCCCTGCTGGATTAGACTACTGTTGCATTTAATCCTGCATACTGTTCCACACAGTGACTAAGGAGTTGCTCTTGAGGGTCAACAAACCATGGCAAAGAGGCCAAGACTTTCCCTTGCACTAAAATTTTGAGGTTTACTGCAGGTTCCCTTTACTCACCAATTTCGAACATCTGTTGACAAGCGTGATGTGATCTGGTGAGAGGACTCAACTCACATGTACCCAAGAAGGCCAATCAAGATAAATCTAGCTAGTGGTTGGGTCATAGTTCTCAGCGTCCTCACACTTGTCAGCTAGGCCTCTGTCTTGCCCTGGCTGCCATGGGAGTGGAGTGGCTCTGGAATGTTAAGTTTCTATTCTGCTGCATCTTCTGTGTTTCTATTATCTCTGCTTGACTTTCAGTGTCTGGTGTAGTATTTCTCCTGGGAACTGATGCCCGTTATTTCAGCGGGCTTCTACCTGAACCCTGATTGGCCCTGGTCCATCAGGGGCCTTTTTGAATGGTGTATGTACTCTTATTCAGTTCTAACACGAAATGGTTAAGATATCTGCATACTATCAATTGTCTCAATAAACTTTACTTCTTTGAATGAAAGCTGTTGGGAACTGATTGCTGCAGGAGTCTGACAACACTGAGACAAATCTGAAGCCTTCCTTCATCTGAGGAGGCTTCCTCTAACTTCAGTGACTCTTCAGTCCAATCTGCATTGGTATTTCCCATTGTTGTGCAAATGATCTCCCATCGTCTCTCAGATTTCTGTCTACATTTCATGCCGCATCCACTCTCCTATGGTTTCATCTCAGCATCATCTGTCTGCACTGTTTTATTGCCATTTTGTGGTGACTCCAGGGTCACTACGGTGTCTCACCGCCTTATCTGAATGTGGTTTTAAGGTGGTATGACTGCTCCTCCCCACCATCGAGCCAGTGTGAGCAAAAAGCAGACAACTGGAGCTGAATTAACTCCCCACCCCATCTTTTCTAAGGAGATACACAAATTGTCACAAAGGAAACAAGTTAGCTGGAAATCCAGTCGCCTGTGTTTACAAGCAGCCAGGGAAAAATTTTATGCAATCATATGGGGGTGCACGCCCACCCCAGAACCATTTGTTATTTCCTGGGACAATCTTCAGAACGCCCTGCTTGGCAACTGCTGGGTGTTTTGTGTTTTTTACCCAGCTTGTTCTGTCTTTCTTGCCTCCCCCTCTGCCGGTTCACCCTCTTTTACTTTCTGTGGGGGGTCGCAGGTGCCATTTCCTCCCTGCAGCACAGTGACCTGCCAGTGCCCTGGGAAGCTGCTCCTCCCCATCTCTCTCATGCACTCTCCCTGAACAGCTTGTGTCCTTATGCAGACAGAGGAGAGCTTTATACTGAGCCAAATGGGAAGCCGGCACCACGGCAGCACGGAACAGCTTTACGCAGCAAATGCAGATCGGGCCTTTGCCCAACGTAAGAGCCACTTGTTGGAGGAAATCTCCTTAGGCTGGAGCAACTTCCTGAGGCCTAAGGCAGGATACTGCTGCAGGTGGGGTGATGGGAAGAGTGCAAAGACAAGGAAGGGCTTTTTGGTGCAGATGGCACCATGCGTGATCTCTGAACCGTCCTGTGCTAAAGAGGAACCCTGTCCATCAAGAAAGGCTGTTCTTGTGTCTTCAAGTGGAACCAGTCAGAACCGTCAAAAAACTCACGTATGGATCGTGACATGTGCCATCGTAAACAAGAGCTTACTTCCTTGGATGCTTCTGAGAAAAGCTGCATCTGAAGAACCGTCCCCCTGATGGAGCTGGCTTCAGAGGTCACCCACCACCTTCAAGAGCTTTGTTTTGGAGAGACGATGAAGAAGAAATGCATTCAAGAAATAGGCTCTTGCCTCCCAAAGCTCAGGCCATCGTAAATTTGTTAGTATTTATGGCTCCATAGAAACACCAGTGCTCAAAATCCAGGAAGTATTACTCATCTGGGAGGCATTACTTATTACATAATCTACATTTTGGGGTGAATTTTTCCCATACTGCAGTGCTTCTGCCACTCCTCGGTGATGATTAAGATGCGTGTTCACCAACCAGCTGCTGCAAAAACCGGTAATATATGCATTTTTGAAGGGTTTTTTTTTTTTTTTGCACAGCCAGTCCCATTGTCTCATAATAACAGTCGAGATAAAGAACAATGCTATCTAGAACTAACAACCTTGGAAGCTCAACACAACACAATAGAATCATGAAATTCCCCGATAATAGAGCAATTAGTGCATGTCTCCATTTGGAATTAAAAGAACGGACAATAACTAATTTGTTCGTGTAACGTATGACATCTTCACCCTCCTAAGTTATCCTTGAAGAATTTTGCTTATGCAAATGTCAGTCTCAGCCGGACTGGGAATTGTGGTCCTGGAAATCAGAAGGAAGGTCTAAACATAATGTATACGAGAAACAGTGGAGACCAATGTTCCCTCTAAGCTGTGGAGTCTTGTGAGCAAAAATTCTTCTTTGTGAGCTATGGGCATTACAGTTGTGAGTGAGTGATTTGGCTACTGCATAAATCAGTCTGCTCTGGAGCTCTCCTTCCTGAGCAAAGGCAAAAATGTGTGAGCTGGAGGCTAAAAAACTGTGAGCTGGCTCACACTAACTCAGCTTAGAGGGAACACTGGTGGAGACCTGTAGCAAAATCCTTGAGCATATAAAAGTATGGAGTTGCGGAAGAAGCAGAAGCAGAGGAGGAGGAGGAGGAGACTGGATTTGTACCTTGACCTTCATTTGGAGTCTCAGAGCAGCTTACAATTGCCTTTCCCTTTCTCTCCCCATAGCAGACACCCTGTGAGGTAGGTGGGGCTGCGGGAGCTCTTCAAGAACTGCTCTTGAGAGAACAGCTCTGAGAGAAGAAGAGACCTTACGGAGTCTCAAAGTGGCTTACAATCACCTTTCCCTTCCTCTCCCCACAACAGGCACCTTGTCAGGTAAGTGGGGCTGAGAGAGTTCTGAGAGAACTGTGACTGGCCCAAGGTCACCCAGCAGGCTTCACGTGGAGGAGTGGGGAGTCCCCTGCTCTTACCCACTACACCACGCTGGCTATCGAAGAACAGAAGAAGAACCTTCCTAGGTCAGATAAGAATTCTTTTTAGCCTAACATCCTGTTTTCTGTGGTGATCAACCAGATTACTCTGGAAGGTCTACAACAGGGCCCTCCGACATTTTTGAGCCTGTGGGCACCTATGGAATTCTGACACAGGGTGGTGGATGCAACCATAAAATGACCACTGTGGGGAGTAGAGCCAACCACACAGAGGATGTCCAAGTGCAGGGAACAAGAGGAGTAGCTTCTAAAAATAAATTGGGAATGAGGAGTGCGAGAAAATAAAACCAACACTGCAGTGGCAGCAGCCACCACTTTTTTTAAAAAATCTGCGTAGCCAATCAGATTTCCAATGGCCAATAAGAAACCCTGCTGGGCAGGAGCCCCCCCCCCATAAAAACACTTGGTGGGCACCATGGCATCTATAGGCGCCATGTTAGAGACCCCTACATGGCCTACAGGTAAGGCACTGAGGCCCAAACCTCCCTGTTATCTTCTCCACTACAGGAATGTTTATTCAAGAGTAATTGAGATTCCATTAGCTCTCTTCAAGGGTCTTTGAAGCACACGTTCTCCCCTATGGCTGTCTTTATCTTAGGGTTGCCAGCCCCCACAGTGGAGGCTGCCCCCACCACTGGGCCCTACCTTCCACCATCAATCAGCTGGCTGGTGGGAGGATTTACCAGGAGAAAGAGGAAGGCCCAGGTGACATTGCACCGGAAGTGATGTCATCACACTGGCAACTTCTGGGCAACGCTCTGGTATTCAAGCAAAAACTCCATGGTAGAAGCCATTTTTACCATAGAGTTTTTGCCCACATACCAGAGCATTGCGCAACATCACAGTGTGGTGATGTCACTTCCTGTGTGATGTCACCTGGGCCTTCCTCTTTCTTCTGGTAAGTTTCCCTTCATCCCCCGCCAGTCGCCAGGAGGGACATCCCAACCCTACTTTGTCTGGTGGCAGCAGTTCTCCAAGCAAAAGTCTTATCCCAGCTCTGCTACATATGGTCCTTTAACTGGAGATGCCAGGGGATTTTGTTTATAATAGTCCTTTGTCTCTGGACTATTTCTCTTTGCTCATGTTCTTTATAGTTGTATATATTTGTCGTTCTGAGTTCTATGAATGTGGTTCTGGGACAGCAGGGATGTGCTTGCAAATGTTCTTTACTTTGGGTAAGTATGTATGGGAGACATTTGCTCTTTTCTACTGCTACAGACAGACTAACGTGGCTACACATCTTGATGTGCAATATTAGTAAGTGATGTCTGCACCAAAGAAGAATAAATACTTAGGTTTTCATTTACAGTACCGTGGAATGATGCATGGACAGGGATTCCCTTGCACCAGGAATTGGCATTTACCCGTCACTGAAACAATGAGAACATTGCTAAAAACAACAGCCATAGAAATCCAACTAAAGCAAACATCAAATGCTCCATACTATATGGGTGCTGGAAAAAAGTATCAATGCAATTGGTGTGAACCCATGGAAGAAGACAACCAGGAAGTACATTGGTGTGCAAACAAAGAATCGTGATACTAAAAGGATACATATACATATATCATTCATATTCATTGTGGGGGTTTTCTCCTTACATTGTTTTAGGTCCAGGAATAATTTCTGCTGATGGAAAGGATTTCTGTCAGCAGAGCTGGGCATCTTTGCTTTCGCCCTCCTGCAGCAGTCCCCAATACTGCCAGTTCGGTGTAGTGGTTAAGCGTGTGGACTCTAATCTGGGAGAACCAGGTTTGATTCCACACTCCTCCACATCCCCACTGCTGGATGACCTTGGGCAAGCCATAGTTCTGTCAGAGGTGTTCTTGAAAAGAGCAGTTTCTGTCAGAGCTCTCTCAGCCCCGCCTACTTCACAGGGTGTCTGTTGTGGGAAGGGGAAGGGAAAAGAGTTTGTAAGCCACTCTGAGATGCTAGCGGGTAATTTCAGACAGCCCATATCTTCTGGTATAGGAATGGTTCCCTAACAGTTTCTGGTCTGACATTTCAGACATTTTAGTAACGGTTCCCTACCGGAATGTATTTTCACTTTCAGGCAGAAACGCTTCTGTCTCATTCAGGAAACGTGGCTGAAGCATTTTACCTGTAAACTGCTTCCAAGCAGTCTTCAATTTCTTGTACTGTTTCTGAAGTGTGATTTCCCACCCTTTTTCACCTCGCCCACATGGGTGATTTCTGTCTTTTTTTTTGCGCGTTCATGTTTTTTTTTTTTAAAAAAGACAGAGGTTGCCCACGCAGGCAGAAAAGGGCAGGAAGAAGCGGTGCAGTCTGAAATGCCAAACCACTTCAGAGATGGCTCTTTATCAGTAGGGGAAAGGCTTGTGTGAAATGGCAGCCCTGTACCGGTTTACTCCAAGACGGATCAACAATGGCTTAAAACCGACTTAAAAAGGGTAATGTGAAATTCCCCTCTGAGTGAAGGGCGGAGTATAAATCCAATCTCTTCTTCTCTTTGTCGTTTTTCTAGGGAACCCCCAGAAACAGTATGAAGGGAGAACTGAAGGTCTGTAAAAGGATGGGGGATTGGTGAAACCTGTGGGCCTTCCACCCACACAAAGCCTCTGCTGGATCAATAATTTTTTCTGTCGGCTATATTTGAATCTTGTATTAAATAACACATATTATAATAACAATGGGGAAAGAAACAAACGCATGGTGCAGTGCTCAGCCAAGACCTTGAAGAAAATAAGTTTTCTTCACCAATAGCTGGAAAATTCTCAAAGATTGTGCTTGGTGTGCCCGCCTCCCATAAGTTTGGGATCTCAATGGATGCCGCCAGACTAAAGTTACCAGTGTACAGGTTTCTTGAACCTTCTCACCTCCAGTCCAGGAGATAAGAAAGGTCCAAGTCCTGATACTATGCCAGCACGTGGAGAATCTCACGTCTATCCCACGCCTCTCCAGGAGTGAGAGATACCAAAGACCCACATGCTTCAGGAACACTGAAATCAGTATTCTGCCACCAGGACCTATTTAAAGACGTTCCCAACTCAGACAGGAGCATAGGTCCCACCTCCTGCCAGGTTTCTGGGAATTAACAACTTATCAGCTCTGGGCTAGAGCTGCAGATAATTAACACACAGTAGTAGCTTTCTAGGTGAGCAGCATAGGCTCTAGATCTAGACTTCGAGATCCAATTACACTACATGAGTCAAACTCAGGTGAGATTAATCTATATAAGGTCTTTATTAAGCAAAGCAGAGATATGACAAGAGACTAGCAGAGGTAGAAAACAAAGAATCTAAGCTTGTCCAGCTCTTACTACACATAGAGGTATTCCATAGTTACCAGTCCTTCAGGGTCCATTGACCAGGTAGAACAAAGTCCATTGCCCAGGGAATCTTAAAGAGGAACCACATGCTTGCAGTAGGCAATTAAGGCCAGCTTGTTGCCCACTAGCAAAATTCAGTGTTGCAGGTTTGTAATCCAAACAGAGACTAACTCTTAGAAAGGGGCCCTCCTTCCAAGAGAGTTCTGTGTCTTTTCTCATAGGGTGAGGATAATCCCCTCCTACCCTTGTCACAACTGAGCATGGCCATTTACCCAATCCTGACAGGGTCGAAAGGCATGCCCAGTGGCCATTGCGTATGTGCTGAAGGCACGTCTGCTGTGCTTTGAAGTTTGGGAAGAGTCTCAATGTCTGGTCTTCCCCTCAGAGGTGCCAAAGTGGCTTTTGAAATGGATATCTAGGCCTGGCATCTGTGCATGCCATTTGTGCAGGTGTCAAAAGTTGCAGGGACATGTTCTCAGCTAGGCTATTTGGGACTAGTATGACTGAACCAGGAAAGTCTTTTCCTATATATCCAGGTCCCCCCCCCCCCCGGCCACTGGCTTCCAGATCCAGGTTGGGAAGCTCCTGAGGATTTGGGAATTGAGCCTGGGGAGTGACTGGGATCTCATGGGGTACAATGCCATTGAGTCCACCCTCCAAAGCATCCCTTTTCTCTAGGAAAACTAATCTCAGTAGTAGAGCTGTGATTTTTTGGGGGGGATCCCCAGGTCCCCCCCTGGAGGCTGGTATCCCTACCCCAGACTGATCTCTGACAGATGTAGGCATTCTCAAGGCAGGGCCTGGAGTTCTCCTGGAATTGCAGCTGATCTCCTGATGGCAGAGACCAGTCCCCCTGGAGGAAATGACAAGTTCAGAGAGACAACTTTGTGGTATACCACAGAGACCAGGAGAAGCGGAAGTCCTCCTAGTCTGTTGAGCTCTTTCCTCCTCTGACTGGCAGCGGCTCTCCCAGGTCTCAGGCACAGAGGTCTTTCACATCACCTACTACCCGATCCTTTCAAATGGAGATGCCCTGGATTGAACCTGGGACCTTCTGCGCATGAAGCAGATGCCCTGCCACTGAGCCACGGCCCCTCCCCTTAGGCAGGTAACGGCAAGCCACCTCTGAAAGTCTCTTGCCTTGAAAACCCCACTAGGAGTCGCCATAAGTCATCCGTGACTTGATGAAAAAAAATATATCGGTGCTGCTGGGATCTCAAGAGTGTGTCATTCTGATTTCCCCTTCTTTTGAAAACATGATGAAATTCTAGATAGTTTCCCCCTCCCCTGTAATGTTGATTTATGAGGCCTAGCAATGAAATAACATATGCAGATTGTTTCCAGCAAGTACCTCTGGTAGATTCTCACAGTTGGTGGCACCTTCGCATGGAGGAAATAACTCTGGAGAGAGGTGTGCTACATTAGTAGCCACGTCAAGCTGACATTTCAGGGTCAGTGAATAAATATCCTAAGTCCCCAAGTGTTTGTTTTCGAGCAATTTGGAATACACTGACCTTGGCTCTGCAATCACTTTGCATTTTGTTGGGGGCTTTTGTATTTTTTTTGTTCAAATCACAGATCGCTTCAGTCCAGCAGGGTTCTCGGGAAAGTATGAGATAAATAAATCGGTGGTATGCTTGAAGGGCCTTTTAAAACTCGCCCCACCCAGCCGCTTCCTTGCTTCTGTTTCAGCAGTATACGAGGCAGAGGATATCAAGGAAGGATTCATTGCACAGGCAGAGAGGAGCATTCCTCCCACTGCATATTTCTGACTCCTCAGCTGTGACTCTGAAAACATGTGCCACAGGAGGGCTCGAGTGTGCCTTTTAAAACGGAGCAACTACGTGGGATTTATCTCCCGTTCTACAGCTGCATCTGCACATTGTCCGAATGTGCACCATCGGTGCGCTGTAGCGACAGTTCCTCAAGCTGGATTGGCCCGTCAACACAGAAACTCATTCCTGCAGGAGCTTGTGAAGATGTTCTGTATCGGAAGATGTTTCCAGCTGGCTGTAGGGTTGCCAGGTCCCCCCTGGACACCAGCAGGTGATGGGGGGTAGGGTTGCCAGATGCAGGTTCGGAAACCCCTGGAGATTTGGAGATGGAGCTTGGGGAGGACTGGGACCTCAGTGGGGTCCAATGCCATACAGCCCACCCTCCAAAGCATCCCCTTTCTCCAGGGGAATGGAGATCTCTTTAGTCTGGAGATGAGCTGTAATTCCAGGGGATTCTCCAGGTCCCAACTGGAGCCAGGTCCCAAGTGGAACCAAGCTGTGGCATCTCATCATACCCATAGTTGTTATAGCCAAAACATCCTTTTAACTTCTTTGTTCTAGCTCTGTTGTTCTAACTACGACTGGTTTCAGGTTTTGCTGGTCCCTGGGCAGAGAGTGACTGGGCCCCCCACTCACATCTCCTTGCCCATGCTTCCCAAAATGTATAGCCATCCATCCTTTCCGCCACCCACTTGTTTATTTTCCAGTCCTCCTGGTGCTCATAAACCCTCCCCCTGACTGTACGGGGCACTGCATCCACCCGGGAGTGTGGTTGGTGGGAAGGCCCACCACAATCACAACAGTCAGGGGAGGTGAGCAGGTGAACATATGAACACATCTGAAGCTGCCATATACTAAATCAGACCCATGGTCCATCAAAGTCAGAAAAGTCAGGCTGAGGCCTCTCACATCACCTACTACCTGATCCTTTTACCTGGAGATGCTGGGGATTGAACCTGGGACCTTCTGCATGCCAAGCAGAAGCCACAGCCCTTCCCCTGGTTGTGATGGCAGGGGACCTGTCAGGTGCCAGAGAGGAGAAGGGGAGGAGGATGAGATGATCTGTAACCTTTATGCTTGGAGGGGGGAAAGTGGGGAGGTTGCCGGGGCAACAGGGTGTTCCTCAGCCTGGGCTATCTCCTATCTGACCAAATGGCCTTGTCATACGATTTTGGTTTTCTGTTACGGACAGCTGGGCCCCTTTATGGCTCGAACAACTTTTGCACCTTTCTCCCGTGCGCACGCTGTGTAGCTATTGGTAGAATGCTTAGGGGGGCTAGCTCAGTGGGGTATATCCGTAGATGTTCCTTTGTGTGCTTCATTCCTGACAATGCAACGTTAATGCGCTTTTAGAACTGCGGCTGAATAAACTCTACCTTCTCATGAAGTCTGTTGTTTGGCTGTCCTTTTGAAGTGCCTGACAGGACCCCAGTGGAAGTCCCGGGCCTTGAAAGCTTCCCCATCTCAGGCTGCACTGACACCAGCCCTGGCTCTAAAAGCCATGTCTGCAATTCGCTCATAACCGGGAAACACACAGATTTCCATGCAAGTGTTAACAGATTTGGAGAGCAGTATTGTGAATTGTGGAAGCAGCATAGGAGGCAGAGAGTAAACATTCCCCCCGCCTCCGTGACCCATCTACCCTGCAAAAATCCTGGGTCCTTCACATCAAGTCTGTTTTAGCACTTCAATCAATGAAAAATCCAGACGTTCCTGAAAAGAGGGTGAACAGGTAGCCCTGATAGAGGTTTGAAAAAAAGCATTCAATGGATGGTTATTGCAGCTATCAGCACTCGGGTAGCTACTACAGTCACTGGGGGGCATCTTATCAGCGGGATCCTCATTTCCTGGCTTCCTGTGTGAACTGACTCCTACAAGTCTTCCTTCAGTAAACAAATGTTTGAAAGATAGGATATGTTTGGAAGAGGGGTAGTGTGGTCTTAATGATTCTCTCAAAGGCCTTTTAATCATTAGAGGGGAGGGAAACGACAGGCCTCTTAGAACCCCTTACTTGGCCATATTTTCTGAGATGGAAAAACGCTTTCCCCTAAATTGACACCGTCTTATTTTTCAGCTTCACTAAATAGAGGCCTGTATCTCTTTTCATTTCTGCGAGACGGTGACATTTTCTGTCACAACACAACGTTGGTAAATGGGGAAGTGACAGCATCCTGGCAAATTTTTAAAGAGATAAACATCTATTTTTGTTTAAACAGATACTCAAGATGGGATCGGCGCTTCCCCAGCTGAAAGCATCTTGAATTTATGAGAGGTTTGAAGGGGTAATTGAAGACAAACTGGTATTCCTCACTAGTTAACTTTTGTTTGCCCATCTTTGGCATTGTTTTGATAAAGTCCAGAAAGTAAAGCACGACACTTAAGGTAAGTTAAAAAGCAACAGAAGAGGGGGTACGTTTTTAATAACGTGACAAAGCCGCCCCCCCCCCCCGCTTTTGTCAAGTCACAGCTGACTTATGGCGACCCCGTCGGCTTTTCAAGACAAGAAATATTCTGAGGTGGTTTTAACCTAGAACGAGATATTTCTGTCCAGAAATATTCTGAGGTGGTTTTAACCTAGAACGAGATATTTCTGTCCAGGGACTGTGGCTCATTTAAATTTGACATTCGATAGAATTTTCTGGTTCATATTTGAAACGCTCATGTGCATTAGCGTGAAATCTGGATTCAGAATTCGGACCCTCTAGACTCAGAATCTAGAAAAGCCTGAATTTCTGAATATTCGGAACCTCATCATTAAAATATATAGGAATTGCTGTTTCCCACACAAAAAAAAGGAAAGAAAAGAAAAAGAAGAAAACAATTTTTAAAAGGCCTTCCTCATGCCTCTGACCCTTTAGCAGTGCCTGTGCTAACCTCAAAGAGTTGAGAAGATGTGACCAGTACCTACAGTGACAGCCACTATTGCCAGGCATTAGGAAACGGCCCAGTCTTCCCACATATTTCTGCTGCAATCCAAACTACATTTATTGAAATCTGATAATTTGCTTGATAGGGTTTTCTCCTAAAATGTCTGAAATTGATAAAATATTGTTCCACTCCGAAGAAAAATTGATTAAAAATTGTATTTGTTAATGTTAAAAGAGAAGACACTAGATGAGATTGTTAAAAACTCTATGGTTAAATGGGCACAAAATGTTGGTCATCATATGCATTTGGATCAATGGACCCAGATATGGAGAATGAATGTAAAAATTACTAAAGCAGCTTCTTACAAAGAAAATATGTATAAAATGTCTTACAGGTGGTATATGACTCCAGATATGCTAGCAAAATTTTATCCTAACATATCAAATCTGTGTTGGAAATGCAAAAAAGTTGCTGGTTCCTTTTTAATAACAACAACAACAACAACAACAACAACAACAACAACAACAACATAATTTATTGTCATTATACATAGTACAATGAAATTAAACTGCAATCCTCTCGGTGATCTACAACCCTCTCAATGACCTACAACAATAACCGTACGCACTCACACAGCCATTCACAACTGCTTCATAGCTCCCTTAAAGTTCACAGAACAACTGAACCACTGATGTCACCCAAATCCGATTTCATATGTGGTGGATGTGTGATAAAGCTAAAAAATACTGGGCCTAGAGTCATGAGCTTTTACAAAAAAGATGCTTAAAACTGATATATCTCTTACCCCTGAGTTATTTCTTTTGAATATAAAACCAGAAAACTGTAAAGATGAAGGGAAGCTGGTGCTGGGAAGTGGGCAAGTGCTGTTGATAGCAACTGGCCGGCAGACTGGAGCAGAAGGCAGGTAGACAGACTGACAGTTGTGGGTGGGCGGAAGCAACCACAAAAGCCGGAGTCTCCAGTATGGTGCCTGTGGACATTGTGGGGCCCGCCGACATCTTTGCAGGTGCCCACCGAGTGTTTCCAGGAAGTGGCTGGGGCCAGGTTGTAAGCCAGGCAGACCCCTCCTGAGAGGCAATATGGAGGAGAACAGCCCCATTTTACAGCACCCACAGGGTACTTGAGCCAGGCAGACCTGACCTGAGTAGAAAACAACATGGATCCCAGACAGGCAGGCCTCATAATCAGGGCTCTTTTTGTAGCAGGAACTCCTTTGCAAATTAGGTGACACGCCCCTAATGTAGCCAATCCTCCAAGAGCTTACAGAGCGCTTCTTACAGGGGCTACTGTAAGCTCTTGGAGGATTGGCTACATTAGGGGTGTGTCGCCTAATATTCAAAGGAGTTCCTGCTACAAAAAGAGCCCTGCTCATAATCATGCCTTGGCAAAGACCCTGGTAAGTAGGGTTGTCAGGTCTGGGTTGGAAAATACCTGTAGACTTTGGGGATGGATCCAGGAGATGGTGGGGTTTAGGGAGGGGAGGGGCCTCAGCATGATACAATGCCATTGAGTCCACCCTTCAAAGCAGCCATTTTCTCCAGGGGAGCAGATTTCTGCCAGCCGGAGATCAGTTGTGAAAGCAGGAGATCCCCAGGCCCCACCCGGAGGCCGGTAACCCTACTGGTAAGTGTGACATCTTGGTCTGACCCAGCTGCAACCTTTCCCTCCACTCTGACAGCTGCATACGCCGAGCAACGGACCTGGATCGCTAATCCTATCGCCCTCCCTTCACCTTTTTCTCCCCAGATTTCCTTAACCATAACAGCTCTTAATGTCTATCCTCTTTCCCTCCTAATACAAAAAGAGGTTCATCAGACAGTACTGTTTCTTTTTGATTAGTTTATGCAGACCTCCATTAACCCTCTGAATCATAAGAGGAAGGAAGCAGAGTCCAGCCCAAACTCTAGTCTATATCCAAAACTCCTCCTAAGAACATCACCTATTTTTCTTTGTCTACACCTGGGAACCCTAGCATTCTCAGCCTCACTTGTTTTACCTTTTAGTTAATCCCATCAATTCTTTATTTCATGGGGCAGTCACAGTAGCATGTCCCCAGGTCCCATTTCCCCCCCTATAACTAGGAATCTGCAGCTCCGTTGTGGTGTGTCTTGCCTGGGCGCCTAGTGACAATGCACCCCCATACTGCTTGGGTCCTCCTGTGAGATGCTGGTTTGTCTCACATCTTCCCTCCTTTATTCCTATGATTCCTTTTATTTCTAAATTGAACTTGTATGTGTGTGTCTTCTTGCATGCTTATTGTATGTTAGTACTTTTGTTTTCTCTTTAATAAAAAATCAATCTCTATTTTACTTTTGGACTGGTTATTTGAGAGTTCTCCTAAGGGGAAAATCCCTGTAAAACAGAGGCAGAGACTCTTGCTAGTTACCTCCCTCTCGCGAAGGCATTTTGTCTCCTGATAATTTGCCCAACAGAGACAGACCCATTTGGGCAACAGATAGCATTTGAGGTAAGAAGGTAGGGCTTTTGTCTAGCAAGGCTTCTATTGGCCACTGGAAATTTGATTGGCTGTTGTTATGTATTGAACCTGAACTGTACTTGCAAAAGGGCTTAGCTTAGGACGCATAACCAGGACTCTTTTTGTAGCAGGAACTCCTTTGCATATTAGGCGACACACCCCTAATGTAGCCAATCCTCCAAGTAGCCCCTGTAAGAAGAGCTCTGTAAGCTCTTGGAGGATTGGCTACATTAGGGGTGTGTCGCCTAATATGCAAAGGAGTTCCTGCTACAAAAAGAGCCCTGCGCATAACAATGACTTGCTAGGATTCTAGAATGGACCAGTAGGGAGACAGGGATCCTAGAGAAAACCAACTGGGGGACAATGGAGTGTAAATAGCCTATCATTGGGAGCGGGGTGTGTTTTGGGTGTAACCTAGGGTTGCCAAGTCCATCTTCGCCCGCAGCGGGGGACTTTGGGGGCCATTCCTGGAGGGGGCAGGGCATCCCTGACGTGATGATGTCACATTGGGGATGTCTGCTCCCCACCCCAGCTGTGCGCCCCTTGCGCGCAGGGAAATGCTGTGCAGAGAGCTGGCATTTCCCCGCTCACCCGAATGCCAGCTCCGTTTAAACACAGGCAGCCTTCCCTGCGCGCTCGATCTTGAGCGGAGATTGGGCTTGCGGGGAAACGCCAGCTTCCTGCACTTCCCCTTTAAGAGCAGTTTCCAGGCACCCTGATCTCCGCTCGAGATCCAGCATGCGGGTAAGGCTGCCTTTGGAGCTGGCGTTCAGGTGAGTGGGGAACGCCAGCGCTGTGCATTTAAAGGGAGCCCTTCAAGAGAGAAGGGAGAGGGGTGGCTGTGGGTGTTGGGGCTTGGGGGCAGGGCTTCCCCCGCCGGCCATTTGGCCAGTGGCGGATAGAACCCCCCCCCAAAACGGGGGACCCCTGCCAAACCGGGGGTTTGGCAACCCTAGTGTAACCTTTTCCAGGCATAAATACCAGGCTTTAGGCCAGGGATTTCAGTTGTCTTTCTCTTGCTGAATCACTAATAACCTATGAGCTGATCACTTGAATGCATCTGAACCCAGTATATTGCAGCTGTGCAGATTTTTTAAAACAAATGTTGCTTTGGCAGCAGCTGCTACCACGGTCCTAGGAAAAAAGCCCACAGGAAAAAAGCCCATGGAAAAAAACCCACGGACATAAATGCTCACAGGAAAAAAGCCCACGTGGAAAAATGCCCACATGGAAAAATGCCCACATGGAAATAAGCCCACACAGAAAAAGCCCATAGACATAAAAGCCCACAGGGAAAAATACCATGTATTTTTTTTTTACTTTTTTGCCCTTTTTTAGGCCATGTTTTCAGTAAGGAAATAGCTGGTGAATTTGCTACAGATCACATTTTTGTGGGGGATTTCCCCCCCAAACTCAGAATTAGCCAATGCTGTCATTATTTTAAAAACAGATCATTATTTCACTCTTTGTTTATGGGTGTTGGGTCTTTATTTTTATTTTTAAACTGACTACCTATTTCCTTTTTAAAAAAGAAGTTTCTGCTGATGGCTGTCTTCCTATTTAGGTCAGGATGGCAGCACCCAAAATGATGGTGATAAGCTGGATATTCCCAAGCCCCAGGGTCACAAATGTAAAGGAGGAAAGGCAACTCTTCAAAGCTTATGGGAAGCTATGAGACACAAACGCACTCAGACTGGTAAAAATATCTGGATTTACAGAGAATTTTGTGGTGTTTTCACAGTTTGGCCTGGGTGATATGTGTTAACAATTACAGTTCCAAGGAATTTAATTTAATTTTTCTCTACTAACAAAGCACAACTCTCTGCAAAGAGCCTCAAACCAGAGCTGGGTACTGCAAGGCCCCAGTTTGGGCCACCAATCTGAAAAACTCACCTCCTCTGCCTGTGAATCTGTCTGCAAAGCCATGGACCACAGCAAGCCCATGCAACAGACCTGTATTACAGGATCATCACACCCATCATCAAAGAACCCCACCTCAATGACTGTAAATGAAACAGAAGAACCATTAACATTACTGGTTCTGATGCTGCTTTTAAAGATGACAAGGGTCAGACTGTCGTCATTTTTGTCACTTGTTGGTCCCTATTGCTTCAGGAGTTCCCCCCACTCATGTGCTTTGCTGTCTCTAGTATTCCCAGGGGGAGCAAAACACATGAGGAGAAGGGGCGACGGACCCAAAGCAATAGGGACGATGTTATCTTATGGTTTTATGTTACGGTTTTAATAACAAAATAAGTAAATAATATTAATCATTTAAAGAATTTAAGCCATATAGTTGCTCAAAAGCTATGTATACTAGACAGTCTGTACATAATTTAATTTAATGCCTCTCTGTCTTTACTTTAGAAATTACTTCATCCCAACATTACAAAGATTGATGAATGGTAAATTAATAAATTTAAAGTATTTAATTTTATTTTAAAATATTTCTATATAGAGTTTAATTTACATTTCTGTTATTGTTTTTCCTTCTTAATAAAGTTTGTTGATAACAAAATGGTCACTTTTATTTCCTTTATTTTCCCTTCCAAGCCTTTACACTCAAGAGCATTAAAGCCCTCTTCGTAAGGCCACTTTTATATGGTAATGAAGTAATTTACTAATAACATAGCAAAATTATTATTTGACTGGGCATAAGGCCCTTTGTGGAAATAAATGCAATGAGATCTAGAAAGAGGCTCTGGGAGAGTGCTCTGGCCTTGGGCACTCAGCATCAATTTGCTGTGGTGACCTTAGCAGGGTATAACAGAGTTCACCATTTTCTCCAGGGAAATGATCTCTGCCATCTGAAGAGCAGTTGTAATTCTGCGTGATCTCCATCCCTCCCCTGGAGATTGGCAACAATGGTTCCCCATGAGGGAATGGCTGGTTTGGAGGGTGGAGTCTATGACATTGTACCCGTCTGAGGTCCCACCCCTCCTCAAACCTCCCCGTCCCCAGGCTCCACCCCTCACATCTCCAGGAATTTTCCAACCTGGAGTTGGCAACCCTATCTCCTTCCCAGCCAACCTTCAACCTACCTTTATCTGCCCCTGATCTCTACCATCTGGAGAGCAGTTTTAATTCTGTGTGATCTCCAGCTCTCACCTGGAGACTGGCAGCAGTGGTTCCCCAGGAGGAAAAGTACAGTCTTTTTCCACAGTGGAGACAAAAGCAGATTACATCATTCTCCTCTCCCCCTTTTGATCTGCACAACAACCCTGTGAGGTAGGTGAGGATGAAAGCCTGTGACTGGACTGAAATCACCTTCTCAACTTCTACAGCAAGAACCTGGGTCTAGCAGATCCTGCTCTGAAGCGCTAACTGCCATGCCCAGGATAGCCAACCTACAGGTGGAGCCTGAAGATCACCAGGTATCACAACTGAACTCCAGACAACAGATCTCTTCCCCTCTGGGGAAAATAACTGCTTTGGAGGGCGGGCTCTATAGCATTCTATTCAGCTGAGACCTCTCCCCTCCCCAAACTCTGGCTTCTGTAGACTCCATCACAAAATATCCAGGAAGTTCTCAACCTGGAGCTGGCAACCCTAGTCAGGCCTGGCCCCTATGAGTTCCTCACAACGGCCTGGAAAGGGTTTCCTTCAGCCAATGGGAGAGGTGGAAATGGCCAATGTGTAAGACAATTATATATATAGGATTATATTTGATAAACTCCCTGTATAAATTGTTGCTATGGCTCCTTAATTGGTATTTTTCCTTGTGGGATTTTTTCTGTGTGGGCTTTTATGTCTATGGGCTTTTCCCATGTGGACTTATTTTCATGTGGGCATTTTCCTACGTGGGCCTTTTTCCTGTGAGCATTTATGTCTGTGGGTTTTTTTCTGTGGGCTTTTTTCCTGTGGGGTTTTTTCCGGTCACCGCTACCACAGCACAAGGATCAGCACTATGTGACAAGTCAAGCGGTGGCAATCATTTTGTGGCTTGCCCTGCCTCCTGCGGCAGCCATTTTGTAACAGCCATTTTGTCTCTGCACCCACTATGTTGTGTCAGAATTCTAGATGAGCCCACAGGCTCAAAATGGTTGGGGACCCCTGCCCCAAAAGCATTGGATGCAGCACAGTTGAGTGAGTGAGCACAAAATTGGAGTAACAGTTGGAAGAGGGGAAGGGATAGAAGGAAGAGGTAGCAGTTTGAAGCATGGCATATCCTTTACTCTGGTCTGGAGCGGAGCCGTCTCTCTTACTCAAAGGGCACCTCAGGGAAACCCAGCAATGTTCCTACATAAATCCTCCCTTTATGCTGATATATCCCCCAGAGGTCCTAAAATTAATATAGAATTTCCCGATTAATCTACAATTTACTAAATCTACCTTCTCCTTGAGGGGTGGCGAGGGAATCAAATGTAGGCTGAAGGACACAAAGATGATTATTTTAGTGTGCAAAGCAAAAAGTCAGGGGACAACAGGGGAATTAAATAATCAGCTATGTCCACCTTTCAGTTGGAAAGGACCAGTGTGAAAATACTGCCTGCTGTCTGTTTCTCCCTCAGGATTTCGGAAGTGCAAACACCAATCACAGGTTTTGATCTTGTCCCATTCCTCCCTCTCGTTGAAAAGGGACACTGAGTTCTCTGCCCCCTCTACTCTTTGTGCCGGGCTGCCTGGGAAATGTTTCCTTTTCCTTTCTCAAGGTATCAGGCTCCCAGCCTTTGACAGGGCCCCATTGGTGCCAATGCTGAAGGTAAAGAGCCTAGGGATGTTCCTGGATGCCTCGCTGACTACAGAGGCCCAGGTCACTGCCCCTGGCAGGCCTGCCAGTTTTGCTGTAGTGGTTAAGTGCATGGACTCTAATCTGGGAGAACCGGGTTTGATTCCCCACTCCTTCACATGCAGCTGCTAGCATGACCTTGAGTCAGTCACAAGTTCTCTCAGAGCTGTTCTCGGAAAAAGAACAGTTTCTGCCAGAGCTCTCTCAGCCCCACCTACCTCACAGGGTGTCTGTCGTGGGGAGGGGAAAGGAAAGGAGATTGTAAGCCACTCTGAGACTGCTTTGGGTAGTGAAGGGCGGGGCATAAATCCAGTCTCTTCTCCTCTCTTCCTCCTCATCTGAGGCAGATTAGGCAGTTGGCCCCATACCTCACCCCTAGTGACCTGGCTGCAGTGACCCCTGTAACAGTTACTTCCAGACGAGATTATTGTAATTCTCTCTATGTGAGGCCCTTGATTCTGCTCCAGAAGTTGCAGCCACAGCGGCGGGGGTGTTGATGTTGCCTGTGCGGGCATACATCTGCCCAGTGCTGCGTGAACTCAACTGGCTGCCTATTGGTTTCAAGCTGTTGGTGCTTACCTTTAAAACCCTATATGGCCAGCTGCCTGCATATCTTCTAGACTGCCTCTCCTCATGTGAGCCCCGTAGAACATTGTGTTCAATGAACCAGCTGGTATTCCGTGGCCCTAAGGATGTCCAACTTGCTTCAACTAGGGCCAGGGCTTTTTCAGCAAAATCCTGAGGAATCTTGAGGAAGCAGGAGTTGGAGAATAGAGTAATGAGGTCTAAGGAGTTAGCCGATGGAAGGTTTTTATTGTTAAGAGGGACTACTGAATATACAGTTTACGATGTGTTAAGAGTACCAAGATACAATACTGTTAATCTAGATGGCTGAGAAGTATGTATAGACAATCTATATGATTACTAAGATCCGACTAGATGATACACCTAAATATCTACTCCTGGGATTACTTCCAAATGATGATTTACCAACATGGAAACAATAGTTTATTGGTACTTTACTAGCGGCTGCAAAACTTGCAATCGCTTTTCAGTGGAAATCTCCTTCAGCCCCATCTGTTTTGGCTTGGCATTCTAGACTTTGGGAACAACATGTTTTAGCTAAATGAACTTTTAATTTTAATTCTTTACCTTCATTAGCAACGGCTTCCAAGTTTAAAGGAACCCGATGCCCTATTTTAAATTATTTGGCAAAGAACAGAGAAATTCCAAAAGAACTTTATACTTGTTATATTTAATTTAAGGCCCTTGTTTTGTTTTGCTTTGTTTGTTTTACTGGTGTTGCTGTATCATTGTTTTAATTTTTGAATATATATATATATTTAAAAAGAAGTATGTGTAGAAGACTGTATGTTGACAAACTTGATCAGGGTACTAAAACATTTTAATAATAGTGTGAGTCTGAATATTTTAGGGATTTTTCTTCATAATATGTAGCTTCTTTTTAAAAGAAACTGATTAAGAGTGTCTTGTTAACCTCCCACAAATATTACCCACATACCAGGGAATGGTGCAGGAAGAGTTTTGTCCTTAAACAAAGACTTCACAATAAGTGTGAGCAAAGTGCATAGACTGAGGTGCAGTTTAAAGATAAGCATGGTGGCAGCAGCAAAGAAAATGAGTGTACTAAACAACAAATCATACAGTTACAAAATAACTGAGGAATGAAACCAGTGGAGAAAATGAGTTTAGAAGAAGGAGGTTGGAATAAAATAGGACTCAGGCCTGTAGCTAGCCAAGGGTGAGGGGGGCACCCCCCTCAGATGTGCGCAGCCCCCTCCTGGTAAATGCCAGCCCCCAGGTGCTGGCGGGACTCCTCAGTTTCACTATGGCTGCTCTCCCTCCCTTCCTGCTCAGCCACAGCAGCAAGTAGCTGGCACCGTGTCAGGCTGCAAAGAACCCACCTGGAAGATGCTGTGGCACTGGCAAGCAGATGGCTCTGTGGCACAGTGGGACCTTCATCATGCTGGCAGTGGCACTGGCTATCACTTTGGAGGTGTATGAACGGCTTTTCTTCCCCTCACGCATGACCGATGTCAAAGGGATGTTGGTGGTGGCTGAGGAGGAGGAGGAGGGAGCTCACGACGGCTGCCTTAGAACAAGAGCCTGTTCAGTTGCCTCCTGGCTCACTTGGTCAGCATGCGCCGCTCACTTGACCTCTGCATCCTCATCCAGCCCGCAGCTGAGCCATGCCGTCCTCCTCCTCCTCCACCAGTGGGGTGTACACATCCGTGTCATCACCAATGCCAACTACATGGCCCTCAGGGGCCTCCCAGATCATCATCCTCCACTGGGCCAGTAACAGGCTGAGAGGCTGCCCGAGATATAAGGAACCCTTTCCTCATGGCCATCACCGTCCAAGAAGGACAGGTGGGGAGCTTGGAATAGTTAATACAAACTTTATATAAAAACATAAAACAAGAATAATCCTAGCCAGTTTGGCATAGTGTTTAGGAGCACGGACTCTAATCTGGGAGAACCAGGTTTGATTTTCCAATCCTCCACATGCACCTGCTGGTGAGACCTTGGGTCAGTTACAAGTCCTGTCAGAGCTATTCTCTCAAGAGCAGTTCCTGAACGAGCTCTCTCAGCCAAACCTACCTCACAGGCAGTGTTCCCTCTAAGCTGAGTTAATGTGTGCTAGCTCACAGTTTTTTAGCCTCCGGCTCACATATATTTGTCTTCTCTTAGGAAGGATGGTTTCAGAGCAAACTAATTTATGCAGTAGCCAAATCACTCACTCACAACTTTAATGCCAGTAGCTCACAAAGTAGAATTTTTGCTCACAAGACTCCATAGTTTAGAGGGAGCATTGCTCACAGGGTGTCTGTTATGGGAAGGGAAAGGGAAAGAAGATTGTAAGTAGCTTTGAGACTCCTTCAACATAGAAGCCTAGAACATAGAAGCCAGTGTTGGATCAGGCCAATGGCCCATCCAGTCCAACACTCCGTCACACAGTGGCCAAAAATACCAGGTGCCATCAGGAGGGTGGGATATAAACCCAATCTCCTCTTCATCAGATTAATCTAATTAGTGGTAATCTAATTAAGCTCCCCACCACTATGCTTGAGGGTGCCTTTAGAAACCTCATGTGGTGGCAGTAACCTCAATAGACTGTGTGAAACAGGAGGGGAGCCATACCTGGATTGACTATCTAGTGAAGCAGGCAGGAGCAGAGTGAAGTGCTGCTGGCCCATTGCCCCACACGTTCTGTCTTCACTTGTCCTTCCATATTTGAGTGTAGTACTTATCCAATAGACTTCTGGTTTCATCCTAAGCAGAGTTACATCCTTCTAAGGTCATTGAAGTCTAGGGCCTTAGGACGGCATTGATGGAGCAGGTCCTGAGTCCAGCATTTCGGGTTTGGGGTTTTTTTGTTGTTGATTCTGTCATCCTATTGCCATATGTGTGTGGTGAACTGAGGCTGAGAGTATATCAGCTTTTCCAGCTCCTAAGTTGCTGCGCCACACTCCCAGAGATAAGGAGTCAGTGAAGGCAAACATATTCAAGGTGATCAAACTTTATTTATTTATTTATACTTTCATAGAATCATAGAATGTTAGAGTTGGAAGGGACCTTTGCTGGTCATCTATTCCAACACTCTGCAGGAGCATAGCCAAAAGATAGCCCTACAACATACCTGAAAGATGGTTGTCCAGCCTCCGCTTGAAAACATCCAGGGAAGGAGCATCCACCACCTTCCGAGGCAGGCTGTTCCACTGCTCAACCACTCTTAACAGTTAGGTAATGACTCCTTTGTAATTTCCACCCATTAGATTTAGTCTTGCAATCTGGAGCAAGAGAGAATAGATCTACTCCATTTTCTACATGATAGCCCTTCAAATATTTGAAGACTGCAATCATGTCCCCTCTAAGCCTTTTCTTTCCCAGGCTAAACATATCCAACTCTTTCAGCATTTCCTCTTAAGACTTGGATTCCAACCTTCTCACTGTCCTGGTTGCCTGCTTCTGGACACACTTGAGGTTGTCGACATCCTTCCTAAAATGTGGTGCCCAAAACTGGACACAGTACTCCAGGTGAGGCCTGACCATAGCAGAATAGAGCGGAACTACCACCTCCCGTGATCTGGACACAGTGCTTCTGTTAATGCATTCTAAGATTGCATTAGCTTTCTTCCAATTTATGGATCGCCCAGTCCCCGAGTTCACAGGGCTCTGGGTGATGAACAATAATAAAATAAAATATATCGTAACAGTGTTAACATTAGAATATAAATTAACCTTTATAATGCTCATTACATTCATAAAACAATCCCCAGATGACATATGAATTTATCTCCAACCAGTCCCTAACTGTGTTGCCTTGCGGGCAAGGGAAGGAGAAGATGGCGGAAAAGGATAGAAGAGAGGGAGTGGGGGGTGTGCCAGCCAGATAAAACCTATTGCTGTTCTCAACCAGATCCTGGCAGAACATTTCGGCCTTGCAGGCTCTGCAGAATGGCATTAAGTACTACAGGGCCCTGGTGTTGTGGAGCAGAGAGTTCCAACAGGTTAGAGACCACCAGTAGATTGTTTTCAGCAGAGCATCATGCTCTTTGAGGAGGTGGTCCCAAAGATACGTGGGTCAGTGGTTGCTCAAGGCCTTGAAGGTCATTACCAAAACCTCAAAACATGACCTCATATTCCACTGGGAGCCAGTGTAGCTGATGCAACACAGATTGAATATGTGCTGTCCATGGTGTTCCCATCAGGACTCGTGCCACTGCATTCTGGATCAGCTGGAGTTTCCGGCTCAGCCTGAAGGGCAGGCCAGCATAGAGCAAGTTACAGTAGTCCAACCTGGATGTGAGGGGCAATAATAATTTTGATTGATACAACCTTCCATTATTGAAATATATCAATAGAATATTAGCTAAGACCGTGTTAGTTGCTGTAGATTTTTTGGGTTGTGTGGCCATGGTCTTGGCATTGTAGGACCTGACATTTCACCAGTAGTTGTGACTGGCATCCTCAGAGGTATAACACAGAAAGATGGAGTACTCTCTGGGTCAAGGCATGTACTCTCTATGTAAGAGCATGTTAGTTTGTCTAAACTCCTTTGCAGGGAAAGATAGGAAATGACAGGCCAAACTGCAAAAAGCAGAATTGTTAAGAAATTAGACTGAAGGAGAGGGATACTTGGCGATCGCGGAGAGGGTTTTGCTTTTGCATATAATTGTATGAACACCTTTCTAATGTCATGTAACCAATGTTTTAACTGAGCTTCTTGAAAGTTCCTTTTACTGGACAGTAAAGCCTTTCAGCCTTCACTGATGAATTGGTCTCGTGTGATTATTTGGACACATATTTTTGTCGCTAACACCGGAGGTGACCATTTCATGGATAGCTGTGGCTAGGTCAGGGTGCGACAGGCAAGGGGCTAGTTGCTGTGCTTGCCGTAGATGAAAAATAATTGGAAATTAATAAAGAATTATATATTTTTTAAAAAAGAACGCCAGCCTGGCAACATTTGCGGCCTGGGTTTCCATCGATGAGGAGGTACCCAGGACCACGCCCAAACTCCTGACGGTTTGCATGCTAGACCTATTCTGCACCTAGCATTTGCTTTGCTGTTTTACCAAACCCACACTGGAACAGAAATTCCCCTCTGCATTGCATGCCACTTTCACTTTGATGGATTGTCAGATTTTATGGCAGTGTCCAGACTGCATGCTGCTTTCACTTCGTTGGATCTCCCGGTTTTATGGTACTGTCCCCATAGATTTATGGCCATTTTATGGCCATTCAGGGGTGACGTTGCAGTCAGTAGGGTATTGGCCCGGGGTATCTGAATGTGGTTTTGAGCTGCAGAATGGGCCCTAGTCTTCCAGGCCCTCTTTCCAAATAAAACCCTTACCCTGAGCACTTGTTAGTTACCTTGGCATTGTGTTTTTTGATCGCTGGAACCCAAACAGCAGCTAAAGAGCTACACTCGAATTTAAATACCGTGTATCTTTCGTTCCCATCAATGCTTCCAACTTAACAATAGACATCTCTCCTGTAAGCATCTGCACTGTCAGTAATTCCATTAACAAAGAAGCCACTTTATTATCAACATACTGTAGATTCATTTTAATGTGTCATTTGCACTTCAAAGTCGCATAACTTTTATTATGGTAAATCAATTAAAACTATTTCTCATGATAATTTATCTTCTACCGAGTTTATCATCTCGGAGAATGCAATATTTCCCAATTTAACTTCTGAGACAAAAGTGATGTAATTTGAATGCCTTTTACGGAGCTTATTAAGCATAAAGATCACAGAAATTTCAAACCCGGAAAGATAACTGTTTCATCTTACGTGATAAAGTGGGAGTCATTTTGGGAGGGGTTTTTTTTTATATAGGGGGGTTAAATTGTAGCATGGTGGAGGGACTGGAAGACAATATGGTAATTAGCAATATATAACCTATTTACTGATCCTAAGAACACTTCCTTGGGACTAATAAATAAAATCCCACTGAATAAAATGGGATTTACTTCCAAGTACACCTGCTCAGGATTGCTCCCTTGGTGTGTCTCATTTTAAATCTTAGTCTAACTAGGATATACAGCTTGATAAGACGTTAGAAAAAAGTCTATATTAATAAAGGTGTGTAGGTAGAACATAACCCTGCTGGATCCAACCAAAGTTTCACCTAGTCCAGGATTTCTAGACGCATTCTAGAACCTTACAAACAGGGTATGGAGGCAAGCCTCCTTGAATCTGGCAAGGGAGAAAGGCATCAATCAATCAATCTAATTTATTATAGCAAGAGCCAGTAAAACAGTACCATTCTAATATAAGAAGGATTAGAATAGTAATAGTACATGGGAATTATACATGGGAATAGTATAAAAACACTAAAATGGGGATAGTTTAAAAATGTTAACAGGGAAAAAATAATAAAATTAGTAAAATAAAATAATATTTTTTATCTATCTATCTATCTATCTATCTATCTATCTATCTATCTATCTATCTATCTATCTATCTATCTATCTATCTATCTATCTATCTATCTATCTATCTATCTATCAACTATCTATCTATCTATCTATCTATCTTTCGATTTGTATACCGCTCACCCCCGGAGGGCTCTGAGTGGTTCACATATTTCATTAACACACAAATCCTAATTGAGGACCACATACCGGGGGGGGTGGGGTGACAAGCCTACCAGGCACCCTTATTGTAGCGAGTTGTTGTTGTTATTTCCTGTTGCCTTGCGGGCGACATCCTCCTGGTGCTGGTCTTGAATTCTTCCGACCTTTTTGTGGCTGTTGTGACATCTTTCGAGCTTGGGTCAAACGCACGCTATGCGCATGCTCGTTGACTGCCTCTGTCCATCCGGCTCCGGCCTGTCACATCGCCCCGCCTCTGTGCCTGTCGACCTAGTCTCTTTTCACTCTCCAGCCTCGCCAGCCACCGCCATACTTTTCCGCTGCCGTCACTCGCTTTTCGCTGCCGCTCATGCCGCCACTCATGCTGCCACTCATGCCGCCGCTCATGCCGCTGCCGCCATGACACAAGGGCGGGTGCCCCCCCCGCTCTAAGAGCAGGTACCCATTTTGTCTAATTGCCCTTTAACGGGCTTTCGAGCTGGTGGGTGAGCGGGAGCTGGGACCTAGGGCCGGGAGCTCACTCCGACAGCAGTGGGGCTCGAACAGCTGAAGCTGTTTGGCCAGATGTTGTGCAGGCTTCACTTACTGCCTGTGCCACCACTCCCATTGTGCATATTAATAAGAGAATCATACAGTTTTCCCAGCCAAAATAAGTTTGCATTTCCTAATAGCTAAGCAACAAAATTTTGCCACAGCATAAGTCACTGAGCTCTGAATGTCTTCTAAGAGGAATTTACGAAGGACTTCTGGCCTAAAGTCCATATAAGACTGTAGAGGGCTAAATCTAGACAGAAGGGGTAGAATCATAGAATCATAGAATGTTAGAGTTGGAAGGGATCTTGCAGGCCATCTAGTCCAACCCCCTGCACTCTGCAGGAGCATAGCCAGAAGATAGCCCTACATACCTACAACATACCCAAAAGATGGTTGTCCAGCCTCCTCTTGAAAACATCCAGGGAAGGAGCATCTACTGCCTCCCGAGGCAGACTGTTCCTGCTCAACCACTCTTGCAGTTAGGAAGTTTCTCCTGATATCTAGCCAGTAATGAGTCCCTTGTAATTTCCACCCATTAGATCTAGTTTGGAAATCCAGAGCAAGAGAGAATAGATCTGCTCCATCTTTTACATGACAGCCTTTCAAATACTTGAAGACTGCAATCATGTCCCCTCTAAGTCTTCTCTTTCCCAGGCTAAACATACCCAACTTTTTCAGCCTTTCCTCATAAGACCTGGATTCTAACCCTCTCACCATCCTGGTTGCCCTCTTCTGGACACGCTTGAGCTTGTCAACATCCTTCCTAAACTGTGGTGCCCAAGACTGGACACAGTACTCCAGGTGAGGCCTGACCATAGCAGAATAGAGCAGAACTACCACCTTCCGTGATCTGGACACAATGCTTCTGTTAAAGCATCCTAAGATTGCATTAGCTTTCTTCACAGCCACATCACTCTGCAGGCTCATGTTGAGCTTGTGATCCACCAGAACACCTAGATCCCTTTCACATGTGCTGCTGTTAAGCCAAGTCCCTCCCATTCTATATCTGTGCCTTTGATTTTTTGTGCCCAGGTGTAGGACTTTACACTTATCTCTATTAAAATTCATTTTATTTGCCTCAGCCCACTGTTCCAGCCTATCTAGATCATTTTGAATCCTGACTCTGCCTTCTTCAGAATTAGCAATCCCATCCAGCTTTGTGTCATTTGCAAATTTGATAAGTATCCCCTCTATGTCTTCCTCCAGGTCATTTATAAAAACATTGAACACCACCGGGCCCAGGACCGAACCCTGCGGCACTCCACTCGAGACTTCCCTCCACGTAGATGCAGAGCCATTTACGAGCACTCGTTGGGTACAATTTTTCAACCAACCATGAATCCATCCAACGGTTGATCCATCCAGCCCACACTTAACCAGCTTATCCTCAAGGATATCATGAGAAACTTTGTCAAATGCTTTACTGAAATCAGTATAAGATGGTCTCATTTCTCCTGATAGAATATGCAGAACAGGAGAACATGAGTAACTGATTCCACCATGTTAGTCATGCATGGGCATATACGTTCATGCATTGGCACGTGATTGAATTTACCTTGCAATACAGCAGAAGGGAGTGCCTCAAAACGGGCTCTGGAAAAGGCCCATCTATAGGGCTCATAGGTAATTTTAACTAAATAAGGGGCAGCAGTAAAATTAGCCCGAGATTTTATATTTCTGTAGTCCTTGGGTAGTGAAGCTTCTTCATTTTGTAATTCAATATCACAGAACCTCTGTGCGATAGCTGTTCTTGCCTTGCAAAGACTTCCATAGAAGAGATCTTCTGGGAATAGGCCAATCTGATTTAACTTATTAAGAATTTGTGTGGACCAGGCAGGGCAAGGGTCCGAGGCTAAAAGGTAAGGTATTAAACCCTTCAGGTTGTAATGAATTTTTAGCCAGAGTGTTATAGCCTGCTCCCAGACCTTTACTTCGACTCTGAGTAGCCCAGCCTTTTGCCTAAGTGTTACATTAGAAATGCTTCTAGGAATGGCAAATAGTGATCTAAGAAATTTAGATTGAACTCTTTCAAGGGTCTTTAGATTGGCAGAGAGAAAGGCATTGAATAAATGTTCTCAGTGAGTAAGCAAGCAAATGAACAGTCCACTCCCCATTGATTGCCCCCACTGTTAGCTTTGTTCCGGTTCTATCCTTTTACAAATCCTTCTTCTTTCTAAGATCTGGGAAGGTCAGGCAATGATAAGCAGTGGGTTGTCACGGGTCCTGGCTCAGCCTAGGCTGACTATTCTTCAGATGAGGAAGAGGCACAGAGCAACCCAGCCTCCTCTGGAGTCAGCCCTGAAGAGGGACCTTTGCCAGTACCTGAGGGAGAAGAGGCCCCAGCATCGGCATAGGAGGTGCAGCAAGGCAAAGAGCCTGAGGTGCAGTCGGAGGCAGAGCCTAGCCCAGCATCCCCAGTCGGAGACACCTTGAGGCCAGAGTCCCCACCTAGCTCACCTGAATGTCCCAGACACGGGGCACACCAGCATCTAGACATGCAGGAGAGAAGGAGGAGTGACAGACTTCAGTTGTTGCAAAGGCAACATTAGAGGCTGTGAGTCTTTGCAGGTCGCCTCCCAGGGAAGGGAGGGTCCGGTTATAAGCAGCCACGCTCACCTGCCTTGGTGCAGATGCAACCATGCAGTCTTGGACCTTGTTCCAGCTACCAGCCTCCACTCATCGCACCTGGCATTCCATCCCATGGCACTGTTTCTTGGCTTGGTTTGCTCTTTGCACCTAGCTTAGTATATTGTATTCGTGGCGACGGGCCAGAGCCAGCACAGGGGCTTTACCCTACCATCTCTTCTTATCAATGTCATTGACTCCCTTCTCATTTCAGCACCCATTCCATGTGGTTTTGGACCCTCATGATCCCTTTTCCTGTGTTCAGAACACTCTGCTCCTTTATCCTTCACTGGCAGAAAAGCTGGTAAGAAAGTCTGTTATACCAGAAGCGAATGAACAAATGAAGCTGCCTTATACTGAATCAGATCATTGGTTCATCGAGATCAGTATTGTCTACACAGACTGGCAGCAGCTCTTTGGGGTCTCAGGCAGAGGTCTTTTACACCAACTACTATTCAATCCTTTTCACTAGAGATGTCAGGGATTAAACGTGGGACCTCAGATGTTCTGTCACTGAGCCCCAGCCCCACTCAGGGCTAAGGTTGCCAGGTCTGGGTTGGAAAATAACTTGGGGACTTTGGGGGTGGATATGGGAGAGGGCGGGTTTGGGGAGGGGAGAGGCCTTAGCATGGTACGATGCCCAGAGTCCACCCTTCAAAGCAGCCATTTTCTCCAGGGGAGCTGATCTCTCTCAGCTGGAGATCAGTCGTAAAAGCGGGAGATCTCTGGGCCCCACCTGGAGGCTGGCAACCCTACTTCTTTGCTGCCACAAAATCCCTCACCCATTCAAGTACTGATATATATTTTTTTCTGGTCTGGGCCTGTCTCTTTAGCTTTTGTCAAGTCACATTCACTCAGCCAGAAGTTCTAATGTTAATTTGTGAATAATTTTGTTTCCTTTTGTATGGAACAACAACAATGAGGAAGTGCCTTGGTGTGTTGGGATCCAGTAATCTCTTCCAGATACGCCAGATGTTCTTACTGTATTAGGTTATAAGCAATGTGTGAGGAACTCAGAGGTGAGCCGACGGGAAGGCAGAAGAAAAGATCATGTCTTCTTTTGGGAAGAGATGAGGGAATAATCAGCTCAGACTTACCACTCTGCTTTGTTCCACGAGACTCAAAAAGGTATCCCAAAAAGGACATTACAGAGCTGGAAGAAGTCCGGAAGAGGGCAAACAGGTGATTAGGGGGTTGGAACACTTGCACTGTGAGGGGCAGCTAAAGAGTCTGGGGACTTTTCAGTTTAGAAAAGAAATGACCAAGGGGAGATAAGACTATAAAATTATGCACAAGGTGGAGACAGTTGAAAAAAGAGAACTTCCCTCCTCTCCCAAAATACTAGAACTTGAAGGCATCCAATGGAGCTAGCTGATGGGCAGAAGGTTCAGGGTGGACCAAAGGGAATACTACTTTATACAGAGAGTGATTAAAATGTGGAATTTGCTGCCAGAGGACTAGTTCGACCACTGGTCTGATCCAGCAGGGGTCTTCTTATGTTCTTATGACTGGTAAGATTTAGAGAGAGAAGACCCCAGGAAAGTTCTACCCTAGGTATGTTTATAAGTTTAAAAAGCATGAAGTCTGTACACAGCCTAACTCTCTGTGATATTGCCGCTTGAACCTATTCTTCAGGTGGGTAAGCCGTGTCGGTCTGAAGACCATCAAAGTTTCATTCAAAGTATAAGTGTTCCTGTGCAAACACATGAAGCCTTGCACACGAAAGCTTATACCTTGAATAAAACTTTGCTGGTTTTATTGGTGCCACTGGACTCAAACTTTGTTCAGAACCCATTATTGAAATGTTACGGAAATGCATTTCTTAGACAGCCGTCAGCCGCTGGAGTACCCTTACGGCAAGGTACCAAAGAATTCACGTTTCCTATTATTATTTTCTATCGATTTCTCTCTCCCACCCGCAACTAGCCAATAGTGCTTCTGAACTATCTGTTGGATTCCGGGGCCTTCCCTTTGTTTTATCTGCCGCATGTCTGTAATGCGAAGCAGTTTGTGTTCGACTGTGTGATACTGAAGCTTATGTAAATAAGGGCCTGTTTATTAGGTTTCAATATATCGTCGTCTTAAATCAGCAGCCGCTCATAATAAATATGAAACCCGAACATTCCTTTTTTGTAAACACGTCGGCAGGCTTGAGTGCTTTCTCGCTAAGCATTTTATAGGTTCATTACATGACTTGGCTCTCATTGGAGTCACCTCAAATTTTATTTCCTCTCCCCTCCCCGCCCTCCCACCATACGCATCCATCATACAAATAAACTCGGGCTTTTGTTTAGGGGATTTTACCGGAAAAGGCTTCTTTGTCTATATGCAATATACATAATCAGATGCATATCAGGGTCACGTTGCATTTCTTCTCAACTGTGATTGACACGCTGAGTTTTTTGGTGTGCGGGGGGAGAGGGCCGAAGACTTCTTGCACATGCAGTCGATGTGGATTGAGAGCCAGTTTGGCGTAGGGGGTTAGGAGCGCATCCCCCGAGTTTGTTTCCTCACACCTCCACACGCAGCTGCTGGCATGACCTTGGGTCAGTCACAGTTCTCTCGGAGCTGTTCCAGAAAGAGCTCTCTCAGCCTGTTGTGGGGAGGGGGAAGGGAAAGGAGATTGTAAACTGCTCTGAGACTCCTTCAGGTAGTGAAGGGCAGGGTATAAATCCAATCTCCTCCTCCTCCTTCCATATCTGACATTGATGTCATTGTGTCTACCTGGGTCCACAAAATGTCTTGCTGCATTTAGGGTTGCCAATCTCCTGGTGGGGCCTGGAGTTATCCAGGAAATATGACTGATCTCTAGAGCGCAGAGATGATTTCCCCCCAGGGGGAAAGAATGGCAACTTTGGCAGGTGACGGCATTAGCTCTGCCCTCCCCAAATCTCCAGGAATTTCCTTTTCCAGAGCTGGCAGCCCTAATTTGATGTAGATGAAGCCTTGTGTGATGGAAGAGCTGTGTTTTGTAGCTTGGTCCAGGCAAGGAGAAACCACAAGGCAGGATTCTTTACTTAACGTTTTATTCTCCAATCTTGGTTACAGCCCTTGCTCTGTTTTCTCCTCCATCTTTCTTTTTCTCTTCTTCCTCTGCTTTCCCCCCTTAGTTTGTAGGGGTCTAGCCACATGCTGCATTCTCCCTAAACGGGACAAATGTCTAAATGTCAACAATGAAATCAACTACAGCTTTTAGAACACAGCACGAGCCCTCTTTGCAATTTACAGCGGACACACGTACAATCTGTGTGCAGCGTTCACTTTTGCCCCGCTATATTGTCGTGTTACATTCAACACATGAATTGCGTGACTGAAATGCTACATTTATCCGGGTGCTGGTTCCTGGTTTCATTTGTAAAGTGAACAACATTGGATCTTTCTTACAAACAGATGTGAAGGATGTAATGTGTGGACAGGACTAACCACTCAGGTAAGAAGTTTAACAGAAGGAGAAAGAATGACTTTTTGGTCCAATCCACTTTCACAAAGGTAGTAGTCATAGTAGTAAGGAGGAGGAGGAGGAGGAGGAGGTTGGATTTATACCCTGCCCACCACCCGAAGGAGTCTCAGAGCAGTTTACAATCTCCATCCCCTTCCCCTCCCCACCCCACAACTGACATCCTGTGAAGTAGGTGGGACTGAGGGGGCTCTTCCAAGAACTGCCCTTGAGAGAATAGCTCTGTAAGAACTTGTAACTGACTCAAGGTCACACCAGCAGCTGCATGGAGAAGAGTGGAGAATCAGACCCGGTTCTCCCAGATTAGAGTCGGTGCTCCTAACCACTACACCAAACTGGCTCTCTTGGTACAAACCACTGTCAGGACATTGAATACACTTCAGTCCAGAATATCTGAAAAAATGCCCTTTTCCATTCATTTCCTCCTCATGCCATGAGATCATCAGGGAAAGTCCTGCTTATCTTCCTTTCATTTCATGAGGGCTCTGCACAGTTGGTAAGAACACGGGCCTTCTCCGGCATGGCACCTGAACTTCAAAACTCCTTAAGGGAGTTTGCTTCCCCTCCTCTTCCCTGATGTTTAGAAGAACGACATTGATCAGCTTGCATTCTGCACTAAGTGTCCATTAATGGAAAGGAAGGGGCAATTTCCCCCAATACTCCTTCTCACCCTTCACACTGTTCCTGCAGGTGGACTCCTGTGACCTGGAAGCCACATTCTGGGAATCATTTTACACTGCAGGGGGAGAAGGGAGGCAAGCCAGTCCCGTTCCGTTGGCAACAACCGTGCCTATCCACAGAGATTTACCATGGGATCCAAGCCATTCTGTTTAAGGGCAGATGCAGACCGAAATAACTCGCAGGGCGAACCTGCCGAGGAGGCGTGACAGCCCCCAAAAGTAGTCGCCACACACCTGGTTCACTGTTCCACTTTGCCTAGTGCAATGGCCTCTTCTTTGACATGGAAACATTCTGCATTTCCCCTGTTCCTTCTCGGGGGGATGAAGCTGGGCAAACACAGAGCTTCATGCATGCCACCTTCATGGGTGAAAGGGAAGGAAAGCTTGACAGGGGCTTTCCGTGGCAGCCCCATGTTTAGTGCCATGTCTCGTTTGGCTAGGGTTGCCAGGCTGCAGCTGGCAACTCCCAGAAGAATTTAGGGGGTGGAGACTGGCATGCTGGCATCATGCTGACATGCCAACATTGGAACACTTCAGGATTTGCAAAACTTATGGTCAGTGAGCCAGTGCCCTCCCCTTCTCCCCCCATTTCTTCCCACTGGCGCATCAAGCGCTGGTGAACCACAAACTGGGAGCAAGCTCCGGCCACAGCGGGAGACTTCTGGCAGCCCTATGTATGGCCATAATAATGTCTTCAAGCCCTCTAGAACATCGGACAGTGGAAGAAAGTTTCTGTGTTCCCGCTTTCTCTGCTGGTCCTGGTAATCCTTTCCGCAGTTCACCCCTACTAGCTCTCTGAGCTCTTTTGTCAACCTTCTTATTCTACAAGATCCCAGGAAAAAAATCTATCAGACCAAATTTCAGGTTCATTTGTGTAAAATATGGATGAGTATGTAGACATAAACACACTTGGAATATTTATATACGTGCCTTTTTCTGGTCTTCGGAATATAGGCATGCTATCATCGTTTAATACATAGGGTTTCCACTTACTCAGTCCTGGCAGAGGGCCTTTCAGTGATGGCCCCTGTCCCTTAGCTTTACTCAGCAGAACAGAGGGGGGATGGTGTTCCAAAACAGGAAGTGGTATCATGACGCTGCAGAATTTTTTAAAACAAAATCTGTGGTTTTTACCATAGAGATCTGAAAATTTTCCCAGAGCATCATGACATCACTTCCTGTTCCCAAACAGGAAGTGATGTCCCAGAACTGTCTGCCCCTACATACTCCCAGGGATTGCCAGCCATGTGCTGGAAACTCTAGTAATATGTATTATACAACAACTGATTTTTACATTCAGGATACCCCGGAGTTGGTACTGTCAAAACAGTGTGAAAAAAAATTAATATGAGAATCAGATCTAAGCAAATATATTTATTATAAACACTTTCACTGTACATTGAGAAGTCTTAGCTTTGCTATATACAGGGCTATTTTTGGGCAGGAATGCACAGGAATGGAGTTCTGGCTGGCTTCCAAGTTGGCCACACCCAGCAGGAACTCATTAGCATAATAGGCCACATCCAAAAGCAGAAACTCATTAGGATTGGCTACATTGAGGGTGTGTGGCCTAACATGCAAAGGAGTTCCTGCTCCAAAAAAAGCCCTGGGTTTTGACAACAAACAAGGTAAATAAAATAAGAAGCAAAAGGTAGGTGTGGCTGGATGACCACACTTCTGGTAACACGGGGGTGTGGCCTAATATGCTAATAAGTTCCTGCTGTTGGGTATGGTCTGTTATGCTAATGAGTTGATGCTGGGCTTTTTCTACAAAAAAAGCCCTGGCTATATATAGTCTACGAATGAAAGTAAAGCAGCATCAGTTTCCCCAAACAAGCTCTTTTTTGGGTAACTTTAAGTAAAGTCGTTCAAATCAAAAAAACAAACTAACCCCAATTTATCTTCCCAAGATCAAATAATTTGCGGCTCTTTCTTCTTGTTATAAATAATGATATATAAATCTTATTTTTGATTTACATAAATAGTCTGTAGAACAGTTCTTTTAGCAAGGTTACACACACATAGGATGATTTGACTAATATTAAATATGTATGAATTTCCTCGCTGCTCCCTAAGGCCTGCAGAAACAATATGCATTTCAACGGACTGATAAGCAAAGTTTAAATTTAAAGACAAAGCCCTTAAGGATCCTGCCTCTTTGACTCTTCTGGTTTAATGGTTATCCTCTGATTTTTCACCTCAAATAAACATTTAATAAATAATTATTACTTTAGGATTTGCAGAGTTAAGTAAATTAATTGTAACAATCCACTCCCCCTCCCCCCTGAACAGACTGAGAATTCTGCATCTGCCTTTACAACAAATATGGCATGATTGATGTTAAGGGTATTGACTTTTTACAGTGCCATTCATGCTGATGAATTACAAATTTTCAGTCTGGCTGTCCGAGGAAACTATTTATTGTAGCTTTAAAATGTTTCCAACTGTGGCTTTCAGCTGAGGCTAGTAATGCTACAGCTGTAAATAAACTTGTGATTAACATCGTAGCAACATGAACTGGACGATCACAATACATAGAAAACTATTGATGCTATTTAGTATGGTCGTTATCTGTAAAACATTTTCTAATGGACAACAGCAAAATCATGGGTGGCTTGTTTACATGGCTTTTTCCCCATTGAATGAACTGATTGCCCACGGCACCTCTGGGATTTTCCTCAAATATTCACTCCTACCATATGCAGAGGATATATTTTATACATTGTAACCATCACAGATGGGAATTCTAGAAGTGGAAGAAGGTGGGCACCTACCATTTAATAAAGGTTCTCTGGGGCCATCTAGATATGATGTGGGATCTGAATGGCTCTTGCCTTAAAACCCAACAGGATTGCCATAAGTTGACTGTCACCTAACAGCACTTTCCACCACTACCTAGGGATGAAAATAAGCTATCCCACCACTAGATAACATCTGTTGACACTATGTATTATAAGTGCCGTGTACTTGCAACCAACTTATGGTGATCCCTGCAATGGAATTCAAGGCAAGTGAGAAGTAGAGGCCATTTCCTTTCCCTGCAGAGCCTTCCTTGCTGGCCCCCCATCTAAATACTGATTCTCCTTAGCTCCCAAGATCTGATGAGATCAAGCTGTAGCATGCTGCCTTCCCTCCCCTGTTGACCCTTATCGAAACTTAATCTCCAGTTTTGCTAAATGTGGACTGCCACGCTATTCTTTACTTTTCCTGCTTCCCTTGCAAGGTTATTGCGTGTTCTGATTGGTGCTACAGAGAGATCCCAATTATTGCTATTTTTTTTTTAAAAAGTATTTTCAAAAGGGGAAAAAAAATAGCTGTTGCTCCTTCATTCCCGTATGCACAGATTCTGTCACTGGGGATCATTTGTACCAGGGATGTCTGCAAACCATCTTCTGTGTTGTATTTAATGATTATTATAAACGTAGATCGCACAGGCTAGCTGAATCTTGCTAGATCTTGGAAGCTAAGTGGGGTCGGTCCTGTTTACTACTTGGATGGGAGATCACCAAGGAAGTCCAGGGCCACGATGCAGAGGCAGGCAATGGCAAACTGCCTCTGAACGTGTCTTGCCTTGAAAATCCTACAGGGTTGCTATAAGTTGCCTGTCCAGGGTTCCCACTAATGTGCGCCGCCTTGTGCTGGCACACTGATTTCCCCCCAGGACAGAGCTCATTAGCTCAGCACAGGGGTCCTTGGGGGTTGGCCCCACCCTCCCCTCTCCCAGGTGGCTGCTGCACCACAGCCCACCCTTCCCAGCTCCCTCTATCACCCAGGGGGGAGAGGCACAAAGCCAAGCCTTCACTTCACACACTGGCTGAGATCTCCTCCCTCTTTCCTTGGGGAGAAAGGGAGGGGGAGCTGCCAACCTTTAAAGCGAACAGCTGACTGGTGGTTCCGCTGGTCAGCTGTTCACTTTAAAGGGCAGGAAGCCATTTTAACACTCCCTTTGGCTTCCCCCCGCTTGTAAGGGGGGAGTCAAATGGCGGCCTGAAATGGCTGCACCTCTCTTTAGAGCCTAAATGCAAGGGGGGAAAAACACAACTGTGAACAAATTACAACAAATATACTATAAATATTCAGCACTTATTAAAGATACTAATATCCATGTACTCTGTTCCAAAGTCTAATATGTATGTGTTCAGTCCATAATTGTTTCCATTCGCATCCAATATATTTAAAGGAATGAGGTGCCTATGTCCAAAAAACATTGTCAACTCATTGGCGGTGGAACCTGGATGTGCGCACTGTGAAATTGTATTGTTTGAAAGACGTCTCTGCTATGTTTTGAAGGAAACAAACTGTCTTGAAAGACTTAACTGTGATATTTTGAAAACAACAAATTGACGATGTTTCTCAACACAAGCACTTTGTTCCTTTAAATATATTGGTTGAGAATGGAAATGATTATGGAATGAACATATGTGTATTAGACTTTGGAATTATAGTACATGGATATTAGTATCTTTAATAAGTGTTGTAATTTGTTTAAGGTTTTTAAAATTGTGTTTAGTCTCTTACTGTGAATCCATCTTTCAAGCCAGGAGCTGACAGTTGGACTTGCTGCCCTGCTTGCTTTAAAGGGTGGGAAGCTCTTTCAGGGCTCTCTCTTGCTTCCCCCTGCTTGGAAGCCAGGGAGAGCAAAACAGAACCCTGAAATGGCTGCCAACCCTCTAATGCAAGCAGCTGATAGGTCAACCTGCCATGCTGCTTGATTTAAAGGGTGGGAAGCCACTTAGGCCCTTCCTTTGGCTTCCCCCCCCTTGGAAAGGGTGGAGTCAAACCAAGCACACTAATAGCTGCCCGCCATTAGAGGGGGCCTCTCTTTCGTCCTTTCCCCCATTATTTCCACCCCTCCCTCCCTCTATTTTCTTTCTTTCCTTCTTTCTTTCCTTCTTTCTTTCTTTCCTTCTTTCTTTCTTTCCTTCTTTCTTTCTTTCCTTCTTTCCTTCTTTCCTTCTTTCTTTCTTTCTTTCTTTCTTTCTTTCTTTCTTTCTTTCTTTCTTTCTTTCTTTCTTTCTTTCTTTCTTTCTTTCTTTCTTTCCTTTCTTTCCTTTCTTTCTTCTTCCTTCCCTCTTCCTTCCTTCCTTCCTTCCTTCCTTCCTTCCTTCCTTCCTTCCTTCCTTCCTTCCTTCCTTCCTTCCTTCCTTCCTTCCTTCCTTCCTTCCTTCCTTCTCTCTCTCTCTCTCTTTCTCTCTGTCTTTCTCTCTCTCTCTCTCTCCGCTTTCCTTCCCTTTCTTTCTTTTCCTTCTTTCTCCCTTTCCCTTCCTCCTTCTCCTCCTTCCTTCCTTTCCCTTTCCCCCTTTCTTTCTTTCCACTTCTTCCCTTCCCTTTCTCTCTTTCCCTTTCTTCCTTTCCATTTCTTTCAATTTCTTTCTTTTTCTTTTCCTTTCTTTGTTTCCATTTCTTCCTTTCTCTTTCTTCTTTCCCTTCTCTTTCCTTCCTTCCTTCCTTCCTTCCTTCCTTCCTTCCTTCCTTCCTTCCTTCCTTCCTTCCTTCCTTCCTTCCTTCCTTCCTTCCTTCCTTTCTTTTTTTCCCTTCCCTTCCTTCCTTCCTTCCCTTATGTTTGTGTGTTTTGTATGTTTGTAAACTGAAATTTAAAAAGAATGCAAAAATCTAGGCTCGCTCACAACTTTTATGCTTGTAGATTTTGGGGATCACAAGGCAGATTTTTTGCTCACAACAGTTGACAGCATAGAGGGAATATTGGCTGTGATTTGATGGCAATAAACAAACAGCCACCTTTTTTACTCCCTGCAACATTATATGTGTTTATTGTTGTCGTTGTTGTCATCATAATTGTTTTGAATATCTACCTCAAAATAATTCTAACGTGACCCTGTTCTGAATGGTGAGGTGATGCAACAATTTAGGCAGAAAACTGAGCTTTGGTGAATTGTTTATGCCTGTGTAGGAGCTGTGGGTCGGTGGCAGAACATCTGCCCGGCATGCAGAAGGTTCCCGGTTCAATCCCCAGCACCTCCAGTTCAAGTGATGGGGTGATGTGAAAGACCTCTGCCTGAGATCTTGGAGAGCTGTTGCCAGTCTAAGTAGACAATACTGACCTTGATGGACCAAGGGCCTGAGTCAGTACAAGGCAGCTTCATGTGGATATTACATGACTATAAGCCATCAATGGAGAATAAGCCACATAGATGGTAATGTCCAGAGGGTTCTCTTGTACAGTCTTGGAGAATGCAGAGGAATATAGGAGAGAGCATTCTCTTAGTACGGTGAATCCAACTGGCTTATGGGTTTTGTTAGAGCGGGACGAAATGTTTCATCCCTTCATATTTTTCAGGCTGAAAACAAAACTGGTGGTGGTAAGAGTATTTCCCCAGAGCCAAGCGGCGATGAGAATGATAATTACACCCCCTATACTTGTAAGACCTATCCACAAGTTTGAGCAAACACATGTACAATCCATGCACACTCTCTGTGCACTTGATTTTTCTTTATATGTGCATTGAGGAATTCTCATGTTAAATTCATTGCTTGTATCGATGAATGTGGGATTGAAACCCCATGTTTATCCAGGTAGTGGCCCCTGCTTATAATTGCACACTAATGTGTGTTGGCTCTTTCATACAAACAGATGTACGCATGTACATGCAGGATGTACTTGCGCTCACTGTAACACATTTAGAATTATAGAGTCGGAAGGGGCCATGCCGGCCATCTAGTCCAACCCCCTGCTCTGTTGCAGGATCAGCCAAGAGCATCCCTGGCAAGTGTTTGGCCAGCGGCTGCTTGAAGACGGCCAGTGAGGGGGAGTCATTTTTTGAACCTTTTCCCACTATGCAGAGAGGACGGCTGGGGGTACCTTGGGGACTGTAGAATCAGCCCCCCCACACGCCCTGGTCCAATTCACTTGAAACTTGGAGAGCCTGTAGAGATGGCGGACTAGCTTCCCTGATATTTTGATACCATTTGGTAAAAAAAAAAGGCCACTCAGCAAAATCTGCCATGGAAAACAACAAGGAGACATTCAATTCTATCCTAATGCAAGCAAAAATGGAACCCAGCAAGTCTTCATGGTATGACAGCAAAGTTTCTGCAAATTCCTAGAACTGATACCCTTTTTGGTTTCTTAAATTACTGTGCAGAATGGAAATGATATATATTTTTTTCTTTTTCCCCTTTCTCTCTCTCTTTATTAATAGGAATTTTTTTAAAAAATTAATTTGTTTCTTTACAGTGTAATATAAAAGCTATAACAAAAAATAAGTTAAATAAACTGAGAGAAGAGGGGGCAAAATTCAGCACAGGACCTAAAGGCGCTTTATCCAAAAAAACTGGTATCTGCGGTTGGATCCCTCTCAAATTATTTCTTCAATGTGAATCTTGTAGAGAAATAATTTATAAAACAATCAATATCTTTTTTCCAGTGCTCATCCCCAGTGGACAAAGTTTTTCCAGTCCAAATGCTAAAAAAAAATCCTGCAACACCTACTTGTGAATGCTTTTGTGCCCCAACAAACGGGGTAAAGGGTGGGGCCAGAGAGACGACATATGTTGTATATGGATTTAGTTTTTGTGTGGAGGTATGAGGTTACATGAAGGGGCCACAGTGGCTCAGAGGTTAAGACACTGAGCTGCAGACCAGAAGGTCTGTAGTTTGGCAGTTCAAGACCCTAGTGCCGTGTGATGGAGTGAGCTCCCGTCTCTGGTCCCAGCTCCTGCCAACCTAGGAGTTCAAAAGCAAGAAATTGCAAGTAGATAAATAGGTACCACTTTGGTGGGAAGGTAACAGCGTTCCGTGTGCCTTGGCATTTAGTCATGCTGTCCATGGAGAAGTCTTCGGACAGTGTTGGCTCTTCGGCTTGGAAACAGAGATGAGCACCGCCCCGTAGAGTCAGATTCGACTAGCTCTTGAGCAAAGGAAGCCTCTACCTTTACCTTTGAGGTTACATTACTTTGAAAAATCACTACGGAACACCCTTGGTTTTGTTTTCAGAGTACTACTCGCCTAGTAATGTGATTTCAGTGGGTGGAAAAAAAAAATAATTGCATAATATCTGGTCCTAAAATACGTGTTGAGCCCAGGTCCTAGCAGCTCGTGAGTGGGAGAATCTACACTTACACACTTACTCTAAGAAAGCGGTGGTGGACAGTGGTGTCAAGTAGCAGCCAATTTATGGTGACCCCGTAGGGTTTTCAAGGCAAGGAACAAAGGGAGGTGATTTGCCATTGCCTGCCTCAGCATAGCAGCCCTGAGCTTCCTTGGTGGTCTCCCATCTAAGTCCTAACCAGCTCGACTATTAGTTGTGTGTGGGAGGGAATAAGGGAACTGACAGGAGGAGCAAAACAGTCTGGTGTGGCATCATCTGGCATGCATGACTGGGGTTGTCTCCCCCAGCATACATATTTTGAGGACCAGGTATCAGAAAGCCAGAGGACAAAGTAATAATTTTTATTCATTTATTTTGCAGAATCCATAACCCCCTCCCTTTCTGTACTCGCAAAAGCCACTAAGGTGCCTAAAAAAATTAAAACACAGAGACCAGTTTGGTGTAGTGGTTAGGAGTGTGGACACTAATCTGGGAGAACCGGGTTTGAGTCCTCACTCCTCCATATGCAGCTTTTGGTGTGACCTTGGGTCAGTTACAAGTTCTCTCAGAGCTGTTCTCTCAGAAGAGTTCTCGGGAGAGCTCTCTCAGCCCCACCTACTTTACAGGGTGTCTGTTGTGGGGAGGGGAAGAGAAAGGAGATAGTAAGCCACTTTGAGGCTCCTTCAGATAGTGAAGGGCGAGGTATAAATCCAATAATCTCCTTCATCTCCTCCTCCTCCATAAGCAGGGCTCTTTTTGTAGCAGGAATCCTTTGCATATTAGGCAACACCCCCTGATGTAGCCAATCCCCCAAGAGCTTACAGTAGCCCCTGTAAGAAGAGCTCTGTAAGCTCTTCTAGGATGAGCTACATTAGGAGTGTGTCACCTAATATGCAAAGGAGTTCCTGCTACAAAAAGAGCCCTGTCCATAAGACATCCCCGTCTTTAGAAGGTTGACAAACTTCTTGCTACTAAAGATGGTGGGCCAGCTGATTTTCTAGATCTGCTTAGTCTTGCCCCAGTTTTTTTTCTTAACTAGCAACCATGATCCTGCAAGAAGCGAGACCCATATTAATTTACTTATTTATCTACCTCATTTCTACCTCACCTTTCCCCCCCAGTGGGAATCCAAAATGGCTTTCATCCTCCTCCTCTCCTCCATTTTATCCTCACAACAACTCTGCAAGGCAGGTTAGGCTGAGAGTGTGTGAGTGGCCAAAGGTCACCCATTGAGCTTCCATAATGTGACTGGGGATTCAAACCCAGCTCTCCCAGATACTGGTCTGACACTCTTAACCACTACACCACAGTGGCACCGTGCACCTGGCCCCTTTGATCTGCCCCTTTGACCTGGCCTTAACAACCTGCACTATGTAAGTAGTAAACACAGGACTATTTTGGGACAGGGATGCACAGGAACGAAGTTCCAGCTGGCTCCCGAGTTAGCCACTCCCAGCAGGAACTCATTAGCATAATAGGCCACACCCAACAGCAGGAACTCATTAGGGATTGGCTACATGAGGGGTGTGTGGCCTAACATGCGAAGGAGTTCCTGCTACCAAAAAAGCCCTGGGTTTTGACAACAAACAAGGTAAACAGAATAAGAAGCAAAAGGTGGGTGTGGCTGGATGACCACACCCCTGGTAGCATGGGGTGTGGCCTAATATGCTAATGAGCTGTGCTATCAGGGATGTGGCCTATTATGTTAATGAGCTCCTGCTGGGCTTTCTCTACAAAAAAAGCCCTGAGTAAACATATTTACATATTTTACAGACCACATTCCTAAGTCACAACATAGGGAGGCAGGAGGGAATGCACAAGCTGTGTGCAGGCACGACACATCTGCACTCCCATAGTTTAGTTTCTCAGCCCCAATCCTCTTTGTCTGCAAATTCTAAACCTGTAGTCCAGACCATCAGCTTACTTTTGCAAAGCTTATTTTAAGTGGTGGAACACAATCTCATGTGTGTTTTAGCCCTAACTAAAACCCCTACTTTATTATACTGGCCAGTTGTGTTCCACTCTGCCTTGTGTGTAATGTTCAGGGCGAATCCATTCCTCAATTGTATCCAGGGTTTCATAGGACCCTGCTTCAAGAATGAGCCCATCCCAGCTCACCTACTGATCCACCAGGAGAGAAGGCATTTTGGGAGGAAGAACCACTCTGTTCCTATGATGAACTGAGGCACTGAAATGATCCCTTGTGTACTGGGTCTTTAAAAGCATCCGTCTTGAGTGACTGTCATTGTTTCGGGACCCATTGCATAGAGACACAAAAAGCAAGCATATCATTCATTCTCTTTTGATTTTCAAAACAAAGAATGTACTTTTGGTATGCCCCAGAACTGGCCCACCCAGGGCTTTAGTCCCATCCCTCAGCTCTCTTCCCCCTCCCCCTCCGCCCCCTCCCCTACCTCCCCTCCCCTTCCGAGCTTGGGGCCGCCAAACTTCCCAGCTCGTTCATCTTCACCTGCTTCTCCTCTGGCCAGAAGCTCCTCGGGGCTCCGCTGAAATACATTGCAGCACAAAATTAATGGCAAAGAGAATGTGGAAAAGCAGAAGAGTCTGGGACTTTTCACTTTAGAGAAGAGACAACTAAGGGGAGATACGGTAGAGGTTTATAAGATCATGCGCAGGGCGGAGAGAGTTGACAAAGAGCACTTTTTCTTCCTCTCCCCAAACGCTAGAGCTTGAGGCATCCAATGAAGATGATGGGCAGTAGGCTCGGGACGGACAAAAGGAAATACTATTTTACACAGGGAGTGATTTAGATGTGGAATTTGCTGCCAGCAGATGTAATGATGGCCACAGACGTTGACAGCTTTAAAAACAGAGTAGACAGATTCTTGGAGGATAGGTCTATCAGTGGCTATAAGCCATGGTGAATAAAGAGAACCTCTACGTTTAGAGGCAGTCAGTCTCTGAATCCCAGTGCCAAGAGACAACCTCAGTGGAAGGCCTTGGCCCCTATGCCCTGTTGTTGGCCCTCCAGAGGAATCAGTTGGCCACTGTGTGAAACAGGATGCTGGACTAGATGGATCACTGGTCTGATCCAGCAGAGCTCTTATGTTATGTTCAGATCCACACATATGATGCATGCTTTCCTCAGAATAAATCCCACTGAAATACAAAGTGATGGAGAGCATTGTTCACACATGGTTCCAGGCCCCTGCCCCCCCCCCCCGCTGGAATGGGACCCCTCCCCCTTTTGGTGCTCACAGGACTAGATCTGGAAGGAGGTCTATGGCTGGATCACCCTCAAGGTACCAGTACAAATATATGCATATACATAATTCTCCTTGGTTGTCCAATAAGGCCTTCAGGATTCTATAGTGAATGGTATTTATTGTCACTGTATTACTTCCAGAAAGGTCAGGCCATAATTTCAAAAGTTCTGCTATCTGTTATGTTAACAGTGAAGGTCTACAGTTGTAAGGGTATGCCCAGGAGACATACAGGCCTGATAAATAGCCCTTGTTCACACCAAGGCAAGGCAGAAAAAGAAAAAAAGAAGTAGAAGCAGATAGCGCCTATATATTCTATATATTTACAGTAAACATTTTTGAAAATGCCCAGGAATACCCATTGCGAATAATATGAGGAAATGAAGAAAATAATCAGGAAGGGGGAAAGCACCACCTATTGGTCACAACGTGTAAAGCATCTATTGTTCTTTGGTTAAAAAACGCTCAACCCTCCTCACATTCAGGGACAAGTTATGACTTCTCCTTGGTATTTGCCACTAAAATAACAATAACATTCATTATGTCAGCATTTAAAACCATGATTTTAAATCGAGTCGAGCACGCTAGGGCTGAGGAACTTAAGAGTCCGCTTTTTTTCCCTCTAACAACCCAATTCCCAGTCCCGTTAAAGCAGATGAATTGAAGAAAGTTGCATCACAAATCACAGAACATTCCAGCAGGTTTTTAATAATGCTCCCCAAATGGAACATTAGCATACGGGGAAAGCCGACTATGAAGTATCTTGAATTACAGAGGCAAAACTGGAAATAAGTAGGTTGTGAAGTGGATAGACCGCCATGCAGTCGGAATGACACAAACCAGCCCGGTCCAGGGTGAACCGAGGTGACCAACAGAAGCCACCTGAACTGGGCAGTCCCTCATTGATGATAAAGACAAGCAAAGGCCCACCCTCACCATTGACCAGGTCTGAGTTGAGCTACCTCCGCAGTGTGGCCAGTCCTGTTGGGGCTTAGTTCAGCATTCTCCTGGGTGCCGGTGAACTTCCACAACAGCATCCTGCTCAGAACTTTCCCGATAACTTAAAGTGCCAATGTGCCCCAATCCCAGTCCTGTTATATTTAGTCATATTCATGTCTGATGATTTCAGGAGAAGGGCATTTGCTTTATTCTCCTTCTGAATTCAGGGGCATTTTAACCCATTGCCTTTGCTAGCCTTCGGGATCCATTCTGATTCCTGGTATTTGTTTTCAATGCACCCTGCCGCCGTACACTGTCACGTCTTTATCTGGACAACTGTCTTGGAACATCTTCACATGAGAGGTTGTTGGGACCGATCTGGTTTTAGATTCGGGGGGTGGCATTTATCCAGATTGGCGTTTGGTGCAATGTACTGTTGGTCGGCTGGTTTTCCTGTTTATTTCAATTGTATTTTTTTTTTATTTTGTAAGCTGCTTTATTGTTATAACTTTATTGGATAATGTTATTGGGATGGGCAGGTACTAGGTCCCGCCTATGTGAGGTTGAATGCGTTCCAACCATGATGTTCCCATCAGGACTCGCGCCAATGAGAGCTGACAGAATGTTGGGGGGGGGACACATGGAAAACAGCCATTGAAAACAACAGTCAGGAGTTAGTAGCAGAGAAGTTGGCAGCTTGGAATTTGAGGAGGGGAAACGAGGATTTCTGATGGAGCGGAACTTTGCAGAAGAGCTGCTTATAGCAGGGTGTAAGCAGTAAATTTGTAACTGAAGGATCTCAGTTGTGGGAGTATGACCTCAGTTCAAAAGTTCAATGGAAGTAGTGGTTAAGTGCACAGACTTTAATCTGGGAGAACCGGGCTTGATTCCCCACTCCTCCACTTGCAGCTGCTGGATGACCTTGGACAAGCCATAGTTCTGTCAAAGCTGTTCTCTCAAGGACAGTTCTGGAAAGAGCTCTCTCAGCCCCACCTAACTCACAGGGTGTCTGTTGTGGGGAGGGGAAGAGAAAGGAGTTTGTAAGCCGCTCTGAGACTCCTTCGGGTAGTGAAGGACGGAGTACAAATACAATCTCTTCTTCTTCTACTACTCATACCTTATTTTCCTCAATGTTTTGTTCAGATCATAAATCAAAGTTCCCTTGTTTTCATGTAATCCTAAGGGCTACATGACTAACACACAATTTAATATCTTGGTCTATACATATGTTATAGGTTATTAATAAATAGTGGCAGTGTGTGAATGGAAAAGTGTTTGTGCCTTATCCCCAATAACTCTGCGTGACCAAAGGTTAGTTATTACAGGGGCTGGGCTACCCGTCTGTGGATGTCTCTGGGAGTGAGAGAGAGAACCTGAGGTGTGAAATTGTCATGGCTTTCTGTATATTTTAAAAGTGGCAAAAAGGGTGGTGAGGTGATGCCCTGAGCTACTTGTGATGAAGAAGAAGAAGAAGAAGAAGAAGAAGAAGAAGAAGAAGAAGAAGAAGAAGAAGAAGAAGAAGAAGAAGAAGAAGAAGAAGAGGAGGAGGAGGAGGAGGAGGAGGAGGAGGAGGAGGAGGAGGAGGAGGAGGAGGAGGAGGAGGAGGAGGAGACTGGATTTATACCCTGCCCTTCATTACCCGAAGGAGTCGTCAGAGCGGCTTACAATCTCCTTTCCCTTCCCCTCCCCACAGCAGACACCCTGTGAGGTAGGTGGGGCTGAGAGAGCTGTGAGAGAACTGCCTGTGAGAGAACAGCTCTGAGAGAACTTGTGACTGACCCAAGGTCACACCAGCCAGCTGCAAGTGAAGGAGTGGGGAATCAAACCCAGTTCTCCCAGATTAGAGTCCATGTTCCTAACCACTATACCAAACTGGCTCTCAACCTGAGACAAACAAGTTTGAGATGGTGGTGGACGCTCTTGTGTGAATTGAAAAGCGAGTCATAGTTACCATTACTGCAGTATTATTTTCCTTATAATTATTTTACTATTACACTGTTGTTATTGTTGTTGTAACTATTACCACTGCAAAAAAAAAAAGTACGTTTAACTCTCCTGAGAGACTTTTCTAAGTGTTGACATTTCACAACATTGTTTTCCCCCTGAACTTGAACTTTAAAATTCTATTTTGGTTCTTATTAAAACTTGGTGGGATATTAAAGAAATGCCAAGACCTACTGAAGAATTCTGCTAAACTCTCTCCCCACCCCCTCCTTTTGCGTGGCAACGCTCACCAATGTCTTGTGGTTTCAGAAAGGAATTCTCTTGCCTATTCCAAAGATTCCCAGAACCGACCATTTAAATCCAACCACTTAACGATCACAGTTTAACTTGTGTTAGAGCTCGCCAGAATGTTGCTAGTGACAGAGATTGAGTGCTGGAACATGCAAAGTAGCATGAAGAAGGGTCTGGAGAGAATTTATTCATTCATCAGAACATTTCAGTGCCACGTTTCACTCCAAAGTGACCCAAAACAGCTCACACAGATTTCCCAAACAACTATTTTTTCAGATATAGAATTTAAGTAAGCAAAACACATCCTGGGAGAATCCTCATTCACTGGGCAAGTTATCATAGGCCTCAGGCCGTAAGCCACCATCACTCTGGGGGTGTCCAGGCAAAACTATCTGCAAGCAGAGGAGGAAACAAACAGCCTAGAAGGCATCCAGCTGTTGCTAGCATCCCAGGAGGATCTCCCAACTCCTCCCTCTTCCCAGAAATGCCTCTGGCCATGCCCAGATTAAGTACTTTCAGGCAGGGGAGGAAAACACCCTGTGCAGATGGTATACAGCTGCTTCTAGCCAGCTAGCAAGATCTCCTCATTTTCCCCCCTGCCGGAAAGGCCCAGAATTCTATCACCTCATTCGGTATTGTGGACCAGGACTCAGTGTAGAGAAATCACATGTGTGAACTAGGATGAGTGAAATCAGTAGGGCTAAGTTGTGTGGGGGTGTTAAGTGTTGTCAGGTCACTTCCAGTTTTTGTATTCTCTCTCCCTCTCCCTCTCTCTTCTGTGTTCACCTGGAAGTCACTTTGACTTCTGGTGTAGTGGTTAAGTGCGCAGACTCTAATCTGGGAGAACCGGATTTGATTCCCCACTCCTCCACTTGCACCTGCTGATGTGACCTTGTGTCAGTCACAAGCTCTGGCACAACTGTTCCTGAAAGAGCAGTTTCTGTCAGAGTTCTCTCAGCCCCACCTACCTCACAGGGTGTCTGTGGTGGGGAGGGGAAGGGAAAGGAGTTTGTATGCTGCTCTGAGACTCCGAGTGAAGGGTGGGGTATAAATCCAAACTCTCCTCTCTCTCTCTCCTGATGACTGACCTCTACTGGAGGGCAAGAGGATATTCAGAGAGGTGGCTGAATAAAGCCTACCTCTGTCCTCCTGACCTGGTCTTCCGATGAAGTCTCCCATCCAAGTACTAACCAGAGTCAACCCTGCTTAGCTTCTGAATTCTGACAAGATTGGGCTGACCTGGGCTGTTCAGGTCAGGGTGACTTCCCATCGATGGTGACCCTATGCATTAATATCCTCCAAAATGTCCTATCATTGACAGCCTTGCTCAGGTCTTGCGAACTGAAGGCCATGGCTTCCTTGATTGAGTCAATCCATCTCAGAGTGAGCCTTCCTCCTTTCCTGCCGTCTTCAATTTTTCCTAGCATTATAGTCTTCTCCGGTGAGACCTGTCTTCTCATAACATGAACAAGGTACATTTAGTCATTTTAGCGTCTAGAGAGAGCTCAGGCTTGAATTGATTGAGGGCCCACGTATTTGTCTTTTTGACGGCCCACGGTATAAGTAAAACTTTCTCCCAATACCAAGGGCTAAGTTACTTGGCAGTCACTGTTGCTCTCCGCAGTACATACTTCCAAGTGTAAGACTGCACAACAAAGCTATGGCATTTGTTTGAAAGAAATGATCTCATATCTGTGGGACTAAATGTGTTCCCGAATGCCAATCGGCTGAATCTATGTGCTGCAGATAAGCTCATTTGTAGATAAGTGCCACACACATTATTTGTGAAGGTTATCATGTGCATACTTTGATATATCCTTAGTATGTTTCAAATCTCTCCCCCCCACAATGGGCATTAATGACACACATATTGTGACTTTGATATTGTAGGGTTCAGTAATGAATACTTCATTGCCTGCTGGTTCAATGACTTCTTTGGAAATTCATGGAGCATGCCGGCAAAGGGAAAAGGTAACTGTTATTATTTCAAATGAAGATTTTATGTCTTAGTGGCATTGTGAAAGATTGACCTTCACATGAGATATCGCTGTTCTTGCATTACCACCCCGGTGTCAATAGAAAACTGCTTTTAATCTACACAAAGGGGGCTGTTATCCTCTCAAACGCATGGTGGATTATCGTGCTTAACTCTCCGGCGCATCCAGAGGCCAAAAAAATAAAATAAAATAAAAATTAAAAGGCCCCCACAGTGCGGTTGCTGTGGCAAAGCAATTTCTCGAACATATATCAAATGTTCTAAAATGCCTTTAAAAAACAAACAAAACACAGTGGCATTTAATGCTCAGTAATGTTCCTGAAGACATATACTATATGAGGTATGCGCAAGGTCAGTTGTTAGTTCACTTTTGCTATCTGTGGCCCAGGACAGACTGGCAATTTGCCCCGGTATCGAGTCGCGGCAAAAAAACCCCGGAGTAAATGATACCGGGTTTTCCCGTCCACACAGCGGGGGCCTCTGCCGGAAGAAACGGGACGGAGGCGCGCGGGACCGTTCAGACTGCCGCGCCGGAGGCGCGCTATATTCGCTGTTCCCCCATTGTTTCGGCTGTGGGCGTATGTGCGCATGAGCGCATGAGCGCTCATGTGGTCATGCGCATAAGCGCATTTCGGCGATTTTTTTTTTTTTGCCCTGCAACGCCGGCACCGCATTGGGCAGTGGAGCGGAGCTCAGCCAATCACGCCGCTGCTGCCTCATGCCCAACGCGGGTTGCTCCCGGCTTTTCGGCTGCGCGTTCAGACTCCCCGGAAGCAGGGAAACGCGCGACAAACGCAGGCTTTCACGATTTGCGACGGCTTTTATCAGGTGTTTTTTTAAACCGGCTCTGAAGCGCGAGGGCTCCGGTAAGCTCCGGGTGGGGGACGCCAGGCAGATGTGCCTGTGTGAACGTTCCATTTACTCCGATATTGAGTCGCTGTCAGCCCGGGTCCCATCCCGCGGCAAATTGCCAGTCTGTCCTCGGCCTGTAATTTGATTAAAACATCGTTACGGGATGTGCTATTCTATATGGCCAAGGAGGTCTGTAGCCAGAAATTTTGTATGTGTGAGTGACAGATTGGTAACGCTTTGGGTAAAACAGTCCTGCAGTGAGACCTGCATTTTATCTCCAAAGATAACTAACTGGTCCACCACCAGTATGGTTGAAGTGGTTAGAGTGTCGGACTTAGGATGTGGAATGCAGAATCCCCCCCCCCCCGGCCATGGAAGCTTGCTGGGTGACCTTAAGCCATTCACTCTCTCTCTACCCTAGTCTACCCCACAGGGTTATTTTTCTTGTGGGAGGATAAGAACAGAGGAGGGGGAATGATGTTGGGGAGAAAAATGGGATGCAGATATTTCTTCTCTGAAAGTTTTTTTATTGAAGATTTAACATCAAATACAGTGTCACAAACAAATGAGATCAGAGTAAATAATCAAGTCTCAATAAATTAACATAGTAAAATATCTGGAACATAATTCTGATCGAAAAGGTCTTTGTTTTGGGAAATAAAATTTAAAACAGGGTACTGAAACTTATAATAATCGAGAGAGGCAGACGAAGGGTCTTTATCTGAGGTTTGTATCAGTTTCCTTTCCATTGTGAGACAATCCCATATTTTCCCGTACCAACTCTTAAGAATTGGGATGAGGGAGATTTCCAGGAGTAGGTGATTGCAGACCTCGCAGTGGCGCATAATACCGAAACCAAATCTTTCTTAATTTGGGGGATTTTGGGATCATCCTACAAGTTTAGCAACATTGAGTCAGGGTGTAATGGAATGGAGGGGCCTGTGAGGATAGAAATCTGGTCTTGAACCAATGACCAAAAATTCTGGATGAAAGGGCAGGACCGCCTATAGTAGGGAAAGGAACCAGGAGATCCACACCTTTCCCAACACACGGGTGAGTAGATTGAGTTCATATGGTGAATCTGAAGTGGACATTTCAATAAATAAATTTCCAAGGGGGAAATCTGTGAAAGTCAGTTGCCAACTGAGCCACCCAACACCTGAGGTCTAGTTCTAGATGAGGTGATAAATCTGTCTCTGGGCTGTGGTGTTTCGAAGTTCAGTTCAGGGCTTACATTATGGCACGTTCTTCCACACAAAAACATTTCCTGAACATCAAAAAGTAGAAAGCTAGAAAGAAGGCTACATAGAGATGGTCTCCATGGGACTTCACTATGGATCTCAGAACTTCTTTCTGCTTTTGTCAATTTCAGAGAGAGTAGGGTTGCCACCTCAAGGCTGGTGACTAGTGGATGACTTCGCCTAGGGTGGGGCCTCGCCAGCAACATCATGACATCACCAGTGACACAGTGATATCAATTCCAGCATGACCTGGAAGTGATGTCATTGTATTGGGGAGATGCTCTAGCATTTATTTGTAAGAATATGCCTTAAAGATGCATTTCCATAGAAATGTGTGCGTGAGACACCGGCACAGAAAAACCCTTTAATATTGAAGTACAATGTTGATAATGGCACCATTCATGCATTTGGTACTTACCAGTCAAGTTCCTGGTCCTAAGAATTTATTATCTGAGTGTGGCTATCTAGAACATTTTTATTCTACCCTTCCTCAAATGCCTTTCACTTCCTCCTATGCTAATAGTGAGACCTAGTTTCATTAACTGTGCTGTCCAGCATGGTTACTTGTTAAGAGATATATTAAATGTTTCCCCTTGTGAGGAGTTCAGGATGGCACATACCTTTATCTCTTCCTGTGAGGTAAATTGGCCTGGAGCCATTTAAACCAAACAGCTGCTGCTCAGCTGTTTTGGAAACCCCTGCTTTCTGCTCCCCAGAAAAACCACAGGGAACAGAAAGCAGGGTTTTAAACTTTAGATTGCTCACAAATCCATACAAACTGAGTCGGTTTGTGAATCAACCTCCCAGGTCGTACGGGTCCATGGTTCGGTTCGTGGTTCAGCCTCAGACCACGAATCAAATCAAACTGCAAAAATGTGGTTTGTGCCCATCCCAAGCTCTAACCCCTATGCTCTCCAATAAAGGAGACAATTAAGAAAAGGAAGGGACAGGAGAGGCAAAAATGAGAAGCTAAGAGAAGATGAAGGGAGAGGGAAGGGGAAAACGTCAAATGAGGGGAAATGCTCATGATACGTACTCAGACTTTGATTTGCTTAGGCACTGAGATGCTAAGGCACGAGCACTTAGAAAAGACGGGCTGTGAGCAGGAATTTGGAAGAAGAGAGGTGGAACTAAGGAGGAGCTCGGGTATGGAGCCTGAAACACTGTGAGTAGGGGGTGGTGTGCTGGCACAAGAAAAACTGCATGAATGCAGAGGACCCGCGGGGCATTGCGTTTGGTTTTTTAGAAGCCGCCAACCTTTATTAGCCTTTACCACAAGTTATAAAACAGATGTGTTAGAACCAAGCTGATCTGTGAAACGATGGGAGATTTCCATATCATATTGAACAGGATTCGGAGGGAAAGAGAATAAATTGTGCCGACTGCCATTTGCATATTGACATACGCTGGAACAACCTCTCTGTGTTATTCTTTGGTCCCTGATCTTTTCCTAGATTTTTCTCCCCTCTTTCCTTTGCCTCCTCCTTTTTTTTTTTTTTTGCTTTGCATTTCCAGATCAATAAGGCAGCTGTAGATCTCTATTAATATCTATGTATTTGCATCTGCCGAGTGAAAAGTTTTAAATATTAAAAAGCTGTATTGCGGGCCATATATCATCCGCTCTTACAAGACAGGCCTGACGGTATTAAGATGCACATTCAGGATAGCACTCTTTCTCCTTTGAACGCTGTCAAGAACAAAGTGCTTTACAGACTTAAAATAAATCTAGGTACTAATCCATTGAATTTCTGACAACGGGAGCCCAAGGTTTCCATGCACTTAGCTGAGTACTGCATAAGAGCTTGTGCATTATTTATGTCCACTAATGGTGTTGCAATGCTCTTTGCGTGAAGCGGTGACAGTGCAATCCGCTAAGATAGCTGCTGCTGCGGACAAAGCCATCCATTTTCCTGGACTTGAATTTTTGACAGAATACTCTATTAATGCCAATTCTGCTTAAGTAAATGTGGAACAGGGGTCAGTTGTCCCTTCCCCCCCCTCCTCCCCACATCTCTTAGTATTTATGAAAACAGAGTGAGAATACCCACGACAAATGTTTTGTGGGTTTACCATATTCCGTTGTACGACTGCACACACGAAAGGTCTGTTCAGTCCCTTTGTTTCTATGATACCGTATGAGCCCGGAGGAGGCTGCAGAGGAATATCCATGCAATTCGGAAAGGGAGGTGCTAATCCTTCTGGTTTCAGGGCCATTAGCCTCTTCACAAGAAGAGAAGAGAGAAAAGATTGGATTTGTACCCCACCCTTCACTACCTGAAGGAGTCTCAGGGTGGCTTACAGTCTCCCTTCCTTTCCCCTCCCCACAACAGAGGTAGGTGGGGCTGACAGAGCTTTCCAGAGAACTGCTCTTGAGAGAACAGCTCTGAAAGAATTTACAACTGACCTAAGACCACACCAACAGCTGCATGTGGAGTGGGAAATCAAACCCGGTTCTCCCAGATTAGAGTCTGCGGTGTAAACCACTACACCAAACTGGCTTAAGTCTTGATGAATCAGAGGTAAGCAACTACTGGCACATGAGCTGATCTTTCAATGATGTTCACTACATTATTGTATAATAAAATAGTAATAGAAGGCAAAAACAAGTGTAGTTAACTACACTTGTTTTTGCCTTCTATAACATGAGCTGATCTTGGCACACCAGACCATTTTGCTTCGCACTCAGGGCCAGATCTCTATTCAAGGCATTGGAGAACTGGCAAGACATCTGCATGCAGCAGAGCGAGACAAGGCAATAGGAATGGCTTATGCCCATCATTGCCCCCCAGACCTTCACAGCCACCAGCTGAGTTCAAGGTAATGCTAGCAGCTTATCCGGGGATGGTTTTTTCCAGGCATGATTGGCCAAGTACAGCTCTTGTTTCCTCCTCCCATTTTGTTTGCCAGCATAGCAACATCATTGTTAGTAGATTTTGCCATTTTTTTCAGCATGCGGGCCAATATTGTTGCCTACCTTAAGATAAAGCAATGCTTCCCCAACTGTGATCTGGCAAACATTGGGTTCCATTGGGTTGAGGTCACCTAGTCCTGTCACGCAGTTGTCTACTCTACTGGTGCAAAGCTGCTTGGATAAGAACATAAGAGAAGCCAATGTTGGATCGGGCCAATGGCCCATCCAGTCCAACATTCTGTCGCACAGTGGCCAAAAATACCAGGTGCCATCAGGAGGTCCACCAGTGGGGCCAGGACACTAGAAGTCCTCCCACTGTTGACCCCTCCAAGTACCAAGAATACAGAGCATCACTTGCTCCAGAGTCTCTATCTATACCTTGTGGCTAAAAGCCACTGATGGACCTCTGCTCCATATCTTTATCTAATTCCCTCTTGACGCCATCCATGCTTGGAGCCGCCACCACCTCCTGTGGCAGTGAATTCCAAATGTTAATCACTCTTTGGGTAAAGTAGTACTTCCTTTTATCCATTCTATCCTGACCACTCAGCAATTTCATTGAGTGCCCACGAGTTCTTGCATTGTGAGAAAGGGAGAGAAGTACCTCTTTCTCTGCCTGCTCTATCCCATGCATAATCTTATAAATCTCGATCATGTCACCCCTCAGCTGTCGTTTCTCCAAGCTAAAGAGCCCCAAGCACCTCAACCTTTCCTCACAGGGAAAGTTCTCCAACCCTTTTATCATTCTAGTTGCCCTTTTCTGCATTTTTTCCAAAACTATAATATCCTTTTTAAGGTGTGGTGACCAGAACTGTACACAGTATTCCAAATGAAGTCTCACCATTGATTTATGTAGGGGCACTATGATATTGGCTGATCTGTTTTCAATTCCCTTCCTAATAATCCCCAGCACAGCACTGGCCTTTTTTATTGCAGTCGCACACTTTCTCAACATTTTCAGTGAGTTATCTACTACGATCTCTCTCTTGGTTAGTCTCTGCCGGTTTGGACCCCATCAACGTGTATTTATAGTTAGGATTTTTGGCTCCAATGTGCATCACCTTGCACTTGGCCACATTGAATCCCATTTGCCACTTTGACGCCCACTTGCCCATCCTCGACAGATTCCTTTGGAGTGCCTCAGAATCCTCCCTGGTTTTCACCACCCTGAACATCTTCGTGTCATCTGCAAATTTAGCCACTTCACTGCTTACTCCCAACTCCAAGTCATTAATGAACAAGTTAAAAAGCACTGGACCAAGTACGGATCCCTGCGGTACCCCACTGCTTACCACCCTCCACTGAGAAAATTGCCCATTTATACTCACTCTCTGTTTCCTATTAATTAGTCAGTTTTTGATCCACAAAAGGACTTGTTCTTTTATCTTGTGATTTTTGAGCTTGCTTAGGAGACTTTGATGAGGAACTTTATCAAAAGCTTTCTGGAAGTCAAGGTAAAGAATATCTATTGAGTCCCCCTTGTCCACATGTTTGTTCACCCCCTCAAAGAATACTAACAGATTAGTGAGACAAGATCTTCCCTTACAGAACCCATGCTGAGTTTGCCTCAATAGTTTTTGTTCATCAATGTACCTACTAATACTTTCCTTTATAACAGTTTCCACTAACTAACCTGGTATTGACATCAGACTGACAGATTATGACATCAGATTGTGTTGCACTTGGGAAAATCAGGAGCTCATCTTGCAACGGAATCGAGTGGATTTGTCCAAAATAAGATTTCCTGCTGTTCTTTTTAAATGCCAAAGTTCTCAGTATATCTAGTAGTGAGGCCGAAAGTAAACTGAGTGTTTACCTTAGAGCATGCTCCAGGATCCACTGGAACACATAGGGTTCCATGGCAAGCATGGTGTAGTGGTTTGAGTGTTGTATTAGGAACTGGGAGAACCAAGTTCAAATCCCCACCTCTGCCCTGGAAGCTTGCTGGGTGACCTTGATCCAGTCACACCCTCTCAGCCTAACCTACCTCACAGGGTTGTTGTGAGGGTAAAACACAAGAGAGGAGAATTATGCAAGCCACATTGTGTGTCCCGATTGGGGAGAAAAAGTGGTATATAAATGAAGCAAATAAATATGTTCCCGGGAATCTTGAAGACCAATTTGATATGGAAAGGGCTCCCAACCAGCCAGTATGCTACAGGCCTAACCAATACATTGATGCTGTGTTAGGTAACCAGTACTGGGATCCATGCAGCCAATAACTCTGAGTTCCACCCGACGCCACTTTGTGACACTCCAGGTCATGCCCTGCTAGCCCCAGTTCCATCCTGTAGGGACAATAATTAAATATCAAACATTAGCAATGCTAAGCTGTCAATTCTGAGGTTTGCTGTGGTGGAGACTTCTAGCACAGTTGTGCGTGTGTAAAAGGACATCAAGACTGCGGTCACACGAGCAGTTGGCACTGATATCAGGCACTGGGGAAAGTCCAGTGTTTATGGATATCAGCGCTTTCACCTAGCATTTCTGGATGTCTGAACTCCCCCAGTGTGAGTTCAACCCGGTTGGGAAGTCTGATCACTCTGTTCTGTTTTTGGTCCTCGGTTGTTGTTTTTTTTTTTTTAAAGTCAGCTAGTGATGTGCTATGCACATAACTGCATCTTTGTGCACACCAGCAAGCTTTCAGCTGTACTCTAAAATAAGAAGGGCGGGAGGGAAGGGCAGGCTGAGAAGCCTCCGTTGTCTTTTCCATGCTGGTTCCTCTGCCTACAGCTTTGCAGCACACAGGGTGGGCAAGGGGTTAATTGAAAATATACGTTATTTTTCAGAGGGGGAGGCAGTCTCCTCCAGCTGTCGAAATGGAGCAGCTGGAGGAGGCTGCCTCCCCCTCTGAAAAAAAGAATGGAAATTACAACAAATTCCCTACTGATTTTTTTAAAAAAATAAACACCCTCAGAATTCAGACAAAAGAATAAAAAAATACTTTTGAATCAACAGGGGCTCTGTGGATGATATGTGCATCTTTTCAGGTGCTAAAGAAGCTACTTTTAAAGGACCATTGCTTAGGATAGGATTCTCTAAATATAGATTACAGAAAGAAGTGAGAGATGTTCTGGCCAAATATAAATTGACAGGGGGAAAAAAAGAATGCTAAATATAAACTAGATCACTCAAATGACAGCTTAATGAAGTTGCAGATATTACAGAAGTAATTAGATTTAATGGAAATACATAAAACAGAACAATATTTAGCTAATATGAGAAAATGTTGCTTTTGAAAGAGAGCTGAACTGGGTAATTTACCACATGTCAATTAGCAATTGCACACACACACACAAATAAAAGGAATTCCACCTGTTTTTGAAGCTGCAGGAGCTGCTATCTGAGAAGCCATGGGTAGGGTCATGACTCATAGGGAGATCCCAGGTTCAGTCCCTGACATCTTCAAAGGATCAGGCAGTATGAAAGACATTTTCTGAAACCCTGGAGAACCACCACCAATCACAGGAGACAATACTGAGTTTGATAGACCCACGTTTGGGTTCGGTGTTAGGCAGCTTCATGGGTTAATATATCAAAAAATCATAGGGAATGTTTCACAAATTTTAAACTCCTTCATAATATAGATTATAATATACCAAATTTATTTAAGCAGGGCTCTTTTTGTAGCAGGATCTCCTTTGCATATTAGGTGACACACCCCTGATGTAGCCAATCTTCCAAGAGCTTACAGACTGCCAGTGTGGTATAGCAGTTAAGAGTGACAGATCTGTATCTAGGAGACCTGTGTCTGAGTTCCCACTTGTGCCATGGAAGCTCACTGGCTGACTGTGGGCCAGTTACACTCTCTCTGCCTAACTTACCTGACAGGGTTACTGTGAGGATAAAATGGAGGAGGAGAGGAGAATGATGTCAGCTGCTTTGAGTCCCCATTGGGGAGAAGGGTGGGATACAAATGAATTAAATAAATAAATAAAAGGGAGATGACAATGAATGTAAGGTGATTCCGTTAAAATGTTCTACCCCCCCCCCCGCACAATGGCCATAATTGTAACCAGTGTTCCTTCTAAGCTAAGTTAGTGTGAGCTAGCTCACAGCTTTTTAGCCTCTGGCTCACACATTTTTGTTTTAGCTCAGGAAGGATGGCTCCAGAGCAAACTAATTGATGCAGTAGCCATGTAGTTCACTCACAACTTTAATTCCAGTAGCTCACCGAGTAGAATTTTTGCTCACAAGACTCCACAGCTTCGAGGGAGCATTGATGGTAACTTGTATGATGATATAAGATGATCTCCTCTTTTTTTTTAATGGCATACCTGAAAAAATATTAATCTAGTGTTTGAGTAAACAGTGTCAGCTAAATTTGGTAAGACTGTAATAATTGCTTTAATAATTGACATTTTAATTGATACCAGAAGGTAATAAAAAACTAAATCAAGCTGTAACAATTTAAGATGTCATATTTCAGATGAAGATTTATTTATTTATTTTTAAAAAGGCTCCGAGCCCAAATGTATTTATGGCAGAATTCCACAAGAAATTTGCAGAAAGCATGGAACCTTTTTTGATGGAAATATTAAATAATTCTGTTCAATATCAATTTAATACAGATTTATTGAATTTAGCAAGCACAGCATTAATTTTAAAGGAAGGTAATGTTCCTCTTAGAATGGATTCAGGGTGGTATATATGTTTAATGGAATTACTTGTACATATATTAATTCCAACCTAATGACATTTTTAAATAGAAGAAAACTAAAATATATAAATATTATATCAGATCAGCCCAAGTTCTACTATGCTTCTATTCCAGAACACAGCTAAAGCTTTTGACTGAGTGGAATGGGCTTACTTGATAGGGTTTTTTTTTCCAATACAGATATTAGTTTTATTAAATAGAAGCCTGTATTTCTTCCTGGTTGCAAGATCATTAGTTAATGGTAGTTGAACAAACTTTGTAGCACTCAAACGTGGCATGTCACCTTTCCCAATGGTGACATCAGATGCCTGAACACATGCCCGTTTAGCTCACATCCTGTTCACTGGTTGCAATCAGAGACCTGATTTTTTTGACAAACAGTTTAATAGTTCATCAGTTTGTGGGTGTTTGGCAGGTTGCTCTGCTGTATTCCTTATTAGCCAGGCAGTACATCACAACTAGCTTCTTGCATATGCTCATTCTCATTCAGCATGACAGAGCTCTAGTGCCATCCCATCCTTGCTGCATAACTGCTCTGGTCAGCAGGTTATTGTCTAAATAGACAATTAGATGTCTCACAAAACATATAAATGAGTCAATAATAAATGCTGTGTTTCAGTAAAGTCTACCCTTTGTTGTTCGTCTAATGGCCACCAAACAGTCTGAATCAGCAGCAGCTTTGCACATGCACAGTTTTGGGAAAACCAGATGCAAACTGGTTCAGGAGGCATATGTGGCTGCTCAGCATGAACTGGACAGATTGAGTGAGAGGCTCACATCTGGTTGCCATCTTTGAACATAGTAAGTTTGCCAACTGGATACATTTATGGTGAAATCTGCAGCATCTCTAATGGTGATCAGACCTTCAGACCAAATCAAAGAGAATTTTCTCGGGGAATGACCAAGTATGATTTTCATTGTACACAGAAAATCATTTCAGAGGGTAACCAGGATGGTCTGTGGTAGAACTATTAGGTTCAAGTCCAGTAACACCTTGGGCCAACAAGATTTGCAGGGTATAAGCTTCATTAGGTGCAAGTAGGAATGGAGGTCTCTGGCAGGAGTGATGTTGTACAGAAGCAACTCAGGATGCAATGGTACAATGCATTTACAGTCCATTTGATTAGAGCACAGGGGCAGCGCTCGGGGGCAAAAATTTATCATATTTAGTGAGATAAAAATCCTATGTTCCTATTCAGCCCTGGGAGGGTCAATTGCTCTGAACTTGTGAGTGAATGCAGGTTCAGCAATTTCACCTTGCAATCTCCTCTTGAAATTTCTTTGTTTGAGGAATGCCAGTCTTCCACATCATTCCATTGTTGACCCTAGAGTGGCAGTCTTCAAACAAAGAAATTTCACGGGGAGACTACAACATGAGACTGCTGAATGAGAGTTCATTCACCAGTTCAGAATGCTAATGAGGATGATGATTATTTATTATTTATTTATTTGGATTTATATCCCACCCTCCCTGGAGGCTCAGGGCGGCTAACAGCAAGGCACACATGCCAACTTTAAAACAGTTTCAACAATATAAAACCAAAAAACATATAAAACAACATCCAAACATTATAGCACAAGCAGTAAAACAAGATGGAGCAGATTATAAACCCCGGCAGAATTTAACCCCCAGTAGCTGAACAACAGCCGAACAGTAGCTCGTCATCCCCTCTCCTACCAGGGCTGCCCCGCACTCAGTGATGACAATAGTACGATGGCGGATGGCTAACCATGGCAGCGGCTCCTAATCATAGCTCCGTCTTACAGGCCCTGCAGAACTGAACAAGGTCCCGCAGGGCCTGGATCTCCTCAGGGAGCTCCCTCCACCAGGTAGGAGCCGCCACCGAAAAAGCCCTGGCGATGATGATGACGATGATGATGATGATGATGATGACATTGATGATGGAAGGAAAGGTTTACTCATGAGAATCCAGGAAGGGCAGACAGCAAAGACAAGGAGAATGGGAAATATTCCCTCTGTTATAAAACAAAGGGAACTTAAGAACTTCCCAGAGCTAGTATGGTGTGGTGGCTGGACTAGGATCAAGGAAACCCTGGTTGGAATCCCCACTTTGCTGCAGGAGTTTGGTGGCTGACCTTGGGCCAGCACACATTCTCAGCTCAACCAGACCTCCGTCTTGGGGAGAAAGGCAACACGGACAAGGAAGATGGAGCGTACCTCCTCTACAAAACAAAGGGGTTTTTAAAAACCACCCTGACTTTTCTGAGCTAGTGCATGTCATAACTGACTAGGATCTACCTCACAAGGTTGTTGTCAGGATAAAATGGAGGAGACAACAAAGCTTCCAGTCCCCATTCAGGGGAAAGGCAAGGTGTGATATTGATTATAGATCTAATTTTGGCTTCAGTCCGCAAAGGCTTTTGCTGCCGCTTCGTCAGGTATTGCTGCCACCCTTTTGGCAGGAGGCAGAACGTCCTGCTCAGTATTCAAACTACTGTGGCAAGTCACAAGTGCAACGAGCTACAAGGCTGGCGAGCAGAGCAAGTGGGCACACCTCAAGGAGAGAAATAAGGTTCTGTGTGTATGAGAGATGATTGATGGCAGGAGCTCTGCTACTTTAAGGATCGTTTCTTGTCTCCTGCATTCTGTGGCAAGGCACGTTCAGCTCATCCAGGGTTCTGGATGGGGCCAATATGCCAGAGGAACAGACAAAATTGGCCTTGCTCTTGGATCCCTGCCATCACAAGCTTGTTTGACTGGCATGCTAGGAATCCTCAGGAGTCTTCCCAAGTCTTTCATGGGGGCAATTTCTAGAATCTGCGGGGTTACCAGTAGGCTTGGAGAAAACTGTCCTATTGATTTATTTATTAAATTGGATCCACTAGGGCTGCCCTTCCCTTCAAGCAGGGCTCAGGGCGGCTCACAACAAAATGGTATACAAGGTCCTCTGAGTTAAAACCAACATTAAAAACCACCTAAAAACTGATCAGTAAGAAGAACAATATACATGCACAAGATGGTGGAAGAAATTCAGCTCCCTAGCCTCCTTGGGGGGAAGGGTTGTGAGGAATGGGGAAGTATAGGACAGTGCCAGATGCCATACTGACCCTTGTCACTGTCCTCAACTGAATGCCTGGTGGAACATCTCTGCCTTGCATGCCCTGCAGAAAAGCAGGGCTATTTTGGGGGCAGGAACGCGCAGGAACGGAGTTCCAGCTGGCTCCTGAGTTGGCCACACCCAGCAGGAACTCATTAGCATAATAGGCCACACCGAATAGCAGAAACTTGTTAGGACTGGCTACATTAGGGGTGTGTGGCCTAACATGCAAAGGAGCTCCTGCTACAAAAAAAGCCCTGGGTTTTGACAACAAACAAGTTCGAGACCCGGGTGCCGCATGACAGGGTGAGCTCCTGTCTCTAGTTCCAGCTCCTGCCAACCTAGCAGTTCGAAAGCAAGAAATTGCAAGTAGATAAATAGGTACCACTTCGGTGGGAAGGAAACAGCGTTCCGTGCGCCTTGGTGTTTAGTCATGCCGGCCACATGACCATGGAAACGTCTTCGGACAGCGCTGGCTCTTCGGCTTTGAAACGGAGATGAGCACCGCAACCCTAGAGTCGGATTCGACTGGCTTTCGAGCAAGGGAAACCTTTACTTTTACCTAAGGTAAACAGAATAAGAAGCAAAAGGTGGGTGTGGCTGGATGACCACACTTCTGGTAAAATGAGGTGTGGCCTAATATGCTAATGAGCTCTGCTCTCAGGGGCGTGGCCTAATATCTAATGAGTTGTGCTGTCAGGGGTGTAGCCTATTATGCTAATGACTTCCTGCTGGGCTTTTTCTACAAAAAAAGCCCTGCAGAACAGTAATAACTCCCGCAGGGCATGGATGTCTTCTGGCAGGGAATTCCAGCAGGTGGGGGCTAGGGCTGAAAAGGCCCTGGTCCTGGTTGAGGACAATCAGATCTCTCTTGGGTTGGAGACCACCAGAGGGTTCTTATTCCACTCTTCCAAGGGCATACTGAGAGAGGTGGTCCTGAAGGTATGTAGGTCTCTGATTGCTAAGGGCCTTGTCCCTTTAATAGAGATTTGGTGCATGGAAATGGACAGGAGAAGCTTTTCAAGATGGGGGTAAATAATATCACCTGATAAAGAACAGCCTATTGAGACTCTGTTAAAGGGACAGGGTGTTTTTCTTTTCTTTTGAGAGCTGGAAAGTCGCCCAGTGTCTCCAGTTAGTACCACTTCTTGCGCATCTCAAAGGATTGCAGCCATTTCAAGTGAAAGCAGACTTCTCTCCCGACCAGAGCTGTCTCATCTAGTTCAAATGTATTTTCATATAACCTGAGCCCTCCCCCCAAGTAAGAAACGGGAAATGGATGGTGCTGAAGTTAGTGTGGCATATTGCAAATGTGCCGTACCTTCTGTTCCAAAGTATCTGGCACAGACTGTATCATATGCTTAAATACATATATGGTAGTATTTACAAAATGGCATACAAGCCATCTCACTCTGTTGGGAAAATAAACAGCAGCTTCGGGGGGGAGGGTTTTTTAAGATGATACACACCAGAGAATCTCAGATGGTTTGGCAGCACTACTATGTTCACTGACAAAGATAAAGAAATATGTATACGGCTGGGCACTGTAGGCAGACAAAGATCCGAAAGATAAAAAGGCTCCCTTTGGGGAACTGAGACACATGGTGTGCCACGAACGTGGCAGTTCTCCCAGATTTCCAAGCCAATGAACCAGCCAGAGGTGGCATTAGGAACAGCAGGTACAACACCCTTTGTTGACCCAGATAGTTTTGGCTCCAGAGCAAATAGCAGATGGCAGGGAGGGGAGGTAGGCTAGAGGCAGCTGTCTGTCTCACCCGACTGTAGATGGCCATGCAGTTCCACACCACCAGCAGCCCAAGGAAGGTAGTGACTTATGGGCATGTTTGGGGAATGGGGAATCTATAAATATCAGTATATATCAATAAACTGGATGGATGATGAAAGTAGCGTGGATGAGCCTCACAGACAAAGGGGGGGTCTCCATTTTATGGGGGGGCTCCCCAGGTACGCAAAAACTTTTTTTTTGTAAATTAATCAAAGAACCATGGTGGTTCAGAGGATAAGATGCTGAACTGCAGGCAGGAAGGACTGTAGTTCAGCAGTTCGAGACCCGAGTGCCGCGTGACGAAGTGAGCTCCCGTCGCTGGCCCCAGCTCCTGCCAACCTAGCAGTTCAAAAGCAAGAAATTGCAAGTAGATAAACAGGTACAACTTTGGTGGGAAGGTAACAGCGTTCCGTGCGCCTCAGCATTTAGTCATGCCAGCCACATGACCATGGAAACATCTTCAGACAGCACTGGCTCTTCGGCTTGGAAACGGAGATGAGCACTGCCCCCTAGAGTCGGATTCGAGTAGCTTTCCAGCAAAGGAAACCTTTACCTTTAGTAAATTAATGAAAAGAAGTCAGCCCCCACAAAAAAAAAACCCTCCAACCTCAGGAGGACCAAATTTGATTCTGAAAGGATGGAATGGTTTGAGAGATTAGCCACCACACTGGAGCTCCACCGCTAGGAAAAGTTCAAGACCATAGGAAACCCAGCTGGAGATGGATTGACTCATTCACGGAAGCCACAAAGGCCTTCACTTTGCAAGACCTGAGCGAAGCTGTCGACGATCCGATGTTTCAGGGGTCATTAATTCACAGGGCCACCAGAGTCGGAAGCAACGTGATGGCACTTCACATGCAGCTTCACTCCTGCCATGAACCAGGCTCTGCTTGATGCAGCACCTGAGAAAGAAGTCCTTTTCTCCCTTTCTCACAATACAAGAGCCGTGGGCTCACCATGAAATTGCTGAGCAGTCGGGTTAGACCAGATAAAGGAAATACTTCTTCACCCAAAGAGTGATTAACACGTGGAATTCACTGCCACAGGAGGTGGTGGCAGCTACAAGCATGGACAGTTTCAAGAGGATTGGATAAACATATGGAGCAGAGTCCACCAGTGGCTATTAGCCACAGGGTATGGATGGGAATTCTAAGTCTGGGGCAGGTGATGCACTCTATTCTTGGTACTGGAGGAGCAGCAGTGGGCGGGCTTCTAGTGTCCTGGCCCCACTGCTGGACCTCCTGATGGCACCTGGTATATTTTGGCCGCTGTGTGACAGAGTGTTGGACTGGATGGGCCATTGGCCTGATTCAACACTGGCTTCTCTATGTTCTTATGTTCACCTCACCACACCTGCCCCACCTGGGCTGCTCCTCTAAGCTTCCAGGGTCTCCCCTCCACTGCCATCTGGCCCCTACTGGGGCTGGTGCTCGTCTTGCATGACTCTTCCCTGCAGGCACCCTCAACTGACTCAGTGTCCATTCACTGGCTGGAGCTCTCTGCCTAGCATGGGGACAGCAAAGGTGGGTGCCGACACCCAAGTGCCATGCCAGCCCCCATGACGTTTTGCTGTGAACCACCCCTTGTTCTGGCTGCACGAGGAACTGCCACATTGGATGGCCACTGGGACCAGCCTTTCCAGGTGCTGATGGGCCCCTCAGCAGGGCCGGCTCGCTCACTAGGTGAACTAGGTGTTTGCCTAGAGCGTGCAGGCCCTTAGGGGCGCCAAAAGCCCCCTGCCCCCACCAAAAACCCCGCCCCTTCCCTGGCTTGATGATGCGCTCCACAGTTGTGGGGCGCGCCAGCAAGCTGGCGCTCAGTGGAAGAGGTGCTTCCCTGGCTTGCCGGCACGCTTCGCAGCTGCGGGGCATACCAGTAAGCCAGCACTCAGCGGAAGAGACCAGCTTGTGGCACCCTCCCCCTGTCTCCAGGTCCCACCAGGAGGTTGGCATCGCTGGGGGGTGTGGGCGCCACAAGCTGGCCTCACTTAGGGCACCCAGACATCTTGGGCTGGCCATGCCCCTCAGGGTGCTGTTAAAAGAGTTTCCAGGGGAGCTCCCAAATCCAATATGGCAGCAAGTCCCTCTGGTGGATTCATAGATGCTGTAATGTCTAGTTTGCCCCTGAGATTCTGGAGGAAATGGGCAAAGGCTATTGACCCAAAAAGCCTAGAGAATCCCGCAGATGGAGAATTTGAGGGGTAGTTTACAATTTGTTGCCCCCTCTTGTAATTCCTCAGTGGTTCCCAGCTTGTGCTTATAAAACATTGTGCCTGTTTGTCCTTATTTTGTCTTTCGGGAATGCTTCTTGTTCCAAGCCATTGGCGTGCACTCAAGCAGACTTGTTTTCCTGCCATCCAGATAGTAAGTGTTGCTGGATGTGTTTAGCTGCTGTTTTTCCATAATATGTCCATCCAGCACCACTGGGAGATTAAGCATTTCTCAGCTTGCAAAGGGATATGGTTATCACCAGTGGAGCACGCCTGCTTCAGAAGCTGCTGCTGAGCAAGTTCTTGAAAAGCAAAATGAATGCAACATGTGGCAGGCAGAGAAGAACTTACTGCAACTTCTAATAATGGATAGGGATGGGCACAAACTGCCTCCCAGACGAAAGTTTGTCCCAAATTTTGGCCAGCTTGTGGCTTGTGAAGGGATGTTTGTGGAAGGACGACCGGCATGAACATTTCACAAACTTCCATGCTGTTCATGGTGGCTTGTGACTGGATACATTTCAAGTCAGACTGTCTCTGCGCAATAAACTGTTAACAAAACTTCAAAGCAGCCAGTGTGGGGGCGGAATTCTCCAGCCTTGGAAACACCAATAGAAGCCCTCCAAAGCTTAACAAGCACTGCTAGCTGCCAATAACAGAGTTCCCATTCTGCTCCATGGGATCAGAATGGTATATAACAGCTCGGCTCCCCAACCTCTCCTCTGTTGGCTGTTGGCAGTTAGACAGAGAGGCAAGGAACTTGTTAAAAGCAGGATGCATTCATTTCTTCCTGATTGTGAACACCTCTCCCTTGCTAGAGTTTGGGTGTTAGATGGACTCAGGGCTCTGTGCCACCCCATCTCTCTGCTCATGCTGAGCAGAGGGGCTTAGCTACTGGGTGCCTTGGCTGAAGACCCACATTTTATACTGTTCTAATTGGGAACTCCTCTCCTCTGGTGGGGTTTTGGTGTTAGGCGTACTCAGGGCTCATGACACAAGAGAGGCTAGGCCAGATGACAGCCTCATGTGACAAGTACTCCAGGGAATTGGTGTTGGTAGGCTCAGGGGACTTGGTGAGGGACCCCATTGCTGTCACCTCTGTTGAATCCTCTGCCATTGCATGTATGGCATCCCCACCACTGCTGACCTTCAGTCCACTACTGTGACAACCAGCAGTGGGGCTTCTCCTTGGTTGGGCTCTTTGAGGCAGAGGTGCTGGGCTGTGGCTCCTCCTACTCCTCCCCAGCCTCTTCCACCCTCTGTTCCCTCTGGCCACTTCTGTTGGTTTGTAACCCCTGCACTTCTTTTCAGAGCTCACAGTTCCATGGCGCAAGCTCTGCTGCCTTTTATCCGGGGGTCACAGATGCAGACCAGCTTGTACTCCCTCTTTTATTGACGAGCGGAGGCAACCTGGTGGTGACGCCCACCTGCAACCTCTCCACCAAGGCCTTGACCCATGGGAGAACAGCCAGCTCCAGTGCAAAGGCCAGTGCCTGGTCTAGCCCTCAAATTAGGGCCATATGGGTGGCACAGCATGTCAGTGGTGTCCAGGAAGGGCTTGAGGAACCCACACCATGTGGGAGAAGGGTCAGCCGATCATCGGAGCTAATGCCCAGCTCCCTCTTCCCTGTGCAGGATGGTCACTGATCGTGTTGACCGACACTGTGTAACCCACCTCGAGTCTCAGTGAGAAAGGAAGGCTATAAACAACAGAGAATAGAAATAGAATAAAGAGACTTTTCAATGGCCCACCTTGTAGCAAGACTCTGCTTGGCGAAGCTCTTGGAATTGGCTTACGTGTCCTGTAAGAGCTCTGTACGTTGCTTGTACGCTACACCCCTTTATATTTGTCTATAATGACCTGGGTGGCCCAGGCTAGCCCGGCTGTATCAGATCTTGGAAGCTCAGTGTGGTTTGTCCTGTTTAGTACTTGGATGGGAGGCCACCAACAAAGTCCAGGGTTGCTATGCAGAAGCAGGCAATGGGAAACCCCCCTCTCTGAACAGCTCTTGTCTTGAAAACCAATGGGGTCGCCATAAGTTGGCTGCATCTCAACAGCACTTCCCACCACCAAAGTGAACATCCTACCTATTTCTGTAGAACAGAGAAAGCCTTGGGTGCCTTGAGATGAATACATTACGGACAAAGGAATCCCGTTCATTCCCCGTCACAATAGCGCTTGATTTTGCTCACCTGCCTTTGGAGTTGCACCTGCAGCTGGTTCATTTGGCTGGAAACGCAGGAGGCTGCCACGCTCCTGCAAGCGGCACGTCACGCTTCCCTGGAGTGAGATTTTCTTTTTATTTATCCTTCACATAACTCCTGATAAACTGCAGTAATTATATCAAGGGGGGCTTGCGGAACTTTCGAGACAAAACGATTTATTGTGTCATAAGATTTCGGGAGTCAGAGCCTGCTTCATCAGACACAACAGTAATTATATTTTATTTTAAACACAACATTTATGGAGGCTTACATTTGTTCTCAAAAGGAATGTCAGGCAAAGAAACAGAGGGGTGCCATGGCTTCCTATAGTTGAGAACTTTACTACTTACTGCTTCTGGTGGCTTGACCTTCCATTTCGGTGCCTGTGCTTTACCTTCCTTCTCCTTGTGTGCTTTTCTTATTTGATTATGCCACATGTGCCTTCCTCTCAATGTAGAATCACAAAGTTGCAAAGCAGAGAGAAAGCTGTAGCTTTAAAAGCCCCAGAGTCACTGTAGGGGTGCCTGCCTCACTATCAGAAAGCTGCAGCCAGGTTGTTGACCGGAGTGTATTGTAGGGACCATATCACTCCAGTCTTGGTCCATCTACACTGGCCTCCAACTTGTTTTGAGGCACCGTTCAAAGTGCTGGTCTCCACCTTCCAAGGTCCATATGGTTTGGGACCCACATACCTGAATGACCATCTGCTCCCTCATAAGCCCCTCTGATCATTATGGTGATCTTTGGAGACCCGTCTTCTGCTGCCTGTGCATTCTGCAATTAGGCAGGTGGCAACCGGGGAGAGGGCCTTCTTGTTTGCGGCACCAAAGCTCTGGAACTCTCTCCCCAGGGATACTCATTGTCTGCCAGTGAGTGAATACTTTTTTGTTCTGTTTGACATTCCCTCAGTGAGTTGTTGTTGTTCAGTTGCATGGTCAAGTCTGACTCTTCACAACCCCATGGACCACATCACGCCAGGCCCTCCTGTTTTCTGCCATCCTCCAGAGTTTGCTTAATCGCATGTTAATTGCATTGATAACACTGTCTAACCATCTCATCCTTTGCTGTCCCCTTCTTCTTTGACCTTCAATCTTTCCCAGCATCAGGATTTTCTCCAGGGAGTGCTTCCTTCTCATTTGGTGGCCAAAGTATTTGAGCTTCAGCTTCAGTATCTGACCTTCCAGGGAACAGCCAGGGTTGACTTCTTTTAGGATTCGACTGATTTGCAGTCCAAGGAGCTCTCAAGAGTCTTCTCCAGCACCATAATTCAAAAGCATCTATTCTGCAGCACTCGGTCTTCCTTGTGGTCTGCTCTTGCAGACATACATTACTACCCTCCGTGATATCTCCTTCCATATTCTCTATGGAGTAGCCATAAAGATTGTTTTCATTAATGAAAATATTGACCATCTTCTTCTTTTCTTCATTCTGAGAAAATTGCCAAACATTCCTCCTTGTGGTGCTGGTGTGGCTCTGCATTCAAAACTGGACCAGCCCTCCCCTGAGGCAAGGGCTTGGTTACCAGCATTCAGAATGTTCATTGAGCTGTCTTTGACAGGAAGGGCTCTCTGGCAGTTTTGAATGAGCCCCCTTGTAGGTCAATATGGTTTAAGACCATCTTTAAGAAACTCTTGGCTCTTGATATTAACCTGGATACCTTCCAGGACCTGGGTTTTCATACAGCATTTGCTTTCATGAGAAGTTTGTTAAAATTAATTGATCACAGAAGCTCTGCTTTTAGAGCGTGCCGCACCTGTTCATCCCCATTTTTTTGGCATTCCTCAACTGAAATCTCTTCCTTCCTATACCTAGCTGTTGACTTCCCAAAGCCTTTTAAAAGCATTCATTCTGGCCGAATTAAATGTCCACTCCTTGGCAGTTATGAGGGGAAGGTTCATATGCTTATCTTATTCAGAGTGAATCTGCCCCTGTCCCTTGGGTAAGATCGACACGATGGCACTTATTCTTTTGGAGTGCCCTTTATGTGTTAATTTCAGAACGTGTTATATTTCACCATGTTTTCCAGTTCACCCTGATACATATGTTCAGGGCTATTTTTGGGCAGGAACACACAGGAACGGAGTTCCGGCTTGCTTCTGAGTTGGCCACGCCCACCAGGAACTCATTAGTATAACAGGCCACACCCAACATCAGAAACTCATTAGGATAGGCTTCATTTGGGGTGTGTGGCCTAACATGCAAAGGAGTTCCTGCTACAAAAAAAGCCCTGGGTTTTGACAACAGACAAGGTAAACAGAATAAAAAGCAAAAGTTAGGTGTGGATGGATGACCACACTTCTGGTAACATGGGGATGTGGCCTAATATGCTAATAAGTTTCTGCTGTTGGGTGTGGCTTATTATACTAATGAGTTGTGCTGTTGGGCTTTTTCTGCAAAAAAAAGCCCTGCATATTTTTATGATCTAGTTACATATCTACTTGCTGACAGGGATCCCAAAAGAACTCTAGCAGGTTCAGTTTTTTTTTAACTCCTTTTGTCTATCTGGTGGTAACCGATTAACTACAACTATTCATTGCTGAAGATCAGCGTGTCATAGAGCTTTTGTTAGATAAAAGGAAGGAAAGGATACCTCCTTTCTGACCAAAGTTTTGTTGTTTTTTAAATGTTTTTATACGTATTTTAGCTTTGTTTTTAGTTGTTTTAATGATGTGTGTTCTTGTGGGGGGTAGGTTTTAAATGGGTTTTTCTTTTTTGCATTTTTTCCGTATTTTTCATATGTGCATGTGATCAAGCCGTCTCCCTTGCTAGGTAAGTATCATATGTGCATGTAAATGTGTGTGTGAGAGAGTGTGTGTGTGCACCTGGAAGTCATGGTGACGGGGGCCTGGAGGATATTCAGAGAGGCGGCTGGGTAAAGCCTGCCCCCACCTCTCAACTGCTGGTATTCCAAGGAGGTCTCCCATTCAAGTACTTGCCAGAGTCATCGGCCCTGCTTAGCTTCCAAGATCTGACGAGATCAGACTTGCCTGGGCTATCCAGGTCAGGGAGGTGTCAAATGGTTTTTCAGATGATGTATCAATCTGTTAGTTGCCTTGGCAGCCTTTGTGATAGCAGATATGCAGGATAAAAATTTTGTAAATGACAACAACAATAAGGAGAGCTATGGGTTGCTAGCCCAGAACTGATGAAACCCCTTGAGCATTGGGACTGGTGGAGACTGAGCAAAACCACAGAACTCTGGGAAATTCCTAGAGCGTTCTCACAATGTGGTGATATTACTTTGGGGCACTCATCCAGAAGTCATATTGCAGCAATATGCAATGCTGTTCCGCCATCCCATTTTTGCTCCCATCACCATTGGGTCTAGAGCTCAGAGGCAAGAACCTGAATGGACAGATGTCTAAATACCCACATGTAGGCCTCCCCTTACAAGTAATTGTTGGCAGGCTATGCTTTCGTTCAGGTTAGGACCAGCTGGGAAGGTGACCGAGGGCTGTTAAATATTTAACTATGCCTCAGTTATGTTTCCCTAAATGGCTAGTGATGTTGAATCTGCTATTTTGTAGTATCTACTGGTTGTAGCTAGAGCTTGTCACTCAGCTTACATCTTGATATGATTAATGATTACCCTAGCCTTGTGCATGTGTTGTATGCATACGTGGTTGCGATTATATTTGTTTATTCATTGATACCTTGGTTTTCTCCCACAATGGGAACCTGACATGGCAGGGCCAAGCAGAATAATCAAAGGAGCATAATCAAGAAGTAATCTGCATCGATACCAAAGAGAGCAGGCAGGAGGTGTCTTGTCAGTCCTGTTGTGAGTCTCTATGAAGGGATTATCCAAAGATATCTATATGTTGGCTTTAAGGACCTGCTCTTCCTGCTTGTTGACTATTTCAGTATCCTATCCAATGACTTCCTTTTCTTCTTTTTCCCCACTGAATCCTTCCTGGCAGCTTCCTTCCTCATTCTTCTCCCTTGCTGTCCTTGGTAACTGGAACTACATGAACATTTTCCCAAATCCAGGGCTCTTTTTGTAGCAGGAACTCCTTTGCATATTAGGTGACACACCCATAATGTAGCCAATCCTCCGAGAGCTTACAGAGCTCTTCTTACAGGGACTACTGTAAGCTCTTGGAGGATTGGCTACATTAGAGGTGTGCCGCCTAATATGCAAAGGAGTTATTGCTACAAAAAGAGCCTTGCCCAAATCCATCAAGGGAAACTGTTTCCCACTGTAGCAGGAGACCTCCCACCTTCTGCCCCTGGTCCCCAGCTGCCCCCTGGTGCAACAACAGGAGAGATGTGACCAAAAAGTGACCTCACAGCAATACTGTGATGTCACTTGCACCCATGTATCCAGAAGTGATGTCATATATCACCGAGACACTCTAGTAATCCCCAAAAACTCTACTGTGAAACCATAGAGATGTTGCAGCATCATGAGATGTCACATGATGCTGTGGAACTCTCAGCTCTGTCCCCAGAAGCTCCTGTGGGTTGTCATCCATAGCCATCTCATAACACAGGTCCCTTTACACTCCCTTTGGCACCTCACCCTCTACTAAAATGTAGATGGGAAGACCTGACTTTTCGTTTGTTACTCTGTATATTGTGAGCAATGTGCCTTGATGTATATGTACATCATGCATATACATGGATGATACACTTAGTAATTACAAAGTTATCTCCTTGAATGGGATGCCTCTCTTTGTCTTAATTGGGGAGCTGCCCTCTGCCCTCTCCTCTCTCTTTGTCCTTTCACTCACTTCACATGGCCTTTCATGGAGACACATGTCTCTTCAGGTCGCTCCTGTAGATAAAATGCCCTTATACTTCCATACACAAGCTGGACATTTGTGATAGGGAAACTACTCTTTAGATTATGTGACTTTCTCTTCCTTTGACTGTATGTGAACTGGATCTACTTAAAAAAGGTAAGTTGACCTTTTTTTGCAATATACTTTGTGGGAGATTTATTTACTGCTCTCAGTATTGTGATTCTATGACTAGGCAAAACACTGCTATATTAACCAAATATCCATCATTCATTTATTTAAGTAATTTTGACCCCCTTTCCTTGATACAGTCTCAGTGTATCTTACATTGATATTTAAAATAACATTACAAAAACCAATATGACAAATATCACAAAATATAATCAGCTACAAAAAAAGTTAAAGAATTCTATCTAACAATTGAAAAGGGTTCTCATAAACAGTTTTTGATGCAGTTTGTGACAGTTTGAGAAGAGCAGAAAGCAGAGGGTTACTTTCTGCCCTTCATGAAAAACAGCTTGGAGCCATTTAAACCACTGCTTTCTCCTCTCTGTGAAAAGCTGCAGGGAGCAGAAAGCAGGGGCTTCCAAACAGCTGAGCAGCGGGGAGTTGGAGCCCCTCAGCTGTTCAGAAACCCCTGCTTTCTGCTCCCCACAAAAAAGCTGTGGGAAACACAAAGCAAGGGCTTAAATGTTAAAAGGCTCATGAACTGATAGAACTGGTTCAGCTTGCAAACTGGTGTACTGGATTGTAGTTCAGTTCATGGTTCAGGAAAAATGTGGTTTGTGCCCATCCCTGGCACCCACAAATCCTAGACCAACATTCTAACCCCTACACCATAATGTGTATAGCTGGCTCTGGCTGGTAAACAATGTGCCTCAGTTTGTACCAATGACAATTCAAAGAGATCCACACAGTAACATTTGCAACAGAAAAAAGGAGGAGTCTATACACGTATCTATATGAAAGTAGTTTCTATTGTTCTATTTGCTGTTAACAAACTGACACCTAAACCACTGAAGAATGGCTGAAAAGCACTGGAGTCTGTTGTTTTGTCCACAGGCATGGAGTCGTTGTGCTTCAAGCATGCCGCCTTGCGAGGATGCTTCACAAATACCTTGGAGATCCCAATCAAGAAGAAGGAAAATACTCGCAACCAGATGGATTGAGAGATTCATCTCCTCCAGACTTGATCGATATCTGGTGCATGCTGTGAACAGACAACAAGGATGCAAAATTACATACCAATGAATTTCCATGTGTATATATGTACAGATGCTCCTCCTCCAGGTCACACCCAAGTAGGTGCTGAAACTGCAAGACTTAAAATCTACAAAAGAAAATAATTTTTTTTGGGAAAACTGTCTGATCGCTCTGAGCCAGGGCCCAGGTTAATACCTCTAGCATCTGTCCTGATCTCTATGGTTTAAGTTTTCAGCTAACTAATTAAACAAAACCTTTGGTGTATCAGGATGCATATGCTCGGGGTATGAATAAAAGAAACAAACAGCCGAGACTGGCATATGGTAGAAGGCGCACACAGGCTCTCATTTCTGTTTTGCTAGCTTATTTTAACATTCATGATTAGTAAAGGAAACTTAAAGCAGAAATAGAATTGTCTCATTGGATTTAAACATTTGACTGCTATGAGAGAGTGCTTTTTCCCCTTGTATTTCTTATCTTGCAAGCAAGAATGTTTTAATAACAACAGGGAAAAAATGGGGAGGGGGGGAGAGAAAACACACTATAGAACTTAATTGTTGTATGCACAATCTGCTTTGGTTAAATGGGCCCTGTGGATTTTGGTCCAAACCCAAACCAATCAGTTACAAGCTATTTTTCCTTTTCCGTTAGATGTGTGACTGCGACATTTGCATAAATGTAACCATGCTGTCCGTCTTTTAACTTTCACTCAATTAATTATGCTCCCAGCCCCCTGCTGATGGACAAAAATGAGACTTCATCTGCAAATAGCTTCAGCAGTTTACGGCTTATTAAATGCCAAAATCTAGTTAAGACCATTGGAGAATTCTCATGTCAAGCATTTCACCGTGCCGGTGTGCATGCAAAAACTTGTATTTATTTTAAAAAAACAACAACGGTGAAGGCACTTTACAAGTTCTGGCGTGATCACGGCTGAGAAGAATTTTTATATACAAATTGTGCGCTCGGAGTTCCACGGCACAGTCTGAGCATGGCTTAATTGGTTTGTCTGCTAATGAAGAAAAGGAAGAAAGTCTAGCAGTTGATGAGAGAGTGGACTTGCAAATTGATAACCATTTTAGGTGACTGTATCACAGTTTATAATTTATGGAAGGGATCACATTCCCTCTCATATAAATAGATTAGCTAGAGTTATACATTAAAACTTAAAACACACACACACATTTTGCGTATACGTGCCAACAGGTTTTACATTTTGCATTGAGCATCTGGTTCTTTCATTCCCCCCCCTTTCCAGCCAGTGTTCTGGTTTGTTTGACCCCCATGCTAAGATTTTACTCCCCCACCCACCCACTAGGCTTCGAAACCGAGAATCTGACTCATGGCAAAAGGACAAGCCGTGCCCCGCGTTTGAATAGAAACAAACAAACAAAAAAGATTCCCCTTGTTAGCCTTTGCCAGATCACTTAACTCCCAATCTACAAATTGGATCCAGTCGCAGTGCCTTCGATAAACAGATGTTGCACCAGAGCGTCGGCTGCCTCTAATGAATACTTAAAAGGAAAGGGGCAACGACAAACAAAAAAAGAGGGCCTGGTTTATGAGAGAAGCAACCCACTTCACAATCCAGCTATGCTAAAATACTCGGCTTTAAGTTGATTTAGTTTCATTGATCTCGGTGGACTGAAATTGGATGAAGCCCAGGTCCCTGGATTTGGATGTGCGCTGGGCTGTTTCAGTCACATTCCATTTGCTCTATTAGAGCCTTTCCAGAAGATTTTTTTTCGGGGGACGGGTTTGAGCTGATATGATGATAACCAAGACTGCATTCTAGCCATGCACAATCTGGTCCCTGTGGTCCAGGGGGCGGTTTGGAAGTGCCCGGTGCTACAGCATCATTAAACTAAGGCGAGGGTTCCCAACATGGTGCCCGTGGGTGCCATGGTGCCTGCCTACACCTTTCCTGGAGCCCGCAAGTGTTCTCCAAAAATAGATGGGCCCAAGTCGGGCATTGGCCCAGCAAGGCTTTTGATTAATCATTGGTCATCTGATTGGCTGGGAAGATTAAAGCAGTGTTGTTTCGGTGGCAGCTGCCATCGTAGTGTTGGTTTCATTCTCTCTCACTCCTTTTTCATTGGGTATTTTAAAAATGTCCCCTCACCCTTTGCCCTGCACTTGGGCTTCTTTGGTGTTTGTGGCTCTGCCTCCTGCAGCAGCCATTTTGTGCTAGACCCCACCTCCTGTGGCAGCCATGTAGTGGGTATGTCCACCACCTTGTGTCAGTATTCCAAAAGTGCCCATGGACCCCTAAAGTAAGGGTATCAGTCTGAAGGGGGGGACCACTGAGAATCCCATTTTGAACTATTAAGGACTTTCTAAAGGAAGAGTGGGATCTAAACTATGTCGAATTAAATAAATAAACTTAATAAAGATAAGCGGGTGGTGTAGCTGCAGGGTAAATGGCTGTAAAAGAGAGACTGCAACTGTGACAGACTGCATTTTTAAAAGCTTAGAAGGGTTGTACATACAGGTAAAGGACTATGAAGGGTTAATTCTTCATACAGCCAGAGAGCATTGAGTGACAGGCTGCTCTAAGCAATCTGATAGGTTAGCATCAGCTGAGCAGAGAAGGACTTGAGAGCTGCATGCAGAAGAGACAGTCAGTCAGATTTCTGCCTTGACTGAGTTGAGTACTGACAGTCTGATTTCAGCCTTCTCTGAGAAGAGTTGAGTACTGACCGTTCCAGAATTCAGCCCTGACTGAGAGCAGTTTAACACAAATAGGAGGACTGGGGAAAAGTTGGCAAGGAAGTTTGGGAAGTAGGCAAAGACTCCTTTTCAGGCCAAAGAAAGGGGATAGATCTTCTAGTGAGAGGAGAATTTCCCTACCCAGTCAAAAAGGAAGTTAGCCCTGAAGAGTGCAGAGATCCCTGCCTTTTGAGAAGTCTTAAGAGGCAGTTAAAAACTCAAGATGAGTACTGGTGTTTGAAAAGAAGGAGTTTGGGTACTAGAAAGATGGGCCATTGGCCTGATTCAACATTGGCTTCTCTTATGTTCTTATGTTCTTATGTACTAGCCTTCTGGAAACCAAAAGAGTCAAACAATATTAAAAAAAGTATACTGGAGTGTTTGGGAAAACACTAGAACAAAAGCCTCTCAGCCTCTCAGATTTAAGTAACTGTGAATAGCTTAAGAAACTCATTACATGAAACACAAGAACTAAAGTCTGTGCATGTACTGGTTTTACCTCAGAATTTTCAATATTGGGTTACTTCAGAAATTTCAGCCCTGACTTTTTTCTTCTCTGTTGAATAAAATATTTGGTTAATTTTGGAATTCAAAACATCTCAAGTGCCATTTTCAGTGGTTTAAGTTAAAGGGTGATTCCCAACCCTTACCTCAAGTTCCTGGGCTGAGCCAGCAGTAAAATATCATACTAAGACAGGGTGGGATGGCCAGAAAAGCCACAAAAGAACTAGAAGAGATCCTCAAGTGCTAAGGAAGTATTGCTGGACACCAAGATCAAGATAATCCATACTATGGTATCCCCTGTTACTATGTATGGATGTGAAAGTTGGACAGTGAAGAAAGCTGACGGGAAGAAAGTTGAGTCATCTGAAATGTGGTGTTTGAAGAGCGTTTCATGGATACCATGGACTGTTTAAAAAACACATAAGTGGGTTCTAGATTAAATCAAACCCAAATTCTTCCTGCAAGCTGAAATGACTAAACTGAGGCTTTGATCACATCATGAGAGGAGAAGACAATAATGCCAGAGAAAGTTGGAGACAGCAGGAAAAGAGGAAGTCCCAACATGAGGCAGATTGTTTCAATAAAGGAAGCCATGGCCTTCAGCCTGCAAGGTCTGAGGGAGGCTGGTAGTGATAGGGTCTCTGTCGTGCCCCCTTTCCCCTCACACAGAGTGCCTACTGCAACTTCTCTCAGTTTGGTGTAGTGGTTAAGTGCGCGGACTCTAATCTGGGCAGGGACGGATTAAGGCTCACTGGTGTCCTAATCACTGACCAATCTTGGTGCCCCCCTCCTTTCCACACTTTTCAGTCTTGCTGCCCGCCTCCTTTCCCCCTTTTGTCATAGCCTATGACAGTGCACCTCTCCAACAAAAAATAGAAGATAACCCTAAGGTGCACCATGATCAATTTGCACTAGTTTTATCATTTTTTAATGTTTTTTATAAATCTTCATTTGTTTTTTCCGCCTTTTCACCCTTTTCCCACCCTTTGGCCCTGGTGCCCTAAGCACATGCCTAGTCTGCTTAATCTGTCACTGAATCTGGGAGAACCGGGTTTGATTCCCCACTCCTCCACTTGCAGCTGCTGGATGACCCTGGGCAAGCCATAGTTTGGACAAGAGCTGCCCTTGAAAGGGCAGTCCTCGAAAGAACTCTCTCAGCCCCACCTACCTCACAGGGTGTCTGTTGTGGGGAGGGGAAGGGAAGGGAGTCTGTAAGTCGCTTTGAGACTCTTTCGGGTAGTGAAGGGCAGGTTATAAAGCCAAACTCTTCTCTTCTTCTTCACTTCTTCTCAGGTTCAGGGTCACAAGTAGGTCAGGATGTTACATTCACCACCCTTCTGTCTCTTTTAAAATATATAGAAAGCCTCGACCACTTCCCCTCTCAGGTCCTCTGTCTCATTCATAGAGACATTCACAGACAGGGTAGCCCAGCCCCCTTTAACAACAAGCCCTCACTCACACAGAGTCATTGGTGCTTGGGGCCTCTAACACAATTCCATTAACTCTCTGCCACCATTTATTCATATCCTATAATACATAATAATAAACAGGTACCACTTCGGTGGGAAGGTAACAGTGTTCCGTGCACCTTGGTGTTTAGTCATGCCAGCCACATGACCTCAGAAATGACTTTGGACAGCGCTGGCTCTTTGGCTTGGAAATGGAGCTGGGCACCGCCCCCTAGAGTTAGATTCAACTAGCTTTCAAGCAAGGGAAACCTTTACCTTTATATAATACATATACAGACTGTGATATTAACTTTTGTCTGTGTGTTTCTTTCTCCTAGACGTGCAGCCCATAGGGTTAAACAAAACAAGAAGTTAACTTTTATTTATGGTATTAACATAACACTGAAGAAAGTAAGGTAGAGGTAAGGTCATCTTTTCACTTCCGTTGAACTTTTGAACTGTGGTCCTGTTCCTTTGATTATAGTTTGACTATTTTCAGCTTACCATAAGGAGCTCTTCTGCACAGTTTCATTCAGTCGAACATCGTCCCTTTTCTCCCTCAACTCCCAACTGCAAACTCCCAACTGCTGTTCTTGACGGCTTTTCTCCAACTGTCTCTCCCAACATTTCCTCAGCTCTCACTGGTTGCTCTTAGGGAGAGGAGGAACCTACCCTGTCCATCACAGTCACCATAAGTCAGAAGTGACTTGGCGGCACATAGCACACACAAATGGCTGTCTGGCATAGTGTAGAGAATTGGGAGGGGGGAAGTATTTCATAATGCATCATTATGAGATTCACTTCTGCCACATGCACCACATTTACTAGCTTAGACAGCTTCTTTAAAAGGGATGGATAAATTCATAAGTAGGTCATCAGAGCCATGATAGCTAAGTATCCATCTATACAGGTACTATACCTCTGAAGATGATGGATGGAGAGAGAAAGAGAGAGAGACTTTTGTATTCTGGATTGCCATTTACCAGCATCTTTTATGCCAGTAAAGGTCAAAAGTGAAAGTGAGAGAGAGGAATGGATGGATTGTCGGACAGACACTTAGGACAAATTTATGGGAATATGGTCTTCATTTCAAGCTTGTGAACTTTTTACTGACTGCCACTAGAAGCAGACTGTTGTGGTAGATGAGCTATAGGTCTTACAGATGCCATCTCAAGAACCCTTTCATGGGAGTAAGCCCCACTGAATAAAATTGAGCTTACTTCTGAGTAGGCTTTCTTAGAGTTGTTCTCATTGTTCATCTTTTCTTCCATTTTGTTTCTTCAGACAAGGGTAGTTATACATCCCAGTGCCAGAGACAATGAGTGTACTATCTAGAGCTTCATTTTTTTAAAAAAAATGGAAAAGGTCAATCAGTTCTTCTGATAAAAGATGCACGAATGTAAAAGACAACAAGTTGTCCCCCCCATTACTTGCTGACAGATCATTTTGGTTGCTGTGATATTTTGTGTCATGTTTTGTGTCTCATATTCTAAGTCAATGTGACGGCCTGAACATGACATGACAATTCGTGACAGAAATGTCAAGGATTTAAGATAGAGAAATCCAGCCACACATCCCATCTATTGCAATTACCAATGCTCATTACAGTTGTCTGCAAAAGTATTCTCTGAGTAACAATAGATTGTACAATCTATCTTGGTTTCGTGGGTAACTAATTGAAATGTAGAAAAACTAATTGGCGTGTACAATTGCAACACCAACTGGAGAATTAGAGATAGCAGCGTTTCCCTTTGGCAGTCTTTTATTTTTGTCCTGGAAAAAAATATTGCTGGGATAATGTTCCTGACCCACTGTAAACAAACACGTGGGCCGAGTTCAGACTGACAGTTTGGCCTGAGATAGGCACGTTTCAGAGACATTTCACAAATGGATTAAAGGGGCCAGTTCACACAGGAACATCTGTCCGGCATTCCCTACCATACTCAACCCGTCTTGTAACACTTCCCTCCCGAGTTTAAAAGATACCAGGTGAAACTGGTAGCAAACCCTGGAGAGCACGTTCATCCCGCATTCATCCTGCTTCCCAGAAGTGTGAACGTGAACCAGCTGATCCGGTAGGGATGCTCTTATGCACATATCGTCAGATTACATTACAAAAAAACGCTTAGAGCCACGCCTCCACCAGGGGCGGGCCAACAGTGCAAATGCTCCCTTGCACCTTCTCCCCAGTACGCTCCCACATCAGTCGGTGCAGTGTGACCGGGAATACACGGAACAAACCTGTTCTGGGGTCTTTTTGCCATGACTCCCTCATGCTTCAAACTGCCAGTCTGAACTCAGCTTTGGATATTCTGGAGCAGTAGAAAAGAGCAAGCGTCCAGTAGCAACTTAAAGACTAACAATATATGTGGCAGGGTAGGAGCTTTCGTAAGTCACCGCTCCCTTCTTCAGATACCACTAGAATGGGAGTCTATCAGTCCTATTTATTGGGAAGTGGAGTGATTCTGGATAACTCAGAAGCCATTTACCTTCTCCCCCCACCTGGCATCAAGTCATAGCTGATTTATGGCAACCCTGTAGGGTTTTCAGGATAAGAGACATTCAGAGGTGGTTTGCCATTGCCTGCATCCAAAGCAGGGATCAGAGAAGAAGAAGAGAAGAGATTGGATTTATACCCTGCCCTTCACTACCCAAAGGAGTCTCAGAGTGGCTTACAAACTCCTTTCCCCTCCCCTCCCCGCAACAGGCACCCTGTGAGATCGGTGAGGCTGAGAGAGCTTTGAGAGAAACTGCTCTTTTTCAAGGACAGCTGTGCCAGAACTATGGGCTTGTCCACAGTCATCCAGCCAGGTGCAAGTGGAGGAGTGGGGAATCAAACCCGGTTCTCCCAGATTAGAGTCCGCGCACTTAACCACTACCCCAAAATGTGGCCAAGCTGATAAAGCTGATAAAGATTGAGCTTTGTGTATCTCGCTCCTTCTTTATTTCTTTGACTCTTGAGCTGAAAATAAATCTTTATCTCACAAGCTAGAACAATTTGCTAAAAAACCCCAAAAAACTTGTCACATCTGTTTCCAGAATCTGGCATAGGCTGCCACAGTGAGGGGAAATTGGGTGGGAATGCCTGCCTCTTCATCTTCTCATAACGGAAAACTTTCTCTGGTGACTTCCTGTACTGCTGAAAGAGAGACTGGAGGCGGCTTCAACTGATTTCCTCCTCCTCACTGTAGCCCCACATGGTTGTGTGTTTTTTTTTGTACACAAAGGTCCTCCTGTCACACCTAGCATCACCTGTTCAGCGGTCATACATGGGATGTGTGAGAAGGGGAAGGTGGGGGATTTCTGACTCCACAGCCAAACATACACATGCACAGCCATACTAGAGCATGCACAAAAATAATTCAGCAGAAGGCAAGGTTGTGAATTCTGTATGTGCAGCTTCCACCATGTGCATGCGCAACACATTGTGAAATACTTCTTTAACAAGCATACAGGAGGCTTCTCAAAAGATATCAGTGGTGGTTGAAGATGGTGAAATGGAAGAATGACTGTAATGCAAGGACCTATTTCTTGGCTCCAGTTCATTTTTGGCTCATCTGATTTCTGAAAACCCTCAAAATCTGTCAGACCAGAGATTAGAACAAATCTTCTAAAAGTTATCTTCAGAATCTTTGGTGACCCTTGTGAATATGTACTCCATATATTCTCTGGGTGCTGGAGTATTTGTCAAATACTTAATATTTGTTTATGAGCCAATAATATTTGATTTCAAATATTTGATTTCAAATATTTGATTTCAATTATTTGATTTCAAATATTTGATTTCAATTATTTGATTTCAATTATTTGATTTCAAATATTTGATTTCAAATATTTGATTTCAATGGGAGTATTTGTCGAATACTTAATATTTGTTTATGACCCAATAGTATTTGATTTCAATTATTATCCTATTGCAGGCAGATGACATACAGAACTTGGTATTTGACATGCACTGGTCTTTGGCTGTTTGATTAATTATTTATTAAACTTGATTTATTAGGTCGCCCTTCCCTGCAAGCAGGGCTCAGAGGTGTCAGGTCAGCTTACAACAGAAGACAAACACAATAAATTATAAAATTAAGAACAACTTTAAAATACTTAAAAGCATCAATAGCATATTAGCATATTGTCCAAGATGGCAGGAAAAAAATTCAGAACCACCGCTGCCCTCAACCAAATGCCTGGTGGAACATCTCTGCCTTGCATGCCCTGTGGAATTATAATAAATCTCATATGGTGTGGATGTTTTCCGGTAGAGTTCCACCAGGCAGGGGCCAGGGCTGAAAAGGCACTGCCCCTAGTTGAGGACAGTCAGATCTCTCATGGACCAGGGACCACCAGAAGGTTCTTATTTCCAGAGTGTTATGCTCTTCCAGGGGCATATTGAGAGAAGTGGTCCCAAATATATGTGGGTCCCTGACCGATGAGTGCCTTAAAGGTCAAAAACAAAACTTTGACCCAGATCCAGTGCTCCACTGGAAGCCAGTGTAGCTCACACAACACAGGTTGAATATGTGCCATCCAAGGGATCCCCATAAGGACCCGCATAGCCATGCCTTGGATCAGTTGGAGCTTCTGGGTCAGGCACAAGGGTAGGCCCATTTAGAGTGAATTACAGTAGTCTGTCCTGGAGGTGACCATCACATGGATTACTGTAGCTAGGCCAGGGCAAGACAGGAAGGAAGCCAGTTGCCTAACCTGGCACAGTTGAAAAACAAGGGTATATCACAGTAGTTTGGGATTTTCTGTCCTAAGGGTACACTTCCCTTGTTTGCCAAGGAACCCCTTCAGAGGATTCTGAAGCATGTTCTAGAATATACAATCATATCATGCTGTGCCACCGGCTAAGATACAAACTATCTAAACTGAATCCTCAGTCTCATCTTTCAAGGATCAAAACACAGGCTAATCCATTAATGGGAACACATTAACTGAACTACACATAAAGTCCAATTCATGAAACCATGCAGTGTAGTTTACCAACAGATGACAGGATAAATTGTGGACATCCAAATAAAATGGCAACCCCTTTGAGTGGTCTGACCATATAGCTTTCCTGGCAAATAGTGGACAGGGAAGCAGAGTGGTTCTTCATTTGTACAGTCCACTCCACCATCTCATCAGTGTAATACTTCAGGGACTGAGAATGAAACTTTCAGTATAGTAATGTCCATTGTATTACTATACAATGAGCATTACTATACCCATTCACTAAGTACTGGGAGCTCAGAATAGCTCTGTGGCCATCCCAGCTCTCCTCTTGGCAAAACCACCACTTTTCCTTGCTCCTGGGGCAGGAGGTGTACCAACTTCTCTCTTTATAGTAACCAGAGTTCCTCTAAGGCGAGTTAGTATGAGCTAGCTCAGTTTTTTAGCCTCCGGTTCAAACATTTTTGTCTTAGCTTGAGGAAGGATGGCTCCAGACCAAACTAATTTATGCAGTAGCCAAATGGCTCACTCACAACTTTAATGCCAGGAGCTCACAAAGTAGAATTTTTGCTCACAAGACTCCACAGCTTAGAGGAAGCACCGCTCCAGAGGAACTGGTTGGCCACCAGTTAGTATTCACGGCCACCAAGAAATCTGAAAGAGTACCACCCACTAGAAAAATCTGCACATCTAGCACTCTTAACTGTGTTGCCACTTAGGCCGAGTTCAGACTGGCAGTTTGCCCCAAGAGAGGTGTGTTTCAGCAACGTTTCACAAGCGGATTAAAGGGGGCGTTCACATAGGCATATCTGTCCTTCGTTCCCCAGCCGTACTCAACATGTCTTGTAACGCTTCGTTCCCAAGTTAAAAAGAAACCTGTTAAAAGTGGTATCAAACCCCAGAAAGCATGTCTATCCCACATATATTCCACACCAACACAGTGTGAACGCTAAAATCCATGATTTTGATTGTGTGCTCATGCGCATATGCTCTCATGCACATAAGCACATATCTCCAGATTAGCAAAACAGAAAGCCGTGCCTTACAGCTGCACCTTCGGGCCAACAGTGTGAACGCTCCCTCATGCCTCCTCCCCAGTATGCTCCCGCATCAGTTGGTGCAGTGTGACCGGGAAAACCAGGAACAGTTTGTTTGGGTTTTTTTTTTTTTTTGCCATGACTCGCTCCTGCTTCAAACTGCCAGTCTGAACTCGACCTTAGAAGCTCCAACTAGTTGCTGCACCTCTCACTTTACTCCTACACCAATCGAGGGCCACACATATTGAAGAACCTCTCTCTCTCTCATGCTAAATTTCAATAATACCAATATTTGGTTGTGATATGTGTGCCTCTAAAACATGACATAGGCTGCGGTCATACGGAGGGGGGAAGAGGCGGGCAGGAAGTGAGGCTGTTTGCCCCGCCTGCAATGACGTGCATTTGCACGATCAAACTTCCCGCCGCGCATCCACAGTTCCCCATACTACTGAGTTATCGGCAGTAGCTTTTTTCCACACTACTGCCGCGTGCAATGACACCCCGCCGACGACTCCAGGACGCCAGACAGATGTGTCTGTCTGATCACATCCCTTTAATCCGCGGGGGAATCACATGGCTGCCATTGCTTCTGGTACTTATGATCGCACCCATACTCAGCCTGTCTTAATCTGACCCTGCATGCACACCTGGTCATGAAAAGAAAAGGGCTTGCATGAGTCTGGGAGACACAAAACTGTTATTGGCTCTCCTCCCGGGTAGTTATGTGTGCCTCTATGTTTATATGTTGCACTGAATTATTTAGCTATTTTATGTCTACTTTATTTTAAATATTGTTTAGTGTCTCAGATGTTTTGATGCTGAAACACTTTCATGTCTTGGACCATTTCTGCAGTAGTGAAATTCCCTGCACTGATGTTTTTTAAAACTATACATCATGTGCAATTTTCTGCAGTGGACTTTTCCAAGTTCTTCTCCTTCCTACCCCATGTTTGCAAAACTCGCTAAAACTGGGGATTCCAAAAACACGGGGTAGGAAGGAGAAAACTTTGGTTTTGCTCCTGGTGAGGAAAAATCTACTGCAGAAAATTTCACATAATGCACGGTTTTAAAAACGTCAGTGTGGGGAATTTCACTACTGCGGAAATGGTCCAGGATGTCCACCACCTCGGGGACCTTTTGGGTGGAAAGAAGCCATATAAATATTATTTTAAATAAATAAATAAAACTGCTGAAAAAAACAAAGCTTGTCTCATTAACAATAGTCCAATGCCATCAAGTTGCTACCATTTTTATGGCAACCCTTCAAGGGGTTCTCATGACAAGAGACAGACAGAGGTGGTTTGACATTGTCTACCTCTCCATAGCAATCTTGGACTTCCTTGGTGGTCTCCCATCCAAGTATTAACCAGGGCAGACCCCTGCTTAGCTTCCAAGATCTGGCCATCTGGGCTATTCAGGCTGTATCATTATGACCACCTGCAACAGGGGTGTCGAACTGATTTGTTATGCGGGCCGGATCTGACATACATGAGTCCTTGTTGGGCCGGGCCATGTGTGTCATAAAATGTAATGCCCGGTAGCGGAGATATAAACTTTATAAAGGACACAAAAACACAAAGGGTGTTTTTTTTAACTTAAAATAAAAACATGCTTAAAACATTCGCATTCTTGCAATATTTTATTTATTTAACAGTGTGTCTGATAACTGATACCTCTCATTCTGAATTATTGCATCAAAATATCTGTGCTGTTGCAATCTTGAGTATGCTGTTCAGGTTGTGCTGTAAACCTACGATGATGCAGCAGCAGCAGAACTGGAAGAAGAAGTAGAAGACAGCCAGTTCCACTGCAGGCCTGATAGAATCCCTCTGGGGGTCTGATGCGGCCCCCGGGCCACATGTTTGACACCCCCGACCCACAATATAGAACTATGCACATCTCAGAACAGGGTGCCAGGTTGCATGCCCTCTAGAACTCTTTGTCAGGCTGGATGGTCAATTAAAAGAAAAGGAGGGGGAAAGGAAATGGGGTGGGAGGGGAGAATGGTGCACGGTTTGTTGTTCAGTCACACAGTCGAGTCCAACTCTTTGCGACCCCATGGACCAGATTACGCCAGGCTCTCCTGTCTTCCGCTGTCCGCTGAAGTTTGCTCAATTTCATGTTCGTTGCATCGATGACACTGTGCATGGTAGTGAAGCCCAGAACCTGCTGTTGTGGTTTTAAAAAAGGAAAACATGGTTTGATGCAGCCTGACTGGGATTACCTTTAGATGGCGTGGAATGCTAGACAGCTTTTCAAGTTGCACCAAGTCAGCTGGAACAAAGTAGAGCGAAATGGCATCCTCCTCGCATGTATATGTACGGTGGTGATTAGTCAAATATCTCCCCAGTACTAAATTAGCCAAATGCCTCTCTAGCGCACAGGAGTCTATTGTAAGGCAGAGAGGAAAAGAAAAAATGTGGCGGTCTGTATATCAGCATTTACAGAGATGAATTTAAGGTGCTGTTTTACTGGGTAAAGAGTCGATGGGATTTTGAATAGTGGCTTTTCTTTTCTCTGACTTTTTGATTTCTTTTCATTCACATGAAGTGACCTTCGGTGGCCCAGGTGCATAGGGTTCCCAGCTCTGGGAGGGGAAATATCTGGAGATTTTGGGGGTGGAGCCTGGGGAGGGTGGGGTTTAGAGAGAGGAGGGGCTTCAGCCAGATATGATGCCATGGAGTCCTCCCTCCAAAGCAGCCATCTTCTCCAGGGAAACTGTTCTCTGTCATCATGATTCTGTGAACTTAGGCAGATCATGAGAGGGAGGGCAGGAAGGGTTCAATCAATGCTTACTTCTTGTGGCCATTTCTTCCTGTCAGTTTCCCAGTCAACTCACTCTCCACACGCACTTGGTTTTAATTAATGCTTTATTTAGAGATATGAGGTGCTATGGGTTCAAGCCCTTTGTCAGGACTGAGAGGCAAGGCGGGAAAGCAGAATATAAGTACATTTCCAGGTTTCCAGTCTCATTCACATCATAAGCACTACAGTGGTCATGAAAGATGTACAACCACTATCTAGCACAGTGTAATTGTCGCTTCAAGGACATTCTCGTGTGGAAGATGTCTTGAGGCCCCTTCGGAAAATTTCAAAGCTAGCCTCCCTACAACACTACAGACACTCACTCCCCCCTCAGGAATGCAATGGCAGGCGAGGGCAGCGATAAGCGCTGGGAAAGCAAGCAAGCAGGTTACCAGTCAATAGCAAGCAAGCAGGCCACCACACAACGGGTCATTAAACAATTGTCCGAGTCTGACACTTACACATCCCAGGAAATGTTGATTGTTGCTTTGGGATCAGGATGCAATTTTCTCCAAGCCAGTTTGGCCAGGAATCCTGGAGGGTTTTTTGTTTTTTTTTGCCATCTTCTGGACATGGAGCAGGGGTCAGTGGCAGTGGGGGGAGAGAGTTGTGAATTCCCTGCATTCTGCAGGGGGTTGGACTTGATGACCTTGGAGGCCCCTCCCAACTCTATGATTCTATGATCTTATGGTTCTATCTGGAGACTAATCACAATAGCGGGAGATCTCCAGCCCTAAAAGTGTACCATCCCTTTTCAGTTTAGCATCCTCACAAAAGCAAGAAGGGTGGCCAAGTCTGCAGAAGTTGTGAAGTTTGACAGCTCTTTGAGCAGTTTGTCCATAAGAACATTTTAAGGTAACGTTTTTAATTAGTCAAAAAAGTAGTCGCTCTGAGCGGAAGACATGGGCTGCCCTTGCTCAACTCACTTTCATCAAAAAAATTGTAGTTATTCAAAAACACATAATTAGCTTTGTTTTAATCTTATCATTTTCAGAGGAACATGACAGTAATTGGCTTTCTTTCCTCTCCTTTTTAGTCGGAAGTTTGCTAAAGGATCAATGGAAAATACATTTTTCTCTTCTGCGGCATCAATTACTCTGACCCCGGGTGCAAATTTATTGATTTTTTTCTTATTAGAACATTATCACTAGTTATTCACAGCATGATGTTTATTAATTAGTAAGGAAAATAAAGATTCCATTCTGCAAGACCGCTTTTAAGTTCTCTACCAAGCACATGTTCCGGGTGTGTGATCTGGGCCGTTAGAGCACAACTATTAATATGTGCTTCTCTTCCAGCATTTCAGCTTCAAATAAACCTAACCAACTCTCATTTTGCCAACTATCTAATCAAGTTTGGGATTATGCAGTTGGAAGCCCCAGTCTTGATGGATGAAGCCCAAAGGCTGTGCCCAACTTCCTTGAAAAGTGTCAAAAGTGTTTTCAAAACACTTCAATCTTTCCCAGCATCAGGGTCTTCTCCAGTGAGTGCTCCCTTCTCATTTGGTGGCCAAAGTATTTGAGCTTCAACTTCAGGATCTGGCCTTCCAGGGAACAGTCAGGGCTGATTTCTTTTAGGATTGAATGATTTGATCTCCTTGCAGTCCAAGGGACTCTCAAGAGTCTTCTCTAGCACCATAGTTCAAAAGAATCTATTCTTCGGCGCTCGGCCTTCCTCATAGTCCAGCTCTCACAGCCATACATTACTACGGGAAATACCATTGCTTTGACCATGCGGACTTTTGTTGGCAGGGTGATGTCTCTGCTTTTTATCATGCTGTTTAGGTTTGCCATCGCTTTGCTCCCAAGGAACAGGTGTCTTTTAATTTCATGGCTACAGTCACCATCTGCAGTGATCTGGGATCCCAGGAACATGAAGTCTGTCACTACTTCTATGACTTCCCCTTCTATTTGCCAAGGAGTGATGGGGCCAGATGCCATGATCTTAGTTTTTTTGATGTTGAGCTTCAAGCCCACTTTTGCACTCTCCTCTTTCACCCTGAGCAAGAGGCTCTTGAGGTCCTCTTCACTTTCTGCCATCAGAGTGGTATCGTCTGCATATCTGAGGTTATTGATCTTTTCCCCAGCAATCTTAACTCCAGCTTGTGATTCATCCAGGGCAGCATTTCACATGATGTACTCTGCATATAAATTAAATAAGCAAGGTGACAATATACATCCTTGTCGTACTCCTTTTCCTATGCTAAACCAATCAGTTGTTCCATATCCGGTTCTACTGTTGCTTCTTGACTCTTATACAGGTTTCTCAGGAGACATGTGAGGTGATCTGGTACTCCCATCTCTTTAAGAACCTGCCATAGTTTATTGTGATCCACACAATCAAAGGCTTTAGCATAGTCAATGAAGCAGAAGTCGATGCTTTTCTGGTACTCTCTTGCTTTCTCCATAATCCAGCGAATGTTGGCAATTTGATCTCTAGTTCCTCTACCTCTTTGAAACCCAGCTTGTACTTCTGGCAGTTCTCTATCCATGTACTGTTGGAGCCTAGCTTGTAGGATCTTGAGCATGACCTTGCTAGCGTGTGAAATGAGTGGAATTGTGTGATAGTTTGAACATTCCTTGACATTGCCCTTCTTTGGGATTGGAATGTAAACCAAACCATACAAGAGGAAGAAAAACCACTCTAATTTTTTCAGATATTAAAACTGCATTCTTAGATGTTAAAACTACCAACATTTAAACTACAAAAACTATCCCTTTCATATGTGTTTTATGTTTGTTAGTGGCCATGGGTGTCCTTTGTGAACACCAAGGGGGATATAAATAAAATCATTACAATTGGTGGTGGTGGGAAGCCCCGTCAAGACACAACTGACTCATGGTGACCCTGAAAGGTGACCCCGAAGGGCTTCCAGAGGCGGTTTGCCATTGACTGCCTCTGCGTAACAACCATGGGCTCCCTCAATGGTCTCCCATCCTAACCAGGGTCTGCCCTGCTTAGCTTCTGAGATCTGATGAGACTGGGGTAGCCTGGGCTATCCAGGTCAGGGCAAAATACAACTAGAAACATACAAAAGCAGAAAGGGCCTGGGTAGGCCGGGCCCACCATTTGCGGGGACGGGCAGGGACAGAGAGGTCGGCCGGCCGGAAGGGGGGGGGCTGGCATGTGGCGGGAAAAGACGCGCCTCCCCCCTTTCCCCAGCCAATGGAGGGCAGCAGGGTGGTCGGGGAGGGGGAGGCATTAAAAGCCGAAAGGAAGCTGCTCCCCCTCCCCACGTGAGTTCATTTCAAAGGGGGGGGTGCACTAGGCGAGCCGACCTCGGTGTCCCAAGTAAGACATGGAACCGCAAATAACCACTACAGCAAATGAGTTAAAAGAGCGGCAATATAACCGTAGGTCTAATATCTGATCATTCGCGTCAACAGGGAATTTGCCTCAGCTTTAGCGGGGGGACCTGAAACTAGTATGTACTGATAAACGTTATGTATTTGCTTGGTAAAAGTGCCTCCTAGGAATAAGCAAATGGCTGATTTTCGCCTTTCATAGGCCTGTTATTTCCCCCTCCCATGTGCTTGAATCCTCTCCGTTTCCAGAGCTGAGTCGTACAAAGTGTTCTGGGTTGCCCCCGTCCCCCTCACGGCTCCTTGCCGTATCTCCTGTTCACTGAAACACTTCCTCTGGCATGACAACCCACCAAAGCAAATGTTTAAAGGAGACGATTTTCCCTCAGAGGGAAATCACAGGGAGGAACGACGGGAAAGAGCAGCACCGAGGAGAGAAAAAAGCACATAAGAGGTCTTCTCTTGCTAAGTAAATTTCGCAGTATTTAAATGCACCGCTCAGCATTAGCAGTCAACTAATTCCATTATCATAATTTATTAACCACCCCTTTTGTTCGAGGTAGTAATACATTGTTTTTTTCCATGCTGTGTATTTTTTTTCCCTGTGACCTAATTTGCTTAAAAGGAAACTCTTATAACTCCCTGGTTGTAATGAATGAAATGTTAATGAAGAACTACGGAGAAATCCCCTCTGCATTCGTTCCTTATTCCCAGGAACATCTTCATGAATTTGTTTGCCTGGTTCTGACAATAGCAGCGATACGCAGACTGTGGCAAACATGGGGACACTAAGTGGTTCTGAGGGGAAAGTTAAAGATATTCAAGGCTCTATCATCGGGGATGGACTCTGGGACATTTTCTTTGGGAAGAAGGATGTGAAGGGCTTGGCCTCTTTCCAGTTCTTCTTCCTGGTTGTTTTTGTTTTTTTTTTGAAAACATGTATTATCTGCTTTGACAACAGCACCGTAAGATTTCCTTTTCACGAAATGTAAATGAATGACGAATTCTTCAGGAAGGGTTCCCTGCCGCTTTGCGGCAAGTGGAAGATCATTGATCTCTCCGCTCGCCCACTGTGTATTAGTTATATGTTCTCATTGATTTCTGAACCAGATGTACAGGGAGGGATATTAAATTTAATGAAGCTAAAAGTCTGTATGGGCTCTCTAACTGGGTAGTAAGGGGAGCACTCGAATCCTTTGTGGTATAATTGCTGACACCTATGAACTCCGAGGCTGTTTGTGACACAAACGTTCCCATATGAAACGATGGCTGACCATTTCAATAATGCTACACTGACTAAGAACCAAATCATACATCCATGATAGGACACGTTCGGATTACTCTGGGAACGCTGCAAGTGTCCAGCGGCACCTTAAAGACTAACAAAATTGGTGGCAGGGCACGAGCTTTCATGAGTCACTGCTGGCAAGTCTCAGCCTACTTATAGTGACCCCATAGGGTTTGAAGAAGAAGAAGAAGAAGAAGAAGAAGAAGAAGAAGAAGAAGAAGAAGAAGAAGAAGAAGAAGAAGAAGAAGAAGGAGTTGGGCTTATACCCCGCCCTTCACTTGGAGTCTCAGAGCAGCTTACAAACTCCTTTCCCTTCCCCTCCCCACAACAGACACCCTGTGGGGTAGGTGGGGCTGAGAGAGCTCTACCACAAACTGCTCTTTCAGGAACAGCTGTGCCAGAGCTTGTGACTGACCCAAGGTCACATCTGCAGGTGCAAGTGGAGGCGTGGGGAATCAAACCCGGTTCTTCCAGATTAGAGTCCACACACTTAACCACTACACCAAACTGGCTCTCAGGCAAGAGGCCTGCTTCTGCAAAGCAGCCCTGGGCTTCCTTGGTGGTCTCCCCATTCAGATGTTAACCAGTGCAAGTCTGCACTATCCAGGTCAAAGCAAGGTTAATGAGACCAAATAAATAAAGGAAATTTGAATCAGTATGTTATTCTTTATTGTATGCAAGAGCTTAATCGAGATGGATAGCCATGTCAGTCAGTCTGTAGCAGCAGAATACCTGAAGCAGATACCTGAAGAAGTGAGCAGTGACTCACAAAAGCTTGTACCCTGCCACATATTCTGTTAGGTTTTAAGGTGCATCTGGACTCTTAGGCTGATTTCCCACTACAGCTGCCTCGGTGTTGCGCTGCCGTTTGCCCCGACACTATTGGTCAATTTCACACCTGAAGCCGCAGGGCTGCATTTTGACCCGCGGCTTCACCTGATTTCCTCCGCAGTTTCGTAATCCTGTTTTTTGAGGATTACGAAACTGCAGAGGAAATCGGGTGAAGCCGCAGCTTCGGGTGTGAAACTGACCAATAGTATCGGGGCAAACGGCAGCGCAACACCGAGGCAGCTGTAGTGGGAAATCAGCCCTACTCTTTTTAACTGTAAGAGCTTAAGTTATATGAACCTCATTTAGCTCCCAATACATCCAGATTTTTGCTTATCCAAATGTTCTTTGTCTTCCAGGACATTGGGGTGGTTATTTGTCTCACTGCATGGCAAGAACTTTGATGAAGTTTTCGATGTTTCGTGGCACACGAATAGAAATCGAGTGACGGGGGACTTCCGGTTGGAGAAAATGGCGAATTGACACACTTTGCGAGTTGTGCAGAGTGTACTGCGGCATCTGACGACAGTCTGGGCTCTATTTGGCCCAGCGCAGCACTCTCCAGGCGGGGGAGTGGCAAGCAAGCAGCGAAGCCTGAGGGGGGTTGAGATCGGTGTGGATAAGCTTCGGAGGAAGCTTGTTTACACTTTGATCTCCCTCCGTGAAGAGGGCAGTTGCAAATCAACTCTACAGATGCCAGCCGGGCTGAGAATTCAGCATAAATTCGCCATCTACCGATCTCTTTACCATCAAGATTAACATCGTTTACAGAAGAAGCACCGCGAAACCCCGAGACTACAAGCAAGGTAACAAACAAACGATTAAGCGCTTACCGGTTTAAAGGAGACTGTGATATTGAAACGTACGGATAAGCGTTGAAACCTTTAAGGAACTATTTCGCTTGAATTAAAAGTAAAAAGAAAGCTTTCCGTTAGAGAAAAAGGCTGAAAAGAGACTTTGTTTTGCATTCCTGTGGTCAGCCAAGTCTAAACGTTACGTAGTAGAAACGAAACTAACTGTGACTCTGTGATACAGGAAGTGGGCTAGAGTGGAGGTTTTTAGAGGCTGCTGTGTTTGAAGCGGATGGACATTTTACTGTGTGACACCACCTTTACCGGAAGTTGGATTACAGAGACGGACAGGTGAACAGGAAGTTTGAAAGGAGCCTACTCTAGCCGGAAAACCATAGAGAAATTGCGCCCGACATTTTGGGGAGGACTAAAATTTAAATTGTTATTTTCAAGCCGAAAAAGTGCTTAAACAAGTTCTAAAGGTGGCGATTTGGCTTGAAGATTGCTAACATAAAGTCTGACTAACATTGAAGTGACCTCCAAGATGGATTTGAGAACAAGACCTAGAGCTGCTTCATCACCCAGCCCAAGAATGACTGCAAAGGAAAAAAAGAGTGGCAAGCAGCTATGGAAGCGATGGAAAAACGGATGACTGAGAATCTTGGAAAACAAATAGAATCACAGTTGCAACAACAATTGGAGCAAATAGAGCAAGTGCAAATCCAAGTACAGAAAAAAAATATGGAAGAATTGAAAGAACTGGTACTTACAGAAGTGTCAGGGATTAAAAAAGATACAGAAGAACTTAAAAAGGAAGTCAAAAGTCTGGTGACAAAATCTGAAGATATGGAACAAAAGGTTAAAAAACCTTGTCAGAAAATGCAAGGCTGGAGACCATGATGGATTACAGGGCTACTCAGAATCACTTGAGATTGAGAGGGATAGAAGAGGAGGAAGATCAAGATCTACGGGCTCTAGTAATTAAGACATTGACAACTTATATAGGGGAAGATGAAGGAGATTTGGCTGCAGACTTTGACTTGATTTACAGAGTAAATTCAGCTTATGCCAAAAGAAAGCAATTACCTAGAGATGTAATTGTTCAATTTGTGACAACAAAGATGAAGGAAGATGTTTTCAAGAAACAATTTACACAACCGTTGGAAATTAATGGAAAGAAAATAATAATTCTGAGAGAAATTCCGAGATCGATTCTACAAGATAGAAAGAAATTCAAGAAATTGACAGACAGGCTAAAAGAAATGAATATTAGGTTCAGATGGGAGATTCCATATGGACTTACATTTATGTACAACTCGGTGAGATCAACTCTTAAATCTGAAGGAGATTTATATAGATTTAAAGCGAACAATTTGGACGATTTTAAAGATATTTAATTTAATACTATTATGGATTACAAATTTTTATCTTGGAACGTAAATGGATTAAATTCACCAGGTAAAAGAAGACTGGTGAATCATTGGCTGGAAAAACAAAAATGTAATATAATTTGTTTACAAGAAACACACATAAGAAAACAAGACGATAAATATCTGATTAATAAAAAATTGGGAGAAGAATTTCATTCTTCAGCAGTTAACAAGAAAAAAGGAACAGTGATTTATATTTCAAAAGATTTGGATCCTAAACAAATTTTTTCCGACAAAGAAGGAAGGTATGTTGGCGTGGAAATCTGTATGGATAGAAAAAAGACATTGCTTGTTAATATATATGCACCCAATGGTGCAAAAGAGACCTTTTTAATGATCTGACTAAAGAGTTGGAATGTTTAAATTATGACCAAATTGTTCTTGCAGGAGACTTTAATGGTACAGTGAACAACACATTGGACAGAAAGTCCAAAGCAAGTGGAGAGACAGTTGGAAAGTTACCAAAAAATTTCTTTCAATTGATGAAGCAAGAGAAATTAGAAGATGTTTGGAGGAAGTGGAATCCTAAGACTAAGGACTACATGTTTTATTCGAATAGACATAAGTCCTTTTCTCGAATTGACATGATTTGGATGTCAGAGGAGATGGCGCAAAAAACTTATAAAATACAAATTTTACCGAAAACTAACTCTGATCATAATCCCCTACTTTGGATATCTAAAGCAAAACCTAAACAGTTATTTTGGAGAATTAATGAAGATTTACTGGATCAAAAACAAATTAATGAAATCTTAAAAAAGGAAACGAAAAGTTTTTTTGAACTGAATTTGAATAAAGGCACGGATATACAAGTTGTATGGGATACATACAAAGCAGTAATGAGAGGTATGCTTATCTCTCTGAACTCCAAAGATAAAAAGCAAAAGATCCAGCAACAGAAAGACCTTCATGAAAAAATTCGACAAAAAGAAAAGGAATTAAAAAAAAGACCAGGGAAGAAGAAAATTATTAAAGAGATCCACTTCCTGCAAGATCAGCTGAATGTTCTTTTAAACAGAGAATTATATTGGAATTTAAAAAAATTACAGCAAAAAGCATTTGAGGGTGCAAATAAACCAGGAAAGTTTTTGGCATGGCAATTGAAAAATAGAAAAGATAGGAATTTTATATCTAAGATTGTTGAAGATGGAAAGGAGGTGATGAGCCTGAATGGTATAAAAAGAGTTTTCTTTAAATACTACGCCAAACTATTCCAAAAGAAAGGAATTGACCAACAGAGAATCAAGAAATATTTGGAGACGATTGAAGTTCCAGAGCTGGGAAAACAAATTAAAGAACTATTAAATGGTTTAGTAACGAAAGAAGAAGTGACAATGGCGATAGAAGACGCAAAGTTGGGCAAAGCTCCAGGACCAGATGGCTTTACAGCAAAATTTTATAAGAAATTTAAAGAGGAGCTAACCCCTATTTTAGTACTTCTGTCAAATGAGATAAGACAGACCAAGCGGATCCCAGATTCATGGAAGGAAGCAAACATTTCATTGATACCTAAAGAAGGTTTGGATTTGACTCAAGTAAAGAATTATAGACCAATATCGCTATTAAATAATGACTATAAATTATTTGCAAAAATAATTTCAGAGAGATTGAAAAAATATTTGAAAGATACAATAGCGGAAGAACAAGCGGGATTTTTACCAAATAGACAAATTAGAGACAATCTAAGAGTGGTGATAGACGCAATTGAATATTATGACAAGCATCCTGAAAAAGAAGTTGGATTCCTCTTCTTAGATGCGGAAAAAGCTTTTGATAATTTAAATTGGGAGTTTATGCTACAAGTTATTGAAAAAATGAATATTGGACAGTCCTTTTTAAACATGATTGTGGCAATATATTCAGAACAAAAAGCGGCTTTGAATATAAACAAAGAAAAGACGGACTTCTTCCGAGTCCAAAAGGGAACACGTCAAGGCTGCCCGTTATCCCCGTTGTTGTTTATTTGGATATTGGAAATATTATTGACAGCGATAAGAAAAGATAACAGTATTGAAGGACTTACAGTGAAAGGTTTCGCCTATAAATATAGGGCATTTGCAGATGACGTAATGTTTATGATTCAAGACCCAATTGAGAAAATACCACAATTGATGGAAAAAATTGAAGAATTTGGTTCAGTTGCGGGATTTTATGTTAATAAAAATAAAACTAAAGTGATGTGCAAAAATATGACGAAACAAAGACAAACAGAACTTCAAGAGAAAATACAATGTGAAGTAGTCACAAAGACTAAGTATCTTGGAATTGATTTAACCATGAAAAATATTGACTTGTTTAAAAACAATTATGAAAAGGTGTGGCATAAGATTCAGCAAGATATGAAGAAATGGGATACTTTGAATTTATCATTGATGGGAAGAATCGCGACTGTAAAAATGAATATCTTGCCGCGTTTGATGTTTTTGTTTCAGACTATTCCAATACTAAAACAAAGGAAAATACTGGATTCGTGGCAGAAAGAATTATCCAAATTTGTATGGGCAGGAAGAAAGCCAAGGATTAAAATGAAAATCTTATGTGATGCAAGAGAGAGAGGAGGCTTACAGCTACCAAATTTAAGACTGTATTATGATGCCGTCTGTTTAACATGGTTGCAACAGTGGATTAATTTGGAGAATAAGAAGTTATTGGCCCTCGAAGGACATGATAATAAATTCGGATGGCATGCATATTTATGGTATGGAAAAGTAAAAATGGATAAATTTTTTAAACACCACTTTGTAAGACAATCACTGTTCGAGACATGGACGAGATATAGAAAATTCTTCTCAGAAGAAAGACCACTTTGGATTGTACCAGCTGAAGTGATTAATCCATATTCAAGAAATCAAGGACTAGACTGGCTACCTTATAAAAATCTTTTAAAATCTGAAGGGAAAAATTTTGTGTTAAAAGACAGATTTGATGTTGAATTTGAATATGATTGGTTGAAGTATAGACAGATTTATGATTTATTTAAGACCGATAAAAGAGAACATGGTTTTAGAGAAAAGAATATTGAAATTGAAACTGTATGGCTTGAGAAAGATAAAAAAATGATTTCTAAACTGTACAAGGTGTTATTGAAATGGTATACTGAGGATGAAGTTGTAAAGGAGCAAATGATAAAATGGGCAGTAAATGTTAATAATGAGATATTAATGACATCTTGGGAATACTTGTGGAAAAAATCAATGAAAATTTCAACGTGTGTAAATGTTAAAGAGAATTGTTATAAAATGATGTATAGATGGTATATGACGCCTAAAAAAATTGCTATTATAAATGAAAGTATGTCCAACAAATGTTGGAAATGTAAAAAACATGAGGGGTCTTTTTACCATATGTGGTGGACATGTGATAAAGCAGTAAAGTATTGGACAGAGATCCACAATGAGATACAAAAAATTTTGAATTGTACTTTTAAGAAAGACCCACAGATGTTATTGCTAGGTCTTAAAATGGAAGAATTAAATGTAGCCAAGAGAACACTATTATGGTACTTGATTACAGCAGCAAGACTGACTTTTGCTCAATGTTGGAAACAAGATAAAGTACCTGAAACATGGGAATGGATTAAAAAGACGTTGTTCTTAGCAGAAATGGATAAATTAACAAGAAAATTAAACAACGAAGAAGATGAAACTTTTTTGAAGACTGGAAAGACTTTCAAAAATACTTGTTGAAAAATTGGGACATTAAACGTGGTCTGATTTGTTTTGATAGTTATTAAGTGGAAAATGAAACAGAATTAGATTTCTGAATTGTTACCGTTTGTTAGAGAAAATAAGTTTAGATATAACTGTAACAGAATAAGAGTGATATTACTGGGGTTGGAGCGGTGCGGGAAGTCTTGTTTGGGGGGGGAGAAGGGAAATTAGAAAAATGGGTATGTAGGTTGGTTGAAAATGTTTGAACATGTGATATATCCAATAATAAATTGTATTTACCAAAAAAGAAATCGAGTGACGGCAAAATGCGTCTATAGTTTATTTTGGAATCTGGTTTTATGGCCATCAGAGTTAATGTAAACAGCTTAGTTCTCCCCACAAAGGATCTTCGTATGCTCCCCACCCCCATAGCCTACTTCGAATGGCTGTCAAAGGCCTGTGGACATGGACTCAGCCATCTGGTTGTCCTTGGGAAGTTATTGTCTCTTGGGCTTGCATACCTGACAACATGTTTATTCTGATAAAATAGAATAATCCTGGGTATGCATTCCAGGCTCTTTGGGGAATACATGTGTCCAATGATTGAAAACAACTAAATGTTTTCAATCAAGTTGAAAGGCTGTCTCGTAGAAAACCAGGGCACTTTCAGCTTCAGGCTTCCCTTACTCCATGCACAGAAAGGTGAGCAGCCCAGTTCTTCTTGACCTTATCAAACAATTTTGATTTCATGACTTGGCTGACTATTGGTTTCAGAGAAGAGAGCAAACAAGGATCACTGAATGTACTTTATATTAAATCTAACAATTGGCTGACTTGCAACAGTTCTTCAGGGTCTCAGACAGAGAACAGTCTTCCCCAACACTTGAGATATAAGATCCTGTTCACTGGAGACACTGGGGAGTGCCTGTGGTTTAGTGGTAGACCAGCTGCTTGATATGCAGAAGGTCCCAGGTTCAGTCTCTAGCATCTCCAGTTCAAGGATCAAGTAGCAGGTGATGTGAAAGACCTCAGCCTGAGACCCTAGAGAGCCTCTGCCATTCTGAATAGACAATACTGACTTTGATGGACCAGTTGTCTGAATCAGTAGAAGGCAGCTTCATGTATGTTTGAACCTTGGACCTTCTGCATAAAAAAAACAGTTGCTCTACCATTACGCAGCCTGAGGAACAGACACACCTTTTAACATTTTCTTGTTAAAGCAGGACACAAGAGATTTATATTTTTGTTCACTGCATTTTAACCAGTCCCAAAGTATCTTCCATCAATTAAAGCCTAAAGTGAATTAAAACATGGGTTTAGTGTGAACATCTACTGTGGCCTTGATTCAGACATGATAGAAGGATTGCAACATCTCCAAGGGTGTTCACCAAGGTGCTGGTAGTTCTAATAGCCGAACCTATGACAACAAGGAATCCACCTTACCTGGACCCTATCCCTTTCATATGTGTGTTTTATGTTTGTTAGTGGCCATGGGTGTCCTTTGGCATAGGAGCATAGGAGGCAGAGGAGGTGAGCTAGGAAACCAAGGCGGTCTCTTCAGGCACATGGCTGTGTTTTTTAAAAAAACCCTCCAGGGACATAGTCTGTGGTTCCTCTCACCCCTTTACCTTCACAGTCCTTTTATTCTCTAATCCCTCAGCTCTTTGGAAGCATACCTGGAGTCATGGTCACTATAACTGACTAAAGGGTTTGTGACCAAAAATGGGACCACAGGAGGAACAGAGCCAGTTTGGTGTAGTGGTTAGAAGCATGAACTCTAATCTGGGAGAACTGGGTTTGATTCGCCACTCTTCCACGTGCAGCTGCTGGTGTGACCTTGGGTCAGCCCAGGGCTCTTTTTGTAGCAGGAACTCCTTTGCATATTAGGTGACACACCCCTAATGTAGCCAATCCTCCAAGAGCTTACAGAGCTCTTTTTACAGGGGTTACTGTAAACTCTGGGAGGATTGGCTACATTAGGGGTGTGTCACCTAATATGCAAATGAGTTCCTGCTACAAAAAGAGCCCTGGGTCAGCCACAAGTCCTTTCAGAGCTGTTCTCTCGTGAGCAGTTCTTGAAAGAGCTCTCTCAGCCCCACCTACCTCACAGGGGGTTTGTTGTGGGGAGGAGAAGGGAAAGGAGATTGTAAGCCACCCTGAGACTCCTTCCGGTAGTGAAGGGTGGGGTGTAAATCCAATCTCTTCTCTTTCTTCTCTTCCTCTTCTTTCTTCAAGTGCAACCTGAAGCAAAGTCACAACATACTAAGTCCCTTGAAATGAACTCTATAGCTCTGCTTAGGATTGTTCTGTTAGAAGGAGATTTATATCTCACAGTGTTCCCTCTAAGGTGAGTTAGTGTGAGCTAGCTCACAGTTTTTTAGCCTCTGGCTCACACATTTTTGTCTTAGCTTGAGGAAGGAGGGCTCCAGAGCAAACTAATTGATGCAGTAGCCAAATGGCTCGCTCACAACTTTAATGCCGGTCACTCACAAAGTAGAATTTTTGCTCACAAGACCCCACAGCTTAGAGGGAGCACTGGTGGTAGCCATGCAATGTTACCATTTGAGCAGAGGAATAAAGATTCATAGCATTACCTAGGTTTCAGTCCCTATATGGCTCTTATGTGCCCTACCCAAATTATATAAATATATTTAATTGCATAAGTGCATTTAATCTTAATAATTAAGATTTAATCAGCTTCATGAGGGGATCCATCAACTAAAACTTTAATGGATCAATTAAAGGGATAGTCTGTGAAAGCAACTTTCCCCCCCACCAGTAAGGATGTGAATTTATGGTGGATTTTTATTGGAGACATTTGGGCTCTAATATATTAGGGGATGGAAAACAAATATTCACTGTTCCTTCTAAGAATGAGTTTTTATTCAATTATAAATTATTTATATTTCAACTGCATTGGTGATATACATGTTTATACCAGTTTATTTGTCAAACCGGTTAAAAGAAATGTGATGAATCAACTAAAACCATTTATGTGTTAATACTACATCTTTTTTTTGGTGGGGCGGGGGGTCAATATTTTAAAAAAGAAGGACGTCTAAACTGTCTAGCCAGTTTAGTGTAGTGGTTAAGTGCGCGGACTCTTATCTGGGAGAACCAGGTTTGATTCCCCACTCCTCCGCTTGCACCTGCTGATGTGACCTTGGGTCAGTCACAAGCTCTGGCACAGCTGTTCCTGAAAGAGCGGTTTGTGTCAGAGCTCTCTCAGCCCCACCGGCCTCACAGGATGTCTGTTGTGGGGAGGGGAAGGAAAAGGAGTTTGTAAGCTGCTCTGAGACTCTTTTGGGTAGTGAAGGGCAGGGTATAAATCCAATCCAATCCCTTCCCTTCCCTTCCCTTCCCTTCCCTTCCCTTCCCTTCCCTTCCCTTCCCTTCCCTTCTCTTCTCCTGACAATGCTATATTTATCTTAACACATTAAAGTAGATGTCCAAACTCAGAAAAAATAGTGGTTGGCTTTTCCAGATCAACTTAGTGAGCACAGTTAGGTGACTATCGACCTTCCACGGTATATCTCTGAGGTTTTAGAGCATTTACATTTATTATGTGATATTCAGAGCTGCGGTGGCTCAAGTGGTTAAGACGCTGAACTGCAGGCTCTGGAAGGTCAGTAGTTCAGCAGTTCGAGACCCGGGTGCCGCATGACAGGGTGAGCTCCTGTCTCTAGTTCCAGCTCCTGCCAACCTAGCAGTTCGAAAGCAAGAAATTGCAAGTAGATAAATAGGTACCACTTCGGTGGGAAGGTAACAGCGTTCCGTGCGCCTTGGTGTTTAGTCATGCCGGCCACATGACCACAGAAACATCTTCGGACAGCGCTGGCTCTTCGGCTTTGAAACGGAGATGAGCACCGCAACCCTAGAGTCGGATTCGACTGGCTTTCGAGCAAGGAAACCTTTACCTATGTGATATTCAACCGTGTAGGGCTGCCAACCTCCAGGTGGTATACATATATAACGGTAACACAGTGAAAGCAAGTTTGATACAAGACCACAGCACTGAGGCCTTAGCACTGTGCAAAAAACATACAGATGGACATGTAAAGTCCTAATGCCATACTCTTGCATTTAGCAATATTAGTATTGTCTCTTTAAATTCTACTGCAGCTGCAGGTAATTATAATCCAGTGCCTCTGTGTAAGAGCATACTGACTTCGTTGCTTAGAAGCCTGCCTTTCAAGTCAGCGAGAAGTTCTGTAGACTGTTGTCACAGTCAAATTTGTGAACTTGGCAGGGTGAGCTCAGTTTATTTGAGTTTATCTGCATGTGATTTCTTTGCAGTGGGTCAGTTGCTTGAAGTCTTCTTTTATAGTTCTTTTGGAAGGTGGCCTGAAGAAAGGAAATATTGAAATGAAGAGAAAATGGGGCATTCGTCACCGCCGACCACTTTAGAGAAGGCCTTGGCTGTACAGGAAGAGGGCTTGGCTGTACTCTGATATACTGAATTGTATTTATGGAGCCCTGTGTGGACCATACTGAGTATGTATGAATATATTAGCCACTGACCACTTCAGAGAAGACCTTGGCTGTACAGGAAGAGAGTTTGGTTGTATTCTAAGGTATTTAAGTTGTTTAAGGAGTCCTACGTGGACCATATTGAATACATATGCATGTATTAGATGTTAATTCTTTATAAACTTAGAGGCTGAGTTCAGACTGGCAGTTTGCCCCACTATAGCCATGTTTCAGCCACGTTTTACAAGCGGATTAAAGGGGGCGTTCACACAGGCACATCTGCCTGGCATTCTCCACCCATAGTCAGCCTGTGCTATTCTGCTTCTCTCTTGAGTTTAAAAGATACCCGGTGAAAGTGGTAGCAAATCCCTGAGATCCCGTTTATCCTGCTTCATTCTGCTTCTGGGAAGTGTGAACACCAACCCGAAAAGCCAGGAGCAACCCATGTTGCGCATAAGGCAGCAGTGATATGATTGGCTGTGCTCCGTTCTACCACCCAATGTGGTGCCGGCACAACAGGATCCAATTTGGCTGTGCTGGCACAGAAGGATCCAACTCGTGGGCACTCCATGAAATTGCTGAGCAGTCGGGTTAGAACAGATAAAAGGAAATACTTCTTCACCCAAAGAGTGATTAACATATGGAATTCACTGCCACAGGAGGTGGTGTCAGCTACAAGCATGGACAGTTTCAAGAGGGAATTAGATAAACATATGGAGCAGAAGTCCATCAGTGGCTATTAGCCACAGAGTATAGATGGGAATTCTAAGTCTGGGGCAGGTGATGCACTCTATTCTTGGTGCTGGGGGGGGGCAGCAGTGGGAGGGCTTCTAGTGTCCTGGCCCCACTGCTGGACCTCCTGATGGCACCTAGCATATTTTGGCCGCTGTGTGACAGAGTGTTGGACTAGATGGGCCATCGGCCTGATTCAACATTGGCTTCTCTTATGTTCTTATGGCTATGTGTGCATGTGCCAATTTGCCAGGAAAAGCTGTTTACAGCCGCGCCTCTGGGCCAGCAGCCTGAACGCTCCCTCGTACCTCCTCCCAGTATGCTCCCACATCAGTCTGCGCAGTGTGAACAGGAAAACCCAGAACAGTTTGTTCCGGGGCTTTTTGCTACGACTGGCTCCCGCTTCAAACTGCCAGTCTGAACTCAGCCAGAATTCGATTATTTTAGGACTGTACGTGTCCATCTGTATTTTCTTACACAGTGCTACAGCCATAGGGCTGTGATTTTGTATCAAACCTCCAGGTGGTGGCTAGAGATCTCTTTGGGAATTATGAATGATCCCCGGGCAGCAGTGATTTCCACCTAGAGAAAAATGCTTTGGATGATGGACTCTGTAGCATTATACCCCACTGAGGTCGCTTCTCTTCCCAACCCCCACCTTTCTCAGACTCCAACTCCCAAATCACCAGGTATTTCGCAACCTGGAGCTGGCAATCTTTATATGAAAAATTGCCATTCATTCTAACCAGGGCTCTTTTTGTAGCGGGAACTCCTTTGCATTTTAGGCCACACACCCCTAAATGCAGCCAGTCCTCCAAGAGCTTACAGTAGCCCTTGTAAGAAGAGCTCTGTAAGCTCTCAGAGGATTGGCTACATTAGGGGGGTGTTGCCTAATATGCAAAGGAGTTCCTGCTACAAAAAGAGCCCTGATTCTAACACGTATTTGCTGGGGGGGGGAAGGATGCAATATCTTTAAATGCTATTTGCATATCATTCCGACTCCTTTTTACTTTGCTTTTGTTTCTCCTCCCCATTTATTTAATCTTTCAAAACAAATGGGAAAGTTGCAAAGTTGCAGCTCAGCTTCCCACCGATTTACGACTTGTTAACAGTGATCCGTTCCCCCTCCCCTTTTTTTTAGAGAGAGAACTTTTCACAAGTTTTCTCCAGATATTAGTTTAACCTTGATACATACCCTGAGCTGGAGGCAAAAGGAAGAAAGCAACCCCTATTAAATGACTCTTTGTTAATCCGCTCTAAACCTAATGAATAATATTTTACAACCTCTCTGACATATGGTAAAGGCTACCACAAGTGTGGCACGGTGGTTTCACTTAATAAACAGCTGATTAGCATTGTTTAACAGGTTGGGATTGCACAAAAACAGTGGGACTGGTCCCTTTCTGTCTAGTTAATTCCTCATTAGCAGACTTATCTTTAGTGTGTTTGACAGACCGGGTACCGGCCTTGACACAAGGTGACCGTCTTCTGTAGGCCTGTTCATCACCTTCACTGTGTCATAAAGCAGATCGGTATAAATGTCAATATAAAGATGCCATCCCAAGACTTAAAAAAAAAGAAAAAAAGAATTAGAATGCTTCTCCTATCTGAAAGGTTAATTTTTTCCATCATTATCCTCATGATGAAATTATATTCCAAACTGGCAAAAAGTCAGGGAGGCCATTCTAGTTAAGGATGAAGAAATGGGTCGAGACTGGCATGGTGCAGAATTTTTGTCCTCAGACATTTCTGAGGTGGAAAGGGAGCTCTAGCGAGGCACGTTAAACCCCATGCCACTGAAAGCAAATGATAGACTTATCCTCTATAAATCTGTCCAAATCGGTCCAACTCCCATTTCCATCTGTCTCATCTACTGAATGTCACCACATCTCATGATATTAATGTCTACAAATCAGCTACCTTTTGAATGAAGTAGTGCTTCCTGTTGTCTGTCTTGAATCTATGGCCAATAAGGTTAATCTTTTTTTCCCCTCTTTTTCTGACCATCCAGTGGCGACCAACTTATGGCAACCTCTCATGAGGCTTTCAAGGCAAGAGACATTCAGAGGTGGCATCGCATAGGAAATACCGTAAAATCTCCAAGTTGTCTAGCCAATCTGATTCGTCCAAGTAATAGTATCATGAGACACAAAGCAAACAATCACTTTGTTATCAATCGGAATGAATGGGGAGAGGGACAAATTCTCCCTGTAGTATTCTCAGAACAGTGGAGCAAACCAGGGATTGTTGTTCTTGTTTTCTCAGTGACACAGGGATGTTGACATCCTGCTGTATTCTTATACATATTTAAGTACTGTCAAGTTGCAACTGACTTCTGGTGACCCCAGCAAGGAGCTTTCAAGGCAAATGTGAAGCAGAAGTGGCTTGCCATTGCCTTCCTCTGCAGAGTTTTCTTTGGTGGTCTCCCTTCCTTAGGGGGCAGTCACACCCACGAGATAAAGTGTGGGGGGGAAGCGAGGCTATTTCCTCCGGAGGAATTTGACCCGCAGTTGTGCAATCACACAGTCTTTGGAAGCTGCGGGCACAGCCCACCATTGCGTGATCAGGTGCAACCATGGGTGAGTCAGGGATTTCTTTTGTTGTCTGTTTCCGATGCGCTTACACAAGGAATCGATGAATCACATCTCCACACTGAGGTCCCCCTATGGAGTTTGCAATGATGCGCGTACTGGGAAGGGGGGGAACAATGGCACAGAGTTGGGATGGCCTGATCAGACCATCCCAATGCCATGAGAGTGTGCTGGAGCGATCAGATATGGGAAACTCCATCCATGGTCCATCGCAACCCATTTACTACCAGATTTTCCCCAGTGTCTTTTTACTCCACTTCTGCGGCAGAGCAAAACAAGTTGCTGACAGGGTGCAGGGCGCTTCCCAGATGTTCGTGTCTGATCGTACCCTTTAAATCCACTCGGCATTCGCGCCTATGGAGGGGCTAATTGTGTGCTGAAGACAAACATATAAGAGAGCTAGAGAGAAACTTAAAGTCATTTCATTTCCATTATAAGAAGGGAATGCTATAAACCATGTGACTCAAATCTCAGCCATGTTCTCCTTTCCCTCAAACATTAGGATGATTGGGAGCCATTTTCTGCATGATCTACTGGGTTAAATGAGTTCAGATCTTCATTCAGCCATGAAGCCCTCTAGGTGATCTTGGACATGGCCATTGTCTCTCATCTTAAACTGCCTCACAGGGTTGTTCTGAGGGTAAACTGAGGAGCATGGATAGATGGATGGATGGATGGATGGATGGATGATTGATTGATAGATAGATAGATAGATAGATAGATAGATAGATAGATAGATAGATAGATAGATAGATAGAACATATTTCTGGGAATATGATCTTCATGTCTAGCTTATGAGGTTCTGACTGACTGCCACTGGAAGCAGACTAATATGGAAATGGGCTGTTGGTCTCATCCAGTAAGGTAAAGGTAAAGGTTCCCTTGCTCGAAAGCCAGTCGAATCCGACTCTAGGGTTGCGGTGCTCATCTCCGTTCCAAAGCCGAAGAGCCAGCGCTGTCCGAAGACGTTTCCGTGGTCATGCGGCCGGCATGACTAAACACCAAGGCACACGGAACGCTGTTACCTTCCCACCAAAGTGGTACTTATTTATCTACTTGCAATTTCTTGCTTTCGAACTGCTAGGTTGGCAGGAGCTGGAACTAGAGACGGGAGCTCACCCCATCATGCGGCACTCTCGGGTCTTGAACTGCTGAACTACTGACCTTCCACAGCCTGCAGTTCAGCGTCTTAACCACTTGAGCCACCGCAGCTCCTCTCCAGTAGGAGAACCCTTATGGATATCATCCTAATAGCACTTTCAAAGGAGTAAACCCCAATTGAAGAAAAAAAAAAAAAGACTTACTTTTGAGTAGACCTGCTTAGGGTTGTTCTCATTGTCTGTTCATCTTTCCTTTTATTTTATTTCTTCAGACAAGGGTTTCTATACACTCCAGTGCCAGAAACAATAAGTGTGCTATCTACAGATTAATTCAAAAAAAAAAAAAGGAAAAGGTCAACCAGTTCTTTTGATAAAAGGTGCACTAATGTAAAAGAAAACAGGTTGTTCTCCCTCCAGTACTTGCTGACAGACCCTTTTGGCTGGCTATAAATAAATTAAATAAATAGGTAGACATTTGGTTTTAAGACAAACATATGGCTGTGTGGACAATAGGTCTGCTATTGAATAATAGTTGTTATAGTTAAATGGAATTTCCAGGTTCACAAATCAGACTTACACGTGGAATATTATAAACATGACACACATACAAATACTTTGAAGTCCGAAAACTATTGATAATGGCTTTGATCCTATAAACAAGTTCTCTGTGTGCCAACAGTCTCTGTGCCAGAGCACGCTTCCTGTTCCACTAAAACTTCCATTCGCACGAGATCAATGGTTTTCAGTAGACCTCTGCACCCATGGAAATATTAGCAGCAGTGCGCTCTACAACAGAGCATGCATGGAACTGATTCATAGGGTCCAAACTATGGTATTTTCATTATTATGGTTATACATTCAGTTGTAATTTACAGCCACAGAATATTACTTTGAGTGTTTCATTACAGCAGAATTCAGACGTTTGGGGGTGTTATTTTTTTCCCCCCTCCATGAAGTCTGTGGTCATCCATCTTGAACCCAAAGCATGTAGGAAGACATAGGTAGAAGTATATTAAATCTGACAAATGACCTCCCATGTGCAAAGGAGGAAATAAAGATTCATTCTCCGTGTTTGTGAGATCATTTTGATGAAGGGAAGGCTAATTGGGGATGACATATATTCTAAATCTAATTCAAATCAGCATTTTTACATGAAGACTCATCACATTTCCAATGGTAGGCTCGACCATAAAACAGCTTAGTAAAGACATCCTAAATTTGATTCTGGGAATTTTTTAAAATGCTTCATCAGAAGTGACATTTTTAGTGGTAATGAGTTTCCAATCTTGGTATTAGTACAAACTGGATACCTGTAGTGTGAGGCTTTCTTCCAGGAGCCTTTATATGAAGGAACAAACCTCCTTTGCATAATTATGTCTCATGTTTCAAAGAAAATTGCAACTAATCTGTGATTATGTTTAGGAAACATGAGGGAAAAGTGCAAACACAGGGATTTCTCGGAACAAAAGCAAAATCACCTTGAAATCTTGGTAATGTTACCTTAGGAGCTCCCATTTTGATATCAGCCTTCTGGATCTTTACAAGAAATATCCTTTATGAACATGCACATGGACACACATGAACCGACCGCATATGGAATCAGACCATTGGGCCATCAATGTCACTATTGTCTACTCAGCTTAGCAGTGGCTCTACAGGGTCTCAGGTAGACATCTTTCACGTCACCTACTGCCTGATCCTCTTTGACTAGAGATGATGGTGATTGAACCTGGGACCTCCTGCAGACAAAGCAGAGGCTCTTCCACTGAGCCACAGCCCCTCCCCAGACAGTCAGCTGGATCCTATGGATTAGTTCCACTAATGGTAGCACCTTCCTGCAGTGCATGGCAACTACCAGCACTAGAACTTCTTCCATCAGCAGAAGACACCTTGAACTAATGGAAGGCGCTACTCTTAGTGGAACAAATCCATGAGAAACAGCCCATGGAATCCGAGAAATTCTGTTTCACTGTATCTGAAGAAGTGTGCTTGCACATGGAAGCTTATACCATGAATAAAACTTTGTTGCTCTTACAAGTGTCACTGGAATCAAACTTTGTTCTACTGCTTCAGGCCAACATGGCTACCCCCTTCGATCTATTGATTGAGCTGTGCAAGAGTGCACATGCGCAAACAGCCAATTGCACTGCACTGCATGGTTAGTCAGCAATACAATGAAACTATCTGCCAAGCACCCATGAACAGATCACTGAACTATTGACCCAATTGCCAAAGAATCAGGTCTCTGTTTGCAATCAATGAATAGAACACAAGCAAAGCTCCCTCTAAGCTGTGGAATCTTGTGAGCAAAAATTCTACTTTGTGAGCTACTGGCATTAAAATTGTGTGCGAGCGATTTGACTACTGCATAAATGAGTTTGCTCTGGAGCCATCCTTCCTGAGCTAAGACAAAAATGTGTGAGCCAGAGGCTAAAAAACTGTGAGCTAGCTCACACAAACTCAGCTTAGAGGGAACAATGGACACAAGACATACTGACAGGGGTTCAAGCATCCTCCTACTTATGGGGGGAGAATCTCATTTCCCCCATATCTCCTCCCCATGCTACTTTTTCTTTCCTTCTGGCAGCACCCATAATCTCTCCCCTTTTCCTGTTTTCTTCTCATCTTCTCACTCACCCACCAACCAACCTACATTTTCATGCTCTTACTTGTCTTCAGCTTTGCCTCTTTCCCTCCCCCTGACAGCTTCTTCCCTGGTAAAGTCCGTGTTCGTTGCTAAAGTTGTGAGGTAGAGATTCCCTGAGGTGAGTTATGGGGTGAACACCTCCAGTCCTGGCCAAGTCATGCAAATGGCACAGCAGTGAGTCACATGGCTGTGTCATGTGGTGGCTGCTACCAGGCCTGGCTAAGTTGTGCAAATTGTGCTATAGCAAGTCACCCAGGAGACTCATTCTCTTGCTGTGGAAGCTGAAGGGTAGCAAGCCACCTGAGGCCCATGGTGGCCACTGCCAGTCTTGACCACACCACACAGGTCATATAATAGCAAGTCACATAGCGGTTGCCTCAGACCTGGGCCCAGCAAGTCCTTCATCCCTGAGGGGACAAGACAGGGGAGCCGACAGGGCCCATGTCTGGGTCTCCCAATGCAGCCTTGTCCCACGCCTGCCTTTGATATATAGAGACCAAGACTTGAAAGGCTTGGCTATATTGCTGTGGTTGCTTAGCAACCCCCCCTAATGGCCATGGAGATCTCAGAATATAGTTTCATGAGATTCCAGTGAACATTCATTTCCTAAAGCTACATATGCTGTTTACTTTATTTTGAGGATTTTATTTCCCTCGTTTGTGTGTGCTAGGGTTGCCAGACCCCCCAGTTCTGTGGGGGTTTCCTGATTTTTGGGGAGGCTCCTTCCCAACCACCAACCAGCTGGTGAGTGGGGGGAAGCACCACTCCCAAGAACAACCACCTGGCCTCCCCCTGACCTCTCTCCAGCAGTGTTTAAACTATGTCTTTAAGTGCTGCTGGGGAGGGGCAGGGGCCATGTGCCTGCATTCTAAACACCAAATTCAGAGCTTGGAATACAGATACACGTAGCCTCCCACCCACCTCTCCTCAGCAGCATTTAAAGAGACCCTTTCAACACTGCTGGGAAGAGGTGGGGGCCGCTGCTCCACAACATGATGACATCACTTCTGTGTGATGTCATCACATTGGGGACACCCCACCCCCTAGTAACACCCCCCACAGTCCCCCGCTGGCAACCTTAGTGTGCGCTCATCAGATTTTTCTGCAGACCTGGGGCTTCCCTCAGGTTTGCAGAGAAATTCTCCCTGTCCTGTTCCTGGCTCCATATGGATTGTTTGATTCACATGCTATCGCCCACTTCAGAATTAGAGATATCATTCTTGTTTCCCCCCTGAACAATGGCTGATATTTTGCTCAGTTTCCCCCATATAAGAGACATGCTCATTTTGTAGATTAATGAATTCTGCTTTTAGTATGTAGCTGTTGCCTCCGATCCAACATCCAATGTGAACAGTTCTCTCCCTTTCATGCAGCATGGATCCCCTCCTTGAAAATGAAATCACAACTGCATAATTATTTTTAATATGACGAATGCAACACAATAAAGGCTTTAACTCAGTCCTCCCATGCAGAGGGAAATTATATGGGGAACAGGGATGGGAGCTGCGTATGAGAGTTATTACAGTTCTGATGGAGGCATTTTGAACCACAAGACTTTGGGCTCCCCACGGCTGTTCCACAGCGTCAAGCCATTTAAGCAGCCTCTTTGTTTTCTTCTCGCTTTCAGTTTCATTACCCTCTACCCCTATTTTGTTTGGTCATTTTGCCATTAACCAGTGCAGCTTACAATTTTCACTTATTCGTATCTCTTGTGCTCTTAAAAAAAACACCTAAAATAAAAGAACTTTCTCTCTTGCTTTAAAAATGCCTTTAAACATAGTAGAATAATAAGTAAAGAAATAATGGCATTAGAAGCATGTGGGAGAACATCATGTCAGTCCTAAAGCTATGGCTTATTACATACAAAATGACACCACAATGCCGCAAACAGGTAAGGAACGACATTTCTACTTTTCGGTGTCTGACGAAAGGAGCTTTATCTCCAAAAAGCTTATACCCTGAAACTCTTGGTGGTCTCCAATGTGCTCCTGGACTCAAGTCTAAACAGGGTGTCTTCTTCTTCTTCTTCTTCTTCTTCTTCTTCTTCTTCTTCTTCTTCTTCTTCTTCTTCTTCTTCTTCTTCTTCTTCTTCTTCTTCTTCTTCTCCTCCTCCTCCTCCTCCTCCTCCTCCTCCTCCTCCTCCTCCTCCTTCTTCTTCATCAAAAGAGGTGCCGGAACTCTCCAGAGGGAAATGAAGTTTTCAATCCGTATCCTGAAAACTCATGAACTTTTAAACATCTTTAAAAAGAATTTAGTCAAAGAGGTTCCAGAACTCTGTTCTGGTGCATTCCCCCAGGGAAAAAAGCCCTGAATCTAACTGTTCATTCCTTTTGTACTGGTGTTCAGGGGGATGATTGGTTGAATAAAGGCTTAATATCATAATCCCTCGTAATCTTAAAAAAATCTGCATTCCAGCAGGGCATGAAAGGACATATCATCCTGTTAAGGCCACAGGGGCAAATTCTGTCAGCGTAGGGCCTATTTGAAAATCTCCCTTGCAAAACCATTGTAGGTATAATGTTCAGTCTTGCAAAAAAAAAAAAAAAAAGCTCTGCAATAACATGGGATGGTAAGACAGTACATCTAGGGGTATCCACAAATCTAACTATTTTACTCCAGACCAACATGGCTACCTTCTGAAGCAGAGAAAGGCTTTGCACCTGTAGGTGTGCATGCAGGCCCCATAGGATGGTCTACCCTAGAACACCTCCAGTTAAAACCGGTAGTTCACAGCATGAACACTAAACTAAAGAGCAATATCCATGTCTCTTGTGTGTGCATGTAAAGGGGCATCAAGTCACATCTGGCTTATGGTGACCCCAGCAAGGGGCTTCCAAGAGAAGTCAGAAGCAGAAGTGGTTTGCCTTTGCCTTCCTCTGCAGAGCCTTCCTTGGTGGTCTCCCTTCCACGCTCTGACCATGCTTAGCTTCCGAGATGTGACAAGATCAGGCTATATCATGCCAGCTTCCCTCCCACCCACAGGCCATCATTTCTTGGGAGTGAATGCCAAAATGTCATCATAGAAAAGAATCTTGTGTGTGTCCTTGCTAGCCTGATAGAACAGGTAACATCAAAGCTGAGTATTTTTAAGCCACCTTGAGCCGACAGAAAAGGCAGAGCATAAATATTTTTAGTAAACAAACAAAGTATCCTACCGAACCCAACCCATGATTGAATAAAGGGACTTGTGAAGCAATGTTCCCTCTAAACTGTGGAGTCTTGTGAGCAAAAATTCTACTTGGTGAGCTACTGGCATTAAAATTGTGAGTGAGTGATTTGGCTGCTGCATACGTTTGCTCTGGAGCCGTCCTTCCTGAGCTGAGACAAAAATGTGTGAGCCGGAGGCTAAAAAATTGTGAGCTAGCTCACACTAACTCAGCTTAGAGGGAACACTGTTGTGAAGGTATGTCGGGACACAGCCAAGGGTATATAATTATGATATATGTGGCATCAAGTCAAAAGCAACTTATGGCGACTCCAGCAACGGGCTATCAAGGCACGCAGAGGTGGCTTGCCACTGCCTTCCTCTGCAGAGTCTTCCTTAGTGGTCTCCCTTCCAAATACTGACCACACCTAGCTTCTGACATCTGATGAGATTGGGCTGTATCAGGGGCGTCATGTGGCCCAGGGGCTGGATCAGGCCCCCAGAGGGCTTCTATCAGGTTCACAGTGGAACTGGCTGTCTTCTGCTTCTTCTTTCAGTTCTGCTGCTGCTGCGTCAATATAGGTTTGCAGCTTACAGATACATGCCCGAACAGCATACACAAGATTGCAACAGCACAGACATTTTGCTGCAGTAATTCAGAGCAAGAGGTGTCAGTTATCAGACACTGTTAAATAAACAAAATATTGCAAGGGTGCTAACATTTTAAGCATGTTTTTATTTTAAGTTAAAAAACCTCTTTGTGTTTGTGCCGTTTATGAAGTTTATATCTCTGCTACCTGGCATTACACTTTATGACACACATGGTCCGGCCCAACATTTAGGTCAGATCCGGCCCTCATAACAAATCAGTTTAACACTCCTGGGCAATATTGTGCTGCCTTCCCTCCTATAGGTACACAATTAACCGAGACTGGGAAGACTTCCCTCCTATAGGTACACAATTAACTGGCTGGGAAGACAGAGTGCTAAGTTGGGGCCGATCTACCAGACTTATAGTATCATCCTAAGAACACTTTCCTTGGAGTAAGCCCCACTGAATAGACCTCAGTAGGATTCTGAGTAGACCTGCTTACGAATGCTATATTCATCTAATATAGCATTAACTCCATCTATCTCTACCAGATCAAGCCCCGAGGGTACTCCTGGATCCAGCCTTGTTGGTGATGAAGTTGGTGCTATTGCTAGGAATGACTCGAGTTATATTCGGCTCATGGGATAGCCCCTTGTTTGGACTCTGCTGACCTAACCATACTGATTCCCACTACTGTAAACTCTAGAGTGGGCTGTTGTTAACATATTCAATGTGGGGCTGCCTTTGAAGACATCTCAGAAGCTTCCATTGCTGCAGAATGAGACAGCAAGCCTCCCGTCTGGAATCAGCCACTTGGAACATATAATGCCAATGCTGTGTCAACTACACTGGTTGCTTAATTACTTCATAGTTCCATTCAGAGCAGTGATCACCTTTAAAGCCTTTCATGGCCTGGGATGCTCATACGTCTTGAACCTCATCTCCCGGTATACTCTCATGCACAAGTTGCATTTCTCAGACAGACTTCTCCTGGTGGCACCCTCACATAGGGTGGTCCATTTGGCAACAGTTAGCAGAGTAAATGCCATGGGTGCCTTCACATGTCACTTTCAGGAAGACATGCAAGACTGTTGTTTCCCGGAGGGCACTTGTTCATTGTGTTTCTAAGGCTGCGGTCCCACTGGAGGCTTGCTGTGATCTGGGCGCACCTCTAATCACACCATTTTAAAGTGTTGCGGGGCATACCAAACAGACAGCACACTCTGGGGTAGTTTCTCCACATGAGCTGCTTCGGCGGGAGGGCAAGGTAGAAATCTAATAAATAAGTAAACAAATACATGCTTGTCTGGTGGTCAGGCATTCACATTACTGTAGCACCTTAACCAAGGAGCGCACTGGCCGGCCATTTTTGTTTTAATGCAGGCAGGTACATATGCATATAGGCAGCAACTAAAAAAAAAAAAAACAGTGATGGAAATGGATCTGCAGGTTCAGACATCCCTTCTGGGTTCCTTTTGTGGCAGGAGAGTTCAGACATCCAGGAAAGTGGAGTGAAAGTGCTGCATCTGTAAAACCAGACTTTTCCCAGTACCTGACTACTCAGGCCCATAGTTACAGTGGGGCATCTCGGGGCTAGCCCCCTGACTTACTGGCATGCCCCCACAACTTCCCATCCAGCTTAGGCCTCCCAATCAGCAGCAGGTGTGGGGAAGGAGCTGGGTATTCCTTTAATTTGATTAGCCAATGCCCCCTAAGAAATTTAAATGCCCTCCAACTCAAAATATCCTGGCTACAGGCCTGTGACTACTCCACTTCCAAAGTGGGGCAACACGCGGTGCCAATGACTGAGGCACAGAAGGCATATTTTGCTGTTTGACTATGCTTTTTAAATCCACAAAGGTAACTCTACTATATCATGGAAAACTTCTTGTGTGACCACAGCCTAATTGTTTCTGTTGGCTTTTAACTCATTGGATAACTGTGATGTGTCCTGTGCTCTGCAGACCAGACCAGTCAGATCTCTTCTGAAGTGGTGCCCTTATGTCTAGATAGAAAAGCTTGGGAGTGTTGAGAGGTGCTGACTGCCAGGAGGCTGGAACTGACAGCAAAGAGCTGGAGCTGGCACACAGGCTTACATCTAGCAGCCCAGTTGATCCAGCATCTTTCCTAAGCCTCTGCTTTAATAGATGAGGAAGCAATCAGGCTCAGCTGGCTGGCTGGCAGATGCTGAGCTCTTGCAGCTGCCCTGTGCTTGGGGCAAGATCCTGTGAAGAACTATTCTTATTCTCATTCTCTGGCTCTGTGGTGGGGTTGTGTGCGTCAGTTGAGCACATTGCCTACTTTGGGCCACTTTGGCCCGAGCCTTCTGCTGTTGTCATTGCTGCAGAGTGGGAATGTTCCCTGGGGAGCTAGGGGTAGTGTGGCCAATCCCCAGTTGGGAGCTGGGGATCCCAGGGTTTGGAACCCCTACCCACACTTCAGGACTGTCAGGGCTCCATTATACTCTATGGAGACGGGTCCCCATAAGGTATAATGGAGAATCAATCTGTGAGTATCTGGGTTCTGGGCCTCCTGTTTTTTGAGGTAGAGGCACTATATTGTCTGCATAGCTGATGGTGCCTCTCCTGAAAAACAACCCCAGTTTTCAAAAAGATTGGACAACGGATTCCAATTCTATGAGCCCTGAAAGAAGGTGCCCCCATCCTCCATTATTCCCAACGGAGGGAAAGCATTTAAAAGGGATGCTTTTAAAAGGAATGCTTAACTATAACAGCCAGAACTCCCTTCCGGCTTGTTGGCCTCACCTGGCAACCCTAGTGACATCATAAAAATGATGTCACCTCTTTGCTCCTGGCTCCACCTCCAAAGTCTACAGGCTCTACCCCCAAGGTCCTGAGATGAATCTATTTCCTGAGATGAACCTGGCAACCCTAGCTAAGGGTCCCAGGTTCATGTCCTGCCCAGCAAAGCCCTGGTGACTATTTCAGGGGCTGGTGGCCTCCATTGCAGACTCAGGCAGGATGGCATCTGATGCTGCTGAACCTGTGTCACCAGTTGCCTCAACCATCTTAGGCCCTCTGTGGTCCTGTTGGTCCTCTTCAGCTGGTGGTCTTAGTTGGCTCCTCAAGCTCTTCCTCTAAGACACTGAGCTGGTCAGCAGGGGTCACAACATGATATTTGTCCTTGCAGCTCTTGTGGCTTTGTTAGCCAGCTCAAGTTTGCAAAGATAAGGCACAATATAACTATTTTAACTAAATGCAATAAAATAAATGAACTAGAGATTAGGAAAGATCTAACTGGGGATTTTCTGCATGCAGAGGAGATGCTCCACCACTGAGTCTCACATCCTAGAAAGACTTTTCAATTCTCCTTTTAAACACACAGCAAGGGGCCAGTTGCCATGAACTGCAATACCCTCGCACTGGGATAACTGTTCACACAGCCTTCCTTACTGCTTCATTCTTTAAGCTTCTCAGCTCCAGCTGACCCAGGTTGCTTCCAGATAAGCCAGAGATCAGGAAAATAGCAAGCATATCGCCAGCCGCATCGTCAGGCACCATCCCATGAGGAGTTCAGCTGGACTGCGGCTGGTCGTGGTGCAGGGAGTACTGTGTTGGCCGAATAGGAAGGCGGATAGCTTGTAGTCCCAGTCCCCATGGTCCATGTGGCGCAGGGACTCTTTTGTGGTTCTGACTGTGCGCTCTGCCTGGCCATTAATTGTAGGGTGGAATGGGGCAGAGCGTGTGTGCCTTATGCCATAATATTGCACAAACTCCTGAAACTCAGTGGAGGTGAAGGCTGTGCCGTTTTTGGTTACCAAGGAGTCTGGTATACCCTGGGAGCTGAAAATCCACCACATTGCACAGATGGCTGAGTGGGATGAAGTGGAGGGAACTGGCACTACCTCCGGCCACTTAGTGTAAGCATCTACTAATACAAAGAAGATCTGTCCCTGAAACGGCCCTGCAGAATCCAAATGTAGCCATGCCGAAGGCTTGTGAGCCATGCCCATGGCCACACTGGGGCTTTCAGAGGCTCCGGTTGTGACCCCTGACATTTTTGGCATCGCTTTACCTTGTCCTCAATTTCACTGTCCAACCCATGACACCCATCAACACCTTATCTGGTGCCCACCAAGTGCCTTTGGGAAGTGGGCAGGGCCAGGTGGGGCTTTTGCCCAGCAAGACTTCTGATCGGCCATTGGAGATTTGATTGGCTGTGAAGATTTTTTAAAGCATTGTTTTGGTAGTAGCTGCCACCACAGCACAAGGATCTGCGCCGTAGAAGAAGATGAGATTGGATTTATGCCCCACCCTTCACTCAGAGTCTCAGAGTGGCTTACACCTTCCCTTCTCCTCCCCACAACAGATGCCCTGTGATGGAGGTGGGGCTGAGAGAGCTCTGAGGGAACTGTTGAGAGAGCAGCTCTGAGAGAACTGTGGCTTGCCCAAGGTCACCCACCTGGCTGCTTGTGGAGGAGTAGGGAATCAAACCTGGTTCTCCAGATTAGAGTCCACCGCTCTTAACCATTGTACTAAATTGACTGTCCTTACGCTGTGGCAATAATTTGTGGTTGGTTTCACTTGCTGCGGCAGCCATTTTGAAGCAACCATTTTGTTGCTGTGCCCACCATGCTGTGTCAGAATTGCAAATGTGCCTGCAGGCTCAAAAAGGTTGGAGACTCCTGGTTTTAGGTATATGTGGACCACTACTTGTGTTTCAGGTTGTGTGGGGGCTGTGGCCATTCGTTTCTGAATATTCTGCCTTGCTCTGCAAAATACATGGATGGGATTTCTAATCACAATTTTCTGCAAAGACAACAGAGAAACTAAGAAAACAATTCATTCCTAAGACACTGTATGTTCTGGAAGTCTTGTGAACAGCTAACTGGCAGTGCTGTCTATGAAATGTCTTGGGGGACTGGATACTTAAATCTTAATTACAAAAAACAATCATAATCAGGTATTAAAACTCTATGGGGAAATGGAAAGATTCAGAGGAAAGAGTCCCAACTGCGAAGGTTTGCTCTGTGCAAATTTAATTGTCTCCTATTATACAAACAAACCTGATAAATTGGGAAAAAACTGTACCTGGGTTTGGTACTACCGGCCAATGCATGGCTGGAACAGATGCTATGCAGAAGGTAGAGAGCATAATACTAACTTGCTTAAAGATGTGATTAATTTATTAAGAGCTGTATGAAATCCACATTTTTTTAAATAGAAGAATACTTCCTATCACTCCTTTCTCACATCTGAAGCATGCAGCAACACGAAGCTAGAGGAATTGAACACAGACCCAAGCAGAAACAAAATCTTTTGTCAGCTGGAGAAAGAAAGGAAGCAAGAGCTTAGCCGGAGTGGATCTCTAGTCAAGAAAGCCTTGCCGAGCTGTCAGTGAGGAACTTTTGTGGCAGCTGTACAGGCAAAGTCAATTTGGGGGAAATCATTTCCTCATTATGGAGAGAGCAATTTGAGACTTTCGGCAACAATAAAATAGCTCTGTCACAGCGGATCAGGAGGATAAGTAACCCTGACAGTTCTGCCTTTGACAAGCGCTAACCATTTCTGTTGTGCTATACATGAGTGATCTAGCGCTTAAAACAGCAGGCCGATCTTCCAGGCCAAAATGTGCTAATTCTTAAGACCACTTAACGTACTTGGAATGAATGTGTTGTAGTGGCGGTGGTGGGAAAGTGTCACCAACACACAGAAGTTTAGAGTTTCGTTGAAGAGAGTCGCCGTGACCTCCTCTGTCCTTTGAGCAACGTTTGCATTTCGATGAGTGTCGGTGATTCGGGGTGGTGGCGGAAAGTGATGGCAGTGAAACCAACACAAAAAGGAATGGGGGGCAAAAGTTTAACCCGGGAGGACCAAGAAGGTTGACACAAAATTGATAGCCAACTTATGGTGACCCCATAGGGCCAGTGCCTGCCTCTATGTAACACCCCTGGAATTCCTCCGTAGTCTCCCATCCAAGTTCTAACCAGGGCCAGTCTTGGGCAATTCTGCATCTAGCATTTGGTCCACATTTTCTCAACACTGAGGGTGATTTCCCACTAAAGCTGCCTCGGGGTTGCGCCGCTGTTGCCCCGATACTATTAGTCAATTTCACACCGAAGCCGGGGCTGCATTTTGACCTGCGGCTGCGATTTCCCGCAGTTTCGTAATCCTCAAAAACAGGATTACGAAACTGCGGGGATCGGCGAGCCGCGGGTCAAAATGCAGCCCCAGCTGGATGTGAAATTGACTAATGTATCGGAACGGCGCAACCCCGAGGCAGCTAGTGGAAATCACCCAAAGGAAAAGGTGTCACTCAAAGCCTCATTTGGATACCTCCGGGCAATGCCATACTGACTGCAAAGTCACCCCTGAATGGCCATAGATCTATGCAGAAGGTACCATAAAATCCGATGATCAAAGGAAGTGAAAGCGGCATGCGATGCAGAGGGGAATTTCTGTTCTGACATGGGTTGCGTAAAGCAACAGAGGGAAAAGCCAATGCAGAACCACCCCTTGTTTAGCTTCTGAGATCTGATAGGGTCTGGCTGGCCTGGGCCATCCAGCTCAGGGCTTAATAATTATTATCGGTAAATAATCAAGAAGCATTATTGGTAATCTGCCATGTACTTAGAATGTTCCATTTTATTTATTTATTTATTTATTGCATTTATATCCCGCCCTAACCCATGATGGGCTCAGGGTGGCTCACAACCAATGTTCCCTTTAAGCTGTGGAGGTGTGTGAGCAAAAATTCTATTTTGTGAGCTACTAGCATTAAAATTGTGAGCCAGCAATTCGGCTACTACATAAATCAGTGTGCTCTGGAGCCCTCCTTCCTGAGCTGAGACAACAATCTGTGAGCTGGAGGCTAAAAATCTGTGAACTAGCTCACACTAACTCAGCTTAGAGGGAACACTGCTCACAACAGAGATAAAACAAGAAATATGTGATTAAAAACCAATTAAATAAAAACAGGATGGCAGCAAAAATAACATCAGTCCAGAGCAGCCTAATACACTTCCTGTTAAGTGTTAGCAGGATAGGAGGCATCTGTAAGCCTACTATAGGGAGGGGCAGGGCTTTTTTTGTAGAAAAAGCCCAGCAGGAACTTATTAGCATAATAGGCCACACCCAACAGCAGAAACTTATTAGCATATTAGGCCACACACCCCGACATCACAGCTCATTAGCATATTAAGCCACCCCCCATGTTACCAGAAATGTGGCTATCCAGCCACACCCACCTTTTGCTTCTTATTCTGCTTACCTTGTTTGTTGTTAAAACCCAGGGCTTTTTTTGTAGCAGGAACTCATTTGCATGTTAGGCCACAGACCCCTAATGTAGCTAATCCTAATGAGTTTCAGTGTGAGAAAGTTGCATGCCTTGTCCCTTCCATCTTACCAGTAGGTGGCCAATATCTTTATCCTGAGGGAGAAAGAATTCAGAACCCTGGTTCACAAGTTACAGTGAAGACAAGTTACAGTGTACACCTGACTGTTTTTAATATGTGCATTGGATAATTCTCATGTTACATTCAACACATGTATAGCTGAAGGTGTAATACAAGCCACACATTTATCCAGGTACTCCAGTTTCCATCGCAAAGTTAATGCGTGTTGGCTCTTTCTTACAAAACAGAGGTATGCACATTCACTGTGAAAGGGGCTACAGGTGACAAATAAGCATACCGGAATCATTAGCTTTGCCCGGAAAGTATGGTCCCACCTATAATAAGCTCAGAAGGAATGGGGCAAAAATATGGCCAGAAGACCATATTAAGTGGGTTATTCTGCAGCTGCATTTGTGTATGTCAGGGGTCTGACTGTGAAACTACATATTATTTTTGAGTCATTGGGGTAAGTGTTGGGAAGGGCTGTGGCTCAGTGGAAGAGCATCTGCTTGGCATGTAGAAGGTCCCAGGTTCAATCCCTGGCATCTCTGGTTAAAAGGACTGGGTAGGAGATGATGAAGAAAGACCTTTGTCTGAGACCCTGGAGAGCCACTGCCAGTTTGAGTAGACAGTACTGGCTTTGATGGACCAATGACATGATTCAGTATAAGCAGGGCTTTTTTTGTAGAAAAAGCCCATCAGGAACTCATTAGCATAGTAGGCCATGCCCAGCAGCAGAAATGTATTAGCATATTAGGCCATGCCCCTGACAGCACAGCTCATTAGCATATTAGACCACACCCCCATGTTACCAGAAGTGTGGTCATCCAGCCACACCCACCTTTTGCTTCTTATTCTGTTTATCTTGTTTATTGTCAAAACCCAGGGCTTTTTGTAGCAGGAACTCCTTTGCATGTTAGGCCATGAACCCTCTATGTAGCCAATCCTAATGAGTTTCTGCTATTGGGTGTGGCCTATTATGCTAATGAGTTCCTGCTGGGTGTGCCCAACTTGGGAGCTAGTCAGAACTCCGTTCCTGTGCATTCCTGCCCAAAAATAGCCCTGAGTATAAGGCAGCTTCATGTATTCATATGCCTCTGGTATCAAAACAAATCCAAGCTCTTTGCCTCTCATATCAAAATCTGAGGGGGAAGAACAGGCTGAGCATGAGTTACTGCCTTGCCTGATCACGAATTTAGAAAACTAGGCATAATTGTATAGTTTTGCTGATTTTTCTTTTTTTTTTTAATTATTTTTATTAAAAATTTCCAAAGAATAAGCAAAATTCAGTCAGGATACATCCAAAACATTGTGAAAGACAATATAAAACGATAGTGTATTTACATTGTTGAGTAAGGTATTGCAATAGCTTCAACCGTATTGAACAAGATACTAAATGATGTAGTATCTTATGAGAAGAAGTAGTTTGAACGAATGTTTAAAAAAAAGCAGTGCATGTCATATGTAATTGTATCATAGCAATTAAACAACTAGACATTGCAGATGGACTGATGAAGTAGAGACCAGTGATATAAGCAGGGGGTTTTTTTTTGTAGAAAAAGCCCAGCAGGAACTTATTAGCATAATAGGCCATACCCAATAGCAGAAACTCATTAGCCACACCCTGACAGCACAGCTCATTAGCATATCAGGCCACACCCCCATGTTACCAGAAGTGTGGTCATCCAGCCACACTCACCTTTTGCTTCTTATTCTGTTTACCTTGTTTGTTGTCAAAACCCAGGGCTTTTTTGTAGCAGGAACTCCTTTGCATGTTAGGTCACACACCCCTAATGTAGTTAATCCTAATGAGTTTCTGCTGTTGGGTGTGACCAGCTCGGGAGCCAGCCGGAACTCCATTCCTGTGCGTTCCTGCCCCAAAATAGCCCTGGATATAATAACTCTAGACATTAAGGATAGCAAGGCTGAAAGTCAGAGGCAGAAATGAATTCCGTGAAGGGGAACCACTTCCCCATGAAGTTAGATGGTTTAGGATAGACTTCTGACTGATACAAATGATCAGTGATTTTCTCTAGAATAAGGTGATCCCAGACTTTGTTTAGCCAGCAGGTACGGGAAAGGAGCTTTGTCTGATTTCCACTTAGATGCAATCGATGTTTTAGCAGCTACATTGAGGCTAGTGATAAGATCTCAGTGGAGCACTGGTACATCAGTCGCTTTCCATATGTCTGATTTTTCGTTCTTAACAAAATGCCACAAAGGAGAAAAGTTGTGAGTGACAGAGCTACCCATATATGATTTGTGGCATACTACAAATGAACTTTAAAAAAAATGCTTTCTGATGTTTGCCTTGGGGTTGCCTCTCTCCTGGATCAATCGAGTTCAGGTGGTGGTTTGAAGGAAGAACACAACATTGTTTCATCATGTTTTAGGGTCCCGTTTGCATCTCCTTCTGGGAGCTGTGGTGGCTCAAGTGGTTAAGACGCTGAACTGCAGGCTATGGAAGGTCAGTAGTTCAGCAGTTCAAGACCCGTGAGTGCCGCATGACGGGGTGAGCTCCCGTCTCTAGTTCCAGCTCCTGCCAACCTAGCAGTTCGAAAGCAAGAAATTGCAAGTAGATAAATAGGTACCACTTCGGTGGGAAGGTAACAGCGTTCCGTGCGCCTTGGTGTTTAGTCATGCCGGCCACATGACCACGGAAATGTCTTCGGACAGCGCTGGCTCTTCGGCTTTGAAACGGAGATGAGCACCGCAACCCTAGAGTCGGATTCGACTGGCTTTCGAGCAAGGGAACCTTTACCTTTACCTTGCATCTTCTGAATCTGAAGATGGGATTGGTTTGGCTGTAACACAAAACTACGTTTTATTTTAACTATGGTTAGTTTGTGAAACCAGGGTTCAGCGCACGGACAATCACTCCAACCCTGGTTTGCTTCAACAAATGCTAGTGTTTTAACTTCGTCTCTGATTGAGAACGACACCAGAGAACAAGCCAGGATTAAGTTAGGACATCTATTTTAATATAATCACCCAATAGATAGATACATAGATAGATAGATAGATAGATAGATAGATAGATAGATAGATAGATAGATAGATAGATAGATAGATAGATAGATAGATAGATAGATAGATAAGTAAGTTAAGACTGTGGTTTAGGGGCCAACTTCAAACTTGCACTCTAACTAAGCATAATCAATGGAGTAGCCCATGTTCAGATAATCATGCTAACCAAAGTTAGGCCCTGGTCACACAGGCCAGATAACAGGGGTGTGGCTCTTTGTGCCGGCACAATTAGACCCACCAGAACGTGATCAGAAGCAACAGCGACACACCGCGGTTTCGTCCGTCAGTGCGTGCAGCAAAGAGGACGATCCAGGGGAATAGCCACACGCTGGCACAATCACACTGCGGGAGTCTGTATGCAGTCCATGGCAAACCATTTGCCAGTAGGTTGTTTCAGGTACCTTTTAAATGCACATCTTCGGCGGCACACCATGGGTTGGCCACGGGTGTGCTATGCTTCCCAGATGTTCCGGTGTGATTGTGCATGGAAAATCCGCCTGACTTTCGTGCCTTCCACGGGACAAATGCTCCATGTGACTGGGGCCCTAGTTGGTTTTGCACTGTGTTTGAGTGGAGAATATTTTGGTACTGGGTATCAAAGCCAGTTCTCGGTTATGAGAGGCCTCGGACAGAGGCCTCCCCTCTTCGACCCACTAACAGGCCTCCAAACATTCCCTTCTTCCCTTCCACCAAGGGATGCTGGCATCCAGGTGGGACCTGGGGATCCCCGCCCCCTTTTACAGATCATCTCTAGATGACAGAGATCAGTTCCCCTGAAGAAAATGGCTGACTGGAGGGTGGCAACTTGATGGCATTCATTCAGGGAATTCCTGTTCAGCCAGCTGAATCAGATTAGAGAATCTGATTTGGCTTTCAGCATGCCCGAATAATGCCAAATAGGTGTTTCGGTCTGAACCAAATGCACATCCCTGGATAGGGCATGCATTTGGTACAAAAAAGTAATGTCAGATTCTGCCCTTAACTGTGTGTTAAGTGCTAGCATATTGTTTCTGACTTAACAGTGACCCTATGGATGAATGATCTCCAAAGCATCCTATCACTGGTGGCCTTGCTTGGGTCAAGAAAAATGAGGGCTGTGGCTTCCTTGATGGAGTCAGTACATCTCCTGTTGGGTCTTCCTCTTTTCCTTCTGTCTTCCACTTTTCGTAGCATTATTATCTTGGAGAAAAGAAAGACAGAGTGTTCTCCTCCAAGGCAAATTTAAGCATCTTCCTCATTGAAAATTTAAAAGGAAATATTGATATCCAGATCTGAAATTCTGCCCACTTCCACAGCGCTCTGGCAGAGGTAATGAAAAAAGGTCAAACCAATTTGCACCAGAAACACACTGAGCATACAGCAAATGCTATATATATATATATATATATTTTAAAGTGGAAATAAATGTTCTCCTTGAAGTACGGGTTTAGAACATCACAGTCATTAAAAAGGCCACCCACTGATGCAAAGTCTAAATAAAATTAGAGAATTCATTTCTTCTTTAAAAAAACTCAAAGAACATATTCTGAAGAGATCTAGCAGCACCAAGTATCACCTCCAAAGAAATGCACTAAGACAAACCTTATCAATAAGAAACTACGTTTTTTTGAAGGACTGTAAAGATTCAAAGACTGCACTGGATAGAGATCATTTATTTGTCTGCAAGGCAAATACATTCTTGTTTTGCTTTAATTGGTCTACATTCGCTTTATTTGTCGGGGTTTTGTAAAGCGTATTCAATTAGCCATTCATTTTTAGGCTGTGCTTTAATTTTACACTTTGGGTAAATGTGCACTTTGGTGTGATGCGGGAGAGCTGAATAGCAGGGCTGCAAAAGTACTCTTTTTCTAATCAGAAATGGAAAGCGTGCACATCAATAAAACCCTGCAAAAAATGGCTGTCTTGACATGGGTGTGCATATGATTTTTTGTTTGCCATTGCATGGGACTGTATCTGCACCTGAGTGCATAACGCAGTCTTAATATGATTATAGTATGTAAGATCATATTAAGAATTTTTTTGTGCTCCCAAACACATACTTCAATTCCAGAATTTTATAAATACTACGAATTAAACTGTAATTCAGAAGGAGTGAAGTTCAAGTTAGAAAGAAGTTCCTCTTATTCCCAGTTAGTACTTCCCCTCTATTTTGGTTTTGGTTAGTTTGGCATAGCGGTTAGGAGCGCAGACTCTAATCTGTGAGAACCGGGTTTGATTCCCCATGCTTTCACATGCAGCTGCTGGTGTGACCTTGGGTCAGTCCCAGTTCTCTGAGAGCTGTTCTCTAAGGAGCAGTTCTCTCAGAGCACTCTCAGCCCCACCTGCCTCACAGGTTGTCTGTTGTGGGGAGAGAGGAGGGGAAAGGAGATTGTAAGCTGCTCTGAGACTCTGAGTGAAGGGCGGGGTATAAATCCAATCTCCTCCCCCTCCTCCTCCATTGTACATCGGGGCCATCCCTATCCTCCACTTTGCCCTAACTTCCACTTTCCAGGGGGAATTTCTGTTGGATGAGCCCAGCATGGGAAGGGGGGAGTTAATTAATTGTTACCATTACTGTCTCAACCAATTCAATGGGGAGGTGATCTAAAAATAATTTAAATAAGTAAATAACGAACAAAGTTATTGCTGTGCAAGTTTCTAGGACGGGGCAAAGGGGACTGAGGACCAAAGCCCAAGGCACCTGAGAATATAGGTTTATTTCTCCCAACACTATAATCTTAGCATCATTTCAATACTGGAAGTACGGGTTAAATTGAGAAGCATTCTGAGCTCTGGGCTTTCTCCTTGTATCTGTGTAAAAGTGTCATCAAGTCTCAGCCAATGCTCCCTCTAAGCTGTGGCGCCTTGTGAGCAAAAATTATCCTTTATGAACCGCTGGCATTAAAGTTGTGAGTGAGCAATTTGGCTACCTCATAAATTAGGTTGCTCTGGAGCCATCCTTCCTGAGTTAAGGCAAAACTGTGTGAGCTGAAGGCAAAAGACCTGTGAGCTAGCTCACACTAACTCAGCTTAGAGGGAACACTGGTCTCTGACTTATGGCCGGCCCGTAGCATTTTCAAGGCAAGACACAAACAAAGGGGGTTGGGCCCTTGCCTGCCTCTCTGTAGCGACCCTGGACTTCCTTGGTGGTCTCCTTCCCACGTACTAACCGAGTCTGACCCTGCTTAGCTTCTGAGATCAGCCTCGACCATCCCATACCTTATTAAAATTATTATAGATTTTGCCGTATCAGGTGGGGAAATAACATTTGGCGGAACCACAAGTTTGTGCTATTCAAGGAGGTTATTAAAAATATGCAATGTGCATAGATTAGAGTTAAAAGGCTTGCTCGGTGAATTCCCTTCTTGATTTCAAAACGTGCCATTTAAGAGCTGTATTGTTTTTTCGAGACTTGGTGACAAAAGATTTAGAGCAACTGAGACAACTTTTGATTGGCCTTTATCTAACGGTGATAACCCGAAAGGTGTGTTCTCTAAATTTTGCCAGCTGTTCCTTTGTAATGGTGAACGTTCAGGTAAACACGCTGAAAAAGAAGGGAGTGAAATGCTAAACGTAGATTTGTGACTCAACAGGGGAAGAGCATTTGTTAAAAGTCCAGCTGTTTTCCCTCTATGAACTTGACAGAAAAGTTTATACAATGTACTGTGCTCTCTAATGGAATCCCAGACGATGATATTTCTAATGATTCGCGCTGGAGATTTTTTTTAAAGAAAAAGCAGACATATTCCACATGTGGTGGGATTGTACTGAATTTCAAAGATAATAGACAGCGACGTGAAATCTGGACGATAACAGGCCAGCAGCTTGCATTCGCCTTGTTCAATATACTTTTCAGGACCACAGGAACTAGTAGTTTAAATTGACTGAGGGTTGCCAGAATTTTTGTAGCCAAGTATTGGCATCACTCTTGTTTACCTTTCATCTCAGAATGGCTGGTTAAGTTTTGGCACCTGGCCGGAACAGCTAACTCACTAAGCAAATTCAACAAATCAATGATAAGAAACAGTGGGAATCCATCTTGTCGAGCTGGCAGCTTTTCCTTCGCTTTATGGAAACACGTTATTATCTGGAAATTAATTCGTTCGGAATGCTTTCGGTGGCGAAAATGTTGCATGGTTTTGTACTCTGAGTGTTCTGTGTATTAATTTGTCAGGGAGATTTAGTTCTCTCGTTTCAGTGTGGTTAAGCAGGGGTGGGAGGCTGTTGATTTTTTGGTACAGTTTGTCATCTTGACCGGAGAAGATATAAGACTTCCAAACATTTAACTGCACGGGTCCCCTCATAAACCTTTCCCTCAATGATCCTAGAATTATGTGAACAATTTGTTCAACACTTCTAGCAACATAGCTGGGAACGTGGTTTAGGATGAGGAGGAAGCAAACATCCAAAGTTGGTAGATTTGGCTAAAACAGGGGTCACTCTGGAATTCTCACACAGCGTGGTCGGCACAGCCACAAAATGGCTGCACTGTGAAGATCCTTATGCAGCGGTGATAGCAGCTGCCAAAGCAACATTATTTTTTTTTAAAAAAACCTACACAGGCCCCAGTCATACGGCGAATTTGCCACAGGAGAGCTATGGATGTCAGACGGAGTATCCGTGCGTGATCACACCGCCACATCTGGCAAGTGTAGCGCCCCCGTGGCTTCCCGCCGAAAACCTGCAGTTAAAAAGTACCTGCAAACAAGTACTAGCAACTGGTTTGCCATGGCCTGCTAACAGACGCAGTTAGTGTAATTGTGCTAACGTGCGGCTTTTCCTTCCAGCCATCGTCTTTGCTGCTGGCGCCGACTGACCACACCCCACTGCATTGCTGTTACACCTGATCGCATAATCGTGGATCAAACTGCAATGGCGCAAATAGCCATGCCTCCTCCCCAACGTTATCCCACCCATGTGACTGGGGCCACAGCCAATCAAGTCTACAATGGCCAATGAAAAGACTTGCTAAGCAAAAGCCCCCCTTAGCCTTGCTCACTTTCCAAAAGGACTTGGTGGGCACCAGAACAGATGTCAGCCAGTGTCAATGATGCCCACTGGTGGCCCCCTGGGCTAAAGTGTTCCCATCCTCATAATTTTAACACTGCCTTTGAGAAAGCAGGAGGGAAGAGGCAGAAAGGAGCTGCCTACTTACCAGTTACATTGCTTACTCTACAGTGATGGTTTGTGGTATAACTTTACAACACTATAGGAAAGAAATGTTAAGGAATGTTAATGCCTCCCTAAATCACTCAAAAGGAAGAAGAAGAAGAAGAAGAAGAAGAAGAAGAAGAAGAAGAAGAAGAAGAAGAAGAAGAAGAAGAAGAAGAAGAAGAAGAAGAAGAAGAAGAAGAAGAAGAAGAAGAAGACGAAAAGAAGAAGAAAAAGATGAAGACGAAGACGAAGACGAAGAGGAGGAGGAGATTGGATTTATACCCCACCCTTCACTTGGAGTCTCAGAGCGGCTTACAAACTCCTTTCCCTCCCCTTCCCCACAACAGACACCCTCTGAGGTAGGTGGGGCTGAGAGAGCTCTGAGAGAACTGCTTGTGAGAGAACAGCTGTGCCAGAGCTTGTGACTGACCCCAGGTCACATCAGCAGGTGCAAGTGGAGGAGTGGGGAATCAAACCCGGTTCTCCCAGATTAGAGTCCGTGCACTTAACCACTACACCAAACTGGCTCTCCACACCAAACGGAGATAGAAAGAGGAGGAGGAGGAAACTGGATTTATATCTCACCCTTCACTTGGAGTCTCAGTGCAGCTTACAGTCTCCTTTCCCCTCCTCTCTCCCCACAGCAGACACCCTGTGAGTTAGGTGGGGCTGAGAGAGCTGTAAGAGAACTGCTCTCGAGAGAACAGCTCTCAGAGAACTTGTGATTGACCCAAGGTTGCCCAGCAGCTGCATGTGGAGGAGTGGGGGATCAAACCCGGTTCTCCCAGATTAGAGTCCAGGCTCCTAACCACTACACCAGACTGGCTCTCGATTAAAAATCAGACTCACCTTGGATAGTGAGATTTCTCCATCAGTCTCTCTACTGTGATCAAGGAGCATTCGCAGGGGTCTCATCCTGTTCTGGCCACAAGCCTGGCCATGTCATACCCTTAATGCCAGAAGAGAATTTTAAACACATAAAGCTGCCTTGAACAGAATCAGACCTTTGGTCCATCAAGACGAGGATTGTCTAATCAGACTGGCAGTGGGTCTCCAGGGTCTTAGCCCTCTAGAGGTCTTTCACATCACCTCATACCTGATCATCTTTTTTTTTTTTTAATGGCGATGCCAGGGATTGAATTGGGGCCTTCTGCATGCCAAGCAGATGCTCTCCCACTAAGCCACAGCCCATTGATTCCATTCTGCATCCTACATCTTCACAAAAGCAAGGAGACCAGCTAAGTCTTAGCACTTCTTCCGTAGCGGAAGTTTGGTCCCATTCCAAACACGAACACCCATGAAGCTGCCTTAAACTGAACCAGACTATCAGTCCATCAAGTTCAGTATTGTCTACTCAGACTGACAGCGGCTCTCCAGAGTCTCAGCCAGAGGTCTTTCACATCAGCTACTGCCTGATCCTTTTTAAACTGGAGATGCTGGGAACTGAAGCCATGACCTTCGGCATGCCAAGCAGAGGCTCTTCCACTGAGCCACAGACCCTCCACTGCAAGCACTGAGCCACAGCCCCTCCTCTCCAAGCAGGGCCTCCATCCCAAACAAACAGAATCTAGTCCTTCTCTTTCTGGTTCCCAGTGTTTACATTTGACTCCCCGCTGAGGTCTCCTGCTCACCTGCCCTCCATGGGAGTCCTATGTGCTGGTCCACTTGGAGCTATGTGTGGGGTTTTTTTGTGGGGAGGGGAGGGAATCCTAAAACTGCAATGACATAAGTTGCAAAACATCTGGTGAGCCACTTTCTACTTGACTGGAAAGCTCTCTTAGGCCCTCTGTGGAATATACTTTGAAGCGACTGGCTGTCTCGGGGTCAGGCCAGAGGCTCTGTTTGACAGGATAGAGTTCTCTTACCAAACCAGTTCTTTAGTGGGGGACATGCAGTCAGGCAGCCAGCTGACTACCCTATGTAACAGGTACTACTATTAGCACTTTAAATAATTGTTGTCTGTGAATTTTACTGTATTTATTGTTTTACTGTATTTTAATTGCTGGTTGCCGCCTTGAGCCAGTTTGCTTTGGCAAGGCGGGATACAAATCGCAAGTAATAAATAAACAAACAAACAAAATACCATGGGTGGACTTAGATAGAGCAAGGTTGTGGCCACAAGCACAGTTGAGGCAGAGGGGAAGCGAGGCTATTTCTTCTGGAGGAATTTGACACAAAGTTGTATGATCACACATCCCTTTGAAGCTGCGGGCGCAGCCCATCACTGTGTGATCAGACACAACTGTGGGTAAGTCAGGTTTGTTTGTTTTTTGCCATTTGTTTCCCATGTGCTTAAATGAGGAATCGCATCTCCGCACTGAGGGCAGCCTATGGAGTTTGCGATGATGCACATATTGCAAAGGGGGGAAAACAATAACACAGAGTCAGGATGGCATGATCAGACCATCCCAATGGCATGAGAACATGCTGGAGCGATCGGACAGGGGAAAGTCCATCCGTGGCCTGTCAAAACCTATTTACTACCAGACTTTCCCCGGTGTCTTTTAACTCTGCTTCCGTGGCGGAGCAACACAGGTTGCCGACGACTGCGGGACACTTCCTAGATGTTGCTGTCTGATCACACCCTTTAAATCGGCCTGACATTCGCGCCTGTGTTGGGTCTAATGGTGCGTATGATCGCAGCCCAAATAAAGCAATGCAAAGCAAGACACCTGACTGTCCTCCTGAGCCATGCATCTGGGACGTCCTTAATAGCCACAGAAAAATGTAGAGAAGAGATCTAGGCAGGTAGACCCAAATTATGTCTTCTTCATATACATATCGAAGCATAAGAACTAGTGTCATTAATTCCTCTTTACCCAATTTCCCCACAAAATCCTACGATCTGTCTCTTTCTCTCTTTTTAGGAATTCAGAGTCTGTTTCAAATAAATTCAATTTCCCTCAAAAGAGAAATGCGAATAGAGGACAGGAAGGGATGTTCTGCGAATTTCAGAATTTCACTCTGTAGCTGCTCGAAGGCAGGCAATGCCTTCCGAAACCTCCCTGCCCTCCTGCCAGAGCACCACCCTGTTGTATGCAACATACAACTATTGCAGAGGCTGAAGTTACCAAAGGGTTCATTGATTTCTCTTCAAAGAGAAATGGGGTGGGGGAATCCTCTTTTTAAAGAGAAAAGAGAGAAAAAGAGGAATCAATGGCAGTATCTCAGAAAGGGAATCATAGAAAAGGGAATTCCCCTCCCCATAACAACGCTAGTGAGAACAACCGTACAATTTATGTGATGACTTCCGTGACTGTTCCCCAAACAATGCTAGTGAATATTTTTTGTCCAATCGCAGCTGTCTGGATGCTACGCCAAATGGTGGAAATGTACAAGAGTCTCTGTTAGATTATGTTTTTATGCCATCATGTTGCAGGTGACTTAAGGCAATGCTATAGGGTTTTCAAGGCAAGAGATGCTCAGAGCTCAGAGGTAGTTTGCCATCGCTTGCCTCCAGGGCTCTTTTTGTAGTAGGAACTCCTTTGCATATTAGGTGACACATCCCTAATGTAGCCAATCCTCTAAGATCTTATAGTAGCCCCTTTAAGAAGAGCTCTGCAAGCTCTTGGAGGATTGGCTACATTAGAGGTGTGTGGCCTAATATGCAAAGGAGTTCCTGCTACAAAAAGAGCCCTGCCTTTGCCTCCATGTCGGCCCTGGTATTTCCTTGGATCAGGGCCAAGCCTGGTTAAATTCCAAGATCTGACAAGATTCGGATAGCCCCTGGGCTATACCGGTTAGAGCATATTGGATTTTCCAATGCCAAAAATCCATCAGCTTTCCTGAACTGGTATCGCACCATTTTAAAGACATCTTTCTAAAGTGATTTATCCTTTGCATATGTTTAATGCTTTTATTTTTATCTTAAAAAAATAAAAATAAACAGCCACTGATTACCATGTCAGGTTGAAACCCCCCCCCCCCGATAAATGGCAGACAAGAATGGAAGACCTTTGCCTACAGGTGAGCGTTTCCTTATAAAAATAAATGGCAGATGAACTTTCAAGCAGAAACTTTGCACGAGGAAGGCTTGGAGGGGTTAAAATTAAAAATGCACACTGGCTCACGCTAATGTTTTTTAATAGCGGCCTAAGATTTATTAAGCCTTTTAACGTTAGTGCAAACTAGCAGCAGAAATAGTTTTAAGCCATCAGGGGAAATTTGACTTAATGAGTTCACCTCCTGTAGTATTCTGAGCCAAATGTAATGGTGATGTAATTGGTGACAGTTGACATATTGGATGACAGTGGAGTCGAAACTGACAAAATAGCGCCGCTTGCCCCAACCTGGTGCTTGGCAGGTGAGCACAGATTTACATAAGAGGTAGCAAGCAGCGTTCCCTCTAAGCGGAGTTTGTGTGAGCTAGCTCACAGCTTTTTAGCCTCCAGCTCACACATTTTTGTCTTAGCTCAGGAAGGAGGGCTCCAGAACAAACTAATTTATGCAGAAGCCAAATTGCTCACTCACAGGTTTAGTGCCAGTAGCTTACAAAGTAGAATTTTTGCCCATAAGACTTCACAGCTTAGTGCAAACATCGGTAGCAAGTTTCATTCCTTTCTTCCATAAGAGATAGCAAGTCCCTCTCCTGTCTTCCAACAATGCCCATATGCTCGAACACATTTCCCGTGATGGCTTAAAACTATTTCTGCTGCTAGTTTGGTGTAGAGCCAGTTTGGTGTAGTGGTTAAGTGAGCGGACTCTTATCTGGGAGAACCGGGTTTGATTCCCCACTCCTCCACTTGCACCTGGCTGGATGACCTTGGGCAAGCCGTAGTTTTGATAAGAGCTGTTCTTGGAAAAAGAACAGTTTCTGTCAAGAGCTCTCTCAGCTCCACCTACCTCACAGGGTGTCTGTTGTGGGGAGGGGAAGGGAAGGGAGTTTGTAAGCTGCTCTGAGACACCTTTGAGTAGTGAAGGGCGGGGTATAAATCCAATCTCTTCTTCTTCTTCTTCTAGTTTGCACAAATGCCCTCCAAGTCTTCCTTGTGCAAAGTTTCTGCTTGAAAGTTGATCCGCCATTTATTTTGATAAGAAACTGCTTGCCTGTAGGCAGGGCTATGTGTATGTAAGGAGACACAAGGGACTAATGAGACTGCAGATTTAACATAAGAACATAAGAGAAGCCAATGTTGAATCAGGCCAATGGCCCATCTAGTCCAACACTCTGTCACACAGTGCCCAAAATATACCAGGTGCCATCAGGAGGTCCAGCAGTGGGGCCAGGACACTAGAAGCCCTCCCACTGCTGCCCCCTCCATGTTTCTATTATTGTCAACAATTCCATGTTGTCAGCTACATTGCCATGGTATGTGGAGGGGGGAAGGAGGCCGCTGGGTGAGCATCTTCATGTTCTGGAATGTTAGCTTTCACTTCTTCTGCTGTGTCTTATCTATTAGCCTGACCTTGGTGCTTTGCATGCTTTGCCCTGCCTGGGAACCGGACCCATTATTTCCAGTGTGAAAGGCTTGCAGCTGTGCGAGAGCTAGTTTGGTATAGTGGTTAAGTGCGTGGACTCTTATCTGGGAGAACTGGGTTTGATTCCCCACTCCTCCACTTGCACCTGCTGATGTGACCTTGGGTCAGTCACAAGCTCTGGCACAGCTGTTCTCTCAAGGACAGTTTATGTTAGAGTTCTCTCAGCCCCACCTACCTCACAGGGTGTCTGTTGTGAGGAGGGGAAGGGAAAGGAGTTTGTAAGCCGCTCTGAGACACCTTTGGGCAGTGAAGGGCGGGGTATAAATCCAATCTCCTCCTCCTCCTCCTCCTCCTCCTCCTCCTCTTCTTCTTCCTCTTCCTCTTCCTCTTCCTCTTCCTCTTCCTCTTCCTCTTCTTCTTCTTCTTCTTCTTCTTCTTCTGTGATTGGCTTGGCTCCATCAGAGGTCCCCACTTTGAATATAGTATATCTTCTCCTCTCCCACCAGGAGAGTTAGCTCTAACAAAGAATGTATGCACGGATGACCTGCCAATAAACTTGATCCTTCTGAAGGAACATTGTTGAGACGGATTGCTGTGGGACTCTGACACATATGTCTACGGATGCATATCAAAGCACAAACCCTTCTGCTTACAAAAGGGTGACTTTGACTTGTGCCGATGGTTAGCTTGATCTGGCCAAGGGCAAGTGGAAGGGAGGCTGCCTTAAGATAAAGACCACGTGAAGTTTGTTGCTTTCCGAAAAGAAAAGGATATGCTCCATGGAGGAAGATATCCATACCATGATAGGAAAGGAGAAGCTGGAATTCTATATATGAGTGGGAAAGGTGGACAGTACAGAAAGTCAACCGGAAGTAAGTCGATTCATTTGAAACGTGGTGTTGGAAGCAGGTTTTGTGAATACTTTGGACCACGAAAAGAACAGATTGGTGGGTTCTTGATCAACTCAAGCCTGGACTCTCCCTAGAAGCTAAAATAACTAAACTGAGGCTATCATACTTTGGTCGTACTATGAGAAGATGAGGCTAATTGGAAAAAGTCAATAATGCTAGGAAAAATTGAAGGCAACAGTAAAAGAGATGGGTTGACTCAGTCAAGGAAGCCGTGGCCCTCAGTTTGCAAGACCTGAGCAAATCTGTCCATGAGATGATGTTTGGAGGACACTAATGAATAGAGTTGCCAGGAGCTGGAAGTGACTTGATGGCACTTACACACACACACACACATCTAAGTGGGAGAGACACAGAGCTCATATTGCCCTCTTGGAGGTCAGAGAGAGAGAGAGCAGAAGCAGGAGCAGCCAGAAGGAAGAAAGTCCCTAAGAATAGCAATCTGGTTAGCTGCAGAACAGACAAGAGGAAAGCAGGCAGAAGGATTCAACTTGTCCTCTTACTAGTTCCGCTGCCCTCCACAGAGTAGATGCTTGCTGCAAAGAGTCGTTCCATTGTCCTTCAGTTCCAACATTAATAATTATTGGGAGTGTGCCGCCCCCAGTCAGCGCTTAACTGTAGGTATTAGTAGTTTAGTAAGACTGCTGTGTATCTTTAAGAGCAGTTGCCCCTGGGAATTGTAGTCCTCAATTAGGCAACACAAAGAGTATTCCCCTGACTGGCTCATTAGGGTAATTTTCTGAGCTCAGAGGCATGAAGACCGGAGTTTTATTGCTCTTTTCCTGTTTCTTTGTCCATCCTAACTGCAAGGAGAAGGGGAGACCTCTTTCTCACCACGGCTATAGACTTGACCTAGATCACAAGATGTAACTTTTCCACCCAGCTATGAACTTAGATCATGAGTAAATGATCTTCTGTAGGCATGTGAAGTTCAATAAAGATGATTTAAGTCTCTTTAGTGGCTGTGCGTTGGCCACATCTAGGAAGCACTGAGCTCAACCGAAGCTAGCGCTATACAGGACAGGGAGGTATAAAAAAAGAAAAGAAAATAATCTAGGCATTTTTGCAATTTACTTGGAAGTAAATTGCCAAGGCAAAGGGCAGGACTTTGGACGCTGCTGAATCACGATTCCCTCGGGGGCTTCCTTTCTGAGATGGGAAATGGCACCATTCCATGCAGCTATTTAAGGCGGCATGATGCCCCCCCACACACACACACACAGTTCCTTGCTGGGAACAAATGGCACTGGCAAAAAGACCACCTGCCGTGGCAGCTGGAAACCTCTGCTTGTGCATTTATATCTGTGCAGAGAGATGGGGGAGATGCTCTTTTGAATCGAGCAATGAAAATCATACAGCAGTCACTTTCTTTCTCTGCCTCGGCGTCTCCCATTGGCCCGGAGCTCCTGCCCCCTTTCTTTGCCTTCTCCAACTGGAAGGGACTCTGGGCCAGGTTGAGGCCAGTTGCCTGCCAGTGTCTGCCCAGGGGACATCTGCCAGGGCCTGAGCAAATCACCCAGTGGTGATGGGCCTCGGGGCATCCTCTCCACGAGGGGCAGGGAGGGAGATGATGCCAGAAGCACCGATGGATGTTTGGAGGCTGCCACCAGAGTTATCCCCATCAAAGCGTGGGGGTGACCTCAGATCCTCAGGCTGGCCCTCTTGTCCCTCCTCCAGCAGCCTCCAGAAAGGCGGGGAGCCTCGTGGACCAGATGCCCTGACTGCATGGGAAGCTCGCCCCGATCACTTTCACCTGGGTGTGTTGGACAGCCAGGTGCCCAGAAAGGAAGGAGGGAGGGTGGTCAGGGGTGGGTCCAGCAGGCTGCGGGCAGCACTGGCAGGAGGCAGTGGCAATTGGGATGAGGACATCTGGGGGGAGAAAGAGGCAGTGGCAGTGGCTGGGGTCAGGGTGACACAGGGCTTTTGGTGGGGGGGGCACAGTTCAGCGCCCTCATGATCAGCCCACCCTAGGCAAAAGCCTAGTTTGCCTAGTGGGTGGGCAGACCCTGGTCTCCTTGGTCACTGCCATTCAGTGCATGCTCATGCGGAATGATCTTTAGGTCAGCCCTTGTGGCTCAAGTGCTACAGAAGTGGATTTGCAAAGGCCTTCAAAGAGAAAGTGATGTAATCACCCATGTGATATGTCTGAAGTATATGAACGGGAAAGGGGTATTAAAACACATGTCACATTAGAGCATCATCGTATGCAAACTCTACGACACTGTACATATATCACATTAGAGCATCAAACAGGATTCTGGCCCCACTGGTGGACCACTGTTTTGGCCACTGTTGGACACTGTTGGACACAGAGTGTTGGACTGGATAGGCCATTGGCCTGATCCAACATGACCTCCCTTATGTTCTTGGATGGTATAAATATCACCTTAATCAATTCATTAATTTAAGAATTGGGCATGGTTTTCCAATCAACTCTGAATCACTAAAATGCATCCCTGAACAATAATTTTTGAGATGTCCATAACTGGCAATTCAGCTAACATTTTAAATATACAAGTGCAGTTTTCCAATGCTCCCTGAAATCCTGGGATGCCAGATGATATGCACACTCATGTCTATGGTCATTGTAAATAATGCTGTAGGGGTAGGGTGGTGCATATATATGGAAATGTGCAAACCTTGATTATTCATTGGAAGTCTTATAGATCAGATTTTCATTTGATGAACAATGTGGAGGTGGTGGATTCCTTGAGTAATCTCACCTGGAAAAGCCACTGATGATCCCTATCATTTACCGAAAGGAACTCTGCTGATCAGTAAAGAGTGACATAACTCCTACTAGCCATGTTTTTGGAGTATATATGTTTAAATTACCTTTGTGTTTCCCCCCTCAAATACTCTTGATATTACATAATGAGAGAGAACTACTGCTGTTCTTCTGAACAGCAAAACTAATATCAGATGGACAAGTATTTGAGAGCAGAGCTTGTCTTCACAGAAAATACAGTGTCATGACATAATATCTCTGGGTCCTGTACAAACTAGGAAAATGCCTTCTAACACACACACACCAGATCACATCCCACGTAAACAATCTCATGAATTTTGAAAGGGGAAAAAAAACCTTGAATTTTCTTTCTGAAATGACACATGCTAAAATGCTTCCAGGTTGAATTTCTCACATGGTTGGTCTCCTGCAAAGTGTTCCATTTCCCCACTCATTCTCTCCATGTTCAGGCACTGAGATTATGTACTATGATAGTTTGCTATTAAAGCACTTTTTTGGAGAATCTTACAGAACAAAACTATGCAATTTCTCCTGAGACTTACGATTTCAGTGGGAAAAGATGGAAATAACTTTGCATAGGTTTTCACAGTGAGTAAGACAGCAGTTTAGTTAGCAGATCTTGATGACTGCTGTCTCTGGGCTGAGGATTCTGTATCCTTTGCATCACAGTGCAGAGCCAATAAAAATGCCTTCTTCCACTACAAGAACCATCAGATATGCTGGGTTTTTTGGTTTCTTTTCTTTTTGCATGTATAAGCCCTAATCTGGTGCTAGATCCATGCATGGACAGCTAGGAGAGCTTGAAGGCAGAACAGATGTGCATACTAATACAGTTGAATAGGCATGGATGTGCTTCAACATCTTATATAGACTGTATGTTCATTCTAACTAAACTGTTGCCTTACTTACAGTGCAAACCCATGGTCCACTTATCTTTAGGAATGTCAGTGTAGGCCTCTGAAGAAGTGTAAAGGTCAAGGCCAAGGTTCCAAAAGCTCACACCTTGAATGAAACTTGGTTGGTCTGGACTCGAACTTTGTTCAGCCTTTCATTCGATTGTCGAGTCCAAACCCACACAACTGATCTTAAAGTGTTGTCCTATGCATAAACGATGTTCACTTGACACCCACTTGGACCCAGAGGAGGGCTATGCATGGTGAGAAGAGCTACCAAGTCACATAGCTGACTTGTGGTGACCCTGTAAGGTTTCCAAGGCCAGAGACCTTCAGAGGTGGTCGGCCATTGCCTGCCTCTGTGTAGCAACCCTGGACTTTCTTGGGGATCCCCCACCCAAGCATGAACCAGGGCTGACCCTGTCTAGCTTCTGAGAGATGATGAGATTGGGCTATCCTGGGCTATTCAGGTCACAGTGGGCTGTGCCTGCCCAGTGGATAATGGAGGTTCACCTTCTTGCCATTAATACGGAGAACTTGTATGTTAATTTAGAACTGGCCCACACTGAAATCCTGTAGAGTGGGGGTAAAGTGGCCATTTTGTACCAAGTGCCCAACACTCCCAAGGTCGACCTGTGAAGATGTTGGCAAACAAAAGTGAGGTGGAGATGAGGGTTATAGTTGGCCAGACACAGCTGTGGTGCTGCCAGCTCTTCAGTCTCTTGGATCAAGTCTCTTGGATCAAAACTGACCATGCTAAGCAACCAGTTTGACATTATGTTGGAAGGGAAGGACTGCGGAACATCTAGGTTTGCAAGCCCCCAGGTCTGGGCAGGGGATCCCCCAGTTTCAGAGACTTCTCTCCGCCATGGACCAGCTGGCCAGCAGGGAAAACCCTGCTCCTAAACAGGGACATCACCATGTGATGTCCCCGACATGATGACATCACCTGGAAGTGATATCATCCAGTTGGGGATGTCATACAGGGATGCTCTGGTATTTGGACAAACTCTATGGTTTGAGGGCAAAAAAATCCATAGAGTTTCACCCAAATACCAGAGCATCCCCGTGTGACCTCCCCAACACAATGATGGCACTTTTGGGTGACATCATCACATTGGGGATGCCATGTGACATTCCTGCTCACCCCCAGAATGACCCCAAATGCCCCTGCTGGAGAAATTAGGGGACTTGGTAACCATAGCAACATTGTTTTGCACCAAGCACACCCGTATTGTAGAAAGGCCAATAGAACTAGAGCCAACATTGTTTAGTGATTTTGGACTAGGATCCAGGTTTGAATCCCCATTTGTGCCATGGAAGCTTGCTGGATGGCCTTGGGTCAGTCACACAGTCTCAGCCTAACCTGCATTACAGGATTATTGTGAGGATGAAATGTAAGAGAAGAGAGTGACGTAGGCCATTTTGGGTCTTCCCTGGAGAAAAAGGCGGGATATAAAGAAAGAAAATAGATACAAATAAACTAGTAAGTCAGATCCTTCTGTATCCCAGTTTGGTGCAGTGGTTAAGTGTGCAAACTCTAATCTGGGAGAACTGGGTTTAATTCCCCACTCCTCCACTTGCAGCTACTGGATGACCTTGGGCAAGCCAGAGTTCTGACAAGAGCTGTCCTTGAAAGGGCAGTCCTTGAAAGAGCTCTCTCAGCCCCACCTACCTTACAGGGTGTCTGTTGTGGGGAAGGGGAAGGAGTTTGTAAGCTGCTCTGAGACTCCGAGTGAAGAACATGGTATAAATCCAGTTTCTTCCTCCTCCTCCTCCTCCTCCTCCTCCTCCTCCTCCTCCTCCTCCTCCTCCTCCTCCTCCCTCCTCCTCCTCCTCCTCCTCCTTCCTTCTTCTTCTTCTTCTTCTTCTTCTTCTTCTTCTTCTTCTTCTTCTTCTTCTTCTTCTTCTTCTTCTTCTTCTGTCTGCTGTCTGCTGCTGCTATCTCTTTGTTCTCAGATTCCTATTCTTAGGGACTTCCTTCCAGCTACTCCTCTCTCTCTTCTTTCTCTCTTCTCTTTGTCTCTCTCCTTGAGTTAGATAGCTAGCTAGAATGCTGATCTCTCCTTTCACAGCACATTATGGATTGCTTTCATGATACGCATTCCTTCCTCAAAACACCAAGCCTTCTGTGGACTTTATCTTAAAGGATCTCCCTCCACACACACACACACTTTCCACCAGCTCAGAGACAGCTTATGCTACCAATGTACCACTGCTCCAGTATCACCCAACTCTTCTAGAGAAGACCTGTTGGTAACTAAACATCACCAATGATGCAATTGGATGTGAAGTCCAAGCCCACTGATTTCAAAGGGCTTAGACTGGAATAACTCTGCATAGGATTGCAATGTAAGTTGCATAGTATAGCCCCCCCCCTTAAAAAAGTTTTTTTGGGGAAAGAGAGCACTGCTAGGCCCAGAAGATTGGTTTAAATATTTTTGACACATGCCACAAGTTCATATGTGCAGCCTTAGGCAGTTGAAAACTTGAAAGCTTAGTTTGATAGCTTTCTCTCTCTCTCTTTTTTAACAAATATTCTTTGAATTTTATGGCTTGTCTCCCACATGAGGCGTAATAGTTTCGATGTTCTAATTAGTACTTGTGTATATTGCCATTACTTTGCCTCTTTAATCACATTATTAAGTCCGTTATGGAGATTCCTTATAGAATCACACTTTATAATAGTGGTTCTAATTTGAATATGTCCTTTTTATGTTGTCTGATTCTGAAACATCATAAACTCTTTTTATGAGCCCTTTGATAGGAGACACTTTCCTGCTTTATGCTTGATTAGAACATACAGTACTCAGTAATAAAGAAACTTCCTGAAGCTTTGGAAATTTACAGCTAGAAAAGATCTCCGCTTCCTTGGGCTTTGGTTTCCCCTTTGACACCATGACATTCAGTCCCGGAAGAGAGATCCCAAAGTCCTGCAATCTCTATTCAGAAGCCAATATAAAGGAAGGGGAATCAATTTTGTTCTCTCTGCTCAACAGAGCTGGCTGGCATGGCTTGGTATCTACCAAATGAAACTTACAGGGAAGTCTGAAGCAGAGTTATCCTCTTTGGAGTCCATTGACTGCAGTGGACTAAGAAGGGTGTAGCTCTGTTTAGGACTGCAATGGGCCACAACACCAAGCATGTGGGCAAGTTGCGATTAGAAAAGATGGCCACGCATGCATGTTTTTATGGCGTGTTCATTCTTTAAGAAGGAATTATGCTCTTGATTAATCAAACAATGATTATGGATATGATTTGTCCATTTGTGTGTGTGTGTGCAATGTAATATATGCATTACAAATTCCATGTGCTGGACACTGCGATGGGGTCAGATGTGTACCTGGAGCTCGGTGCTGGGAATTCAGTTCCCAGGCAGGCACCATCCTGATTTGAATCAGGATCGAGATGTGCAAGAGAAAGACCTTCTGCCTACCCTCCCATGCTGTTTTCTGGATTGGAAATGGCCCTGAGGAACCACTAGTTGCCCCATTGTGGAAATATACATGTAGCAATAAGTACATGTAAATTTCTATATTGACTGCATAGCAAGTCCCTGGAACTGTTTCAGGTTGGGAGAACAGTGCAAGGGGGAAGGTTGAAGCTCCTTCTCCTTGCATGTTGTAATACTGGTTGAAGTTGGGCATGGGAGGATCTAAAAATTAAGAGTTTGGTTGGGAACCTCCAGAACATCTCTGCAAAGTCCACACGAGGCAGGCATGGACTTTGTAATATGTGAATCAACACCTTAGATTTTCTTTAAAGTGTTTGAGGGGAGAGAAGGGATTGTTTTGGAGGCTATGAGAAAAGCTAATCTGGACTTTACAGTAATTGACCATGAAGATGCACTGAACAGTTTGTATGAAGGTTTAACCTCTCTCTTGCATCATAGACCCAGTCCAAACCGGACTGCTGCAGATCTGCTGTTTAAAGGGGGGGGGAGAGAAGCATTCATTCATGGAACTCCCAGGGTCATATTTGGTTTGGTCCTTACTCAATACAAAAAACAATATTTATTGGACCCTTACTCTAGTTAGGCACTATGACAGTGCCAGGGGTCTTTTCATAGAAAAAGAGCTGCAGGAGCTCATTAGCATATGGCATGCTAATGAGCTACTAGGCTATTAGCATATGCCACATCCCCTGACATCACCAAAAGTGATGTCAGAAGAGGAAGCAAAAGGGGGGGAGGCATCTTTGAAAGCCTCCCCTTCACTTCCCCAGCTGACCTGGGGGGGAGTGAAGAGAGAAGGGGTTGAAAGTTTAAACCCCTTCTCACTAGAGTTGGGCCACAGAAGGAGGAAAGAGGGAAGGAAAGAGAGAGAGTAGAGAGAAGGAAGGAGGGAAAGAAAGAGAGGGAAAGAAGGAGAAGGAAAGAAGGAGGGAAAGAAAAAGAGAGGAGGGAAGAGCTACTAATAGCACTGTGGAAAAAAGTAACTTTTCCCCCATCATAGAGAACAATGGAGGGAATGGGGGCAACCTGTTTGGAAGCCCATAGAATTGGACCCCCTGGTCCAATGTTCTTGAAACTTGGTGGGTATCTTGGGGAGAGGCTCCATCAGCTACCCTGTGAGAGTTTGGAGCCTCTTCCTCAAACCCCCTCCTCTCCAACCCCCAGAATATATCCTATGTTTTCGTCATTGACTTCAATGGCCCATAGGATATAATGGGGCTGAAATTGACATTCGGCTGGCTGAAAGACTCCTGAATCAGCTTGTACTGCCGAAACTGACATGCAGAGCCTTTCTACCTCGGGAAGCTGCCAGAGCTATGCTCCGGTGCGCTCCTCCCCCAAAACACCCCTGGGTCACAGTGCTATTCTAGGCAGAGTGACTCCGATTTAAGTCCATTGACTTCTCTGGGCTTAGACTGAAGTAATTCCTCATAGGACTGTATTGCTAGTCAAGAGAAAATATAGAAAATATAAACTGCAGGGTTTGCTTCTCATAGGCATGCGTGTTTTAGCACTCAGACTTGGCACAAATTGTATTATTCCCCAGTTCATCTTTATGAAGCTATCCAGCTTGTTAAGCTGAACACTGAAAATAAATTGTTTCTTTAAATAAATGTTCAGGAAAGCCAGGAATTTAAAAAATGATCTTTAGAGAATATTTCATCTTCTCTAATGTTTTAAAAAGAGGTAAACAAATTGTACTAAGACAGAGAAACTTCTGTTCCAAGTCATTTCCAATTCCTAGTCTTTGAATGATTTCCAGGGGAATAGATGTCTCCAAATTATTATTGCATTGTTCCTGGACTTTCCTTCTGGATTTATTTCTTTGAAACCTGAACAAAATAGTTACAGGATTTCCTCTGGAACTAAATCCAGTTTCTTTCTTTGTGTATTGGGTACAGTCCACTGAAGTTCTCAAAGTTTTCTTGAAGCTCTACTGTGGGCATAATGTTTTCAACATAATGTTGATCATGGGGTTATCACCTTAGGTCAAGTTCCTCTTCCTTACTCATAACATGTAGGAAACACCAAACATGATATCATCACAACATGTGCTTTCCTCCCTCACATGGCTCATTTCTCTTGGAATGCAGGCAGGGAAACTTATGATACAATCACATCAGGTCATAAGATTGTTCATTTTGGTGATAATTCCACAGCAATTTTATGGGTGTCTTGACATGCAGCTGTCATTTCCATGGGCAGTCATGTGATGGGCATTCAGTCTAGTTCCAGCCTCAGTGAGACTTGCACAGAAGAACTTCCCTACAGGTATCTCCCATACATACAAATAGGAAAACTGGATTTGGCATCACAGGCAGGTATGCTTCCTTGCAATAGTCAGCCGCAGGAGCCTGATTTTATGCAACAACCCCACATCACCTATGCATCTTCTGGTAACTGTGCCACAGTTTGTACATTGTGGGAGCAGCTCTGCTTTATTTATTTATTTAAGAACATAAAAGAAGCCAATGGCCCATCCAGTCCAACATGCTGCATCACCCAGTGGCCAAAACCCAGGTGCCATCAGGAGGTCCACCAGTGGGGCGAGAACTCCAGAAGTCCTCCCACTGTTGCCCCCCAAGCACTGAGAATACAGAGCATCACTGACCCAGACAGTGTTCCATCTATACCTTGTGGCTAATAGCCATTGATGTACCTCTGCTCTATATGTTTATCCAATCTCCTCTTGAAGCTGTCCATGCTTGTGGCCACCACCACTTCCTGTGGCAGTGAATTCCAGATATTAGTTACTCTTTGGTTGAAGAAGTAATTAACATGTGGAATTTACTGCTGCAGGAAGTGGTGGTGGCTACAGACATGGACAGCTTTGTGTATTTACTAGGAAAAGACCTGTTGTGGAAATAAATACAATGGGCTCTAGAAAGAGGCTCTAGGCAGGTGCCCCGGTCCTGGGCACTCAGTGTCAATTTGCTGTGGTGACCTCAGCAGGGTATAATGACACAGAATCCACCATTTTCTCCAGAGGAACTGATTTCTGCTACCTGAAGAACAGTTGCAATTCTGAGTGATCTCCAGCCCTCACCTGGAGATTGGCAACAATGGTTCCCTATGAGGGAATGCCTGGTTTGGAGGGTGAAGTCTATGGCATTGTATCTGAGGTCCCACCCCTCCTCAAACCCCACCCTCCCCAGGCTCCACCCCTCAAATCTCCAGGAATTTCCCACTTGGAGTTGGCAACCCTATCTCCTTTCCAGCCAATCATCAACCTACCTTTATTTTCTCCTCACTCTTCATCTTTCCACCCCCCCACCCTCTGCAGCCTCTACCGTGTTCTGAAGCCTTGACTGCTACATCACATTGGCTGTCATACTGGGGCCATCTCAGCAGGGGAACTGATCTCTGCCATCTGGAAAGCAGTTGTAATTCTGAGTGATCTTCAGCCCTCACCTGGAGATTGGCAACAATGGTTCCCCCAACAGGCACTAAGGGGAAATGTATTTTACCTCAGAACAGCAAACTGTTTAGAATGTTAGAGGCAAAGGTTGTATATGCAAATGACCTCTGTGTTCTGAGGCAAAGCCCAATCAGGCCACATATGCAAATGACCTCTGTGTTCTGACTGGCTGGGGGTGGGGGAGGAACAGTAAACTGTTTAGAATGTTGGAGGCAGGACTCAGGCAAAGCAGCCAGTGGATAGGGAGACTCTCTGAATGACAGATCAGAAAGCGAACTGATTTTGGAGCACGTTGGAATGTTCAGGGGAGTTCATGATCAAAATGGAATTATATATACCAGAGGATACAAAGGTCTGACCCATGGAGGAATCTTCTCAGTCACAAAGTGGCCTCTCCACATTGATGTCCTCAATGTGTATGGAAAGAGAGGCAGACGTATGGCACCTATGTCTTCTATTAATGTGTACAAATAGTTTAAAAGGTCAGCCAGACACAGGAGTCTATGCCACTCAGCGGAGGTAGGGCATCCCAACCCATCTCAGGGTCCTGGCCCGTGGGCTGAAGACAATTAATGTAGATTGTTTTTCTTATCAAAAGGATCTCTCTCCTCCATTACTTATTAACTGAGCATTCTTTGGCATGATTACTCCTTCACAGAGGACCAATATGTTAGTAGAAATGGGCGCTTCTGAGCATTCAGTTCTGTTCTTTCAATTTAGTTCAGCTCAGATAATTGGTGTTCTATCCCAGCGATGCCGGAGGATTATTTAGTTTTAGTCTTCTCTTCTCTTCTCTTCTCTTCTCTTCTCTTCTCTTCTCTTCTCTTCTCTTCTCTTCTCTCTCTCTTCTCTTCTCTTCTCTTCTCTTCTCTTCTCTTCTCTTCTCTTCTCTTCTCTTCTCTCTCTCTTCTCTTCTCTCCTCTCCTCTCCTCTCTCTCTCCTCTCCTCTCCTCTCCTCTCCTCTCCTCTCCTCTCCTCTCCTCTCCTCTCCTCTCCTCTCCCCTCCTGTATTTTTCATATGTGCATGTGTGTGTATGCACGTGCACACCTGGAAGTCATGGTGACCTCTGGTGACTGACTGTGTGCACCTGGAAGTCATGTTGACCTCTGGTGTCTGATCCCTACCGGGGGCCTGCAGGATATTCAGAAAGGTGGCTGAATAAAGCCTGTCCCCGCCTCCCGACTGCTGGAATTCCTTGGAGGCCTCCCATCCAAGTACTTGCCCAAGTCAACCTTGCTCAGCTTCCAAGATCTGATGAGATTGTGCTTGCCTTAATTGGTCCACATCTCCACTCTCGACCCAGCACTCCCACTCCAAACAAATACCCCATATTCCAAACTGAAAGGTGTCAACTCTTCAACCCAAAACATATTGAAAATAAAAATGAACATAATTTTTTTTTAAAAAAACAGGCCTCAGTAATATATTATGATTTTTGAAAAGTATTCTTAAAAGTTGGATGTTCATGACATGATAGAAGCCAGTGAGATTAGATTCCCTAGTGACAGAAGTTCTGAAAGTCGTTCCAGGTAGCCAGCTGTTTTGGTCTGAAGCAGCAGAACTGGACCTAGAAGAGAATCTGGTTTTAGTGCTGTTGCCATAAGACTGGTGATGAATGTTTTCATTTACCCATTCCAACCAATGTGCAGTGTTCCACACCAACTGGAGCATCTGAGCCATCTTGAAGGGCTGCCTCATATTGGTTGCATTGCAAGAGAGGTTACAAGGGCATCCATGATGAATATGTATAAGCTACCCTTTGTCATCACTGGGACCTGTCTGTCCAGGAGCAGAGAGACTGCATAATGCTCTAATCGGAGTTACATGGACAGTTACTTTAGGTTTCAGCTTTGCAACCACACTCGCAGAGACTTTGGTTTCCCACAAGCTGCCTGTCAGGTCATGTGTACAAAGGGCAGGGACAGATCGATAGCTCTTTCTCAGTTCTGTGGGTGGTGGTGCATGGCCATTCTTAGATGGTGGAGGGATTTGTTTGGTTAATTTCAATAACGAACAAAACTCCAGCATGCTAACAAGTTATGTGACCCTTGAGCGGGGAAGCATCCATGTTCTTAGAAGGACAAATGGCAATCAGCCACCAGAGACTGAGCAATAACAGGCCTGCGGTGCCTTTAGATGTCCAGGGCTGGATGCATGCTATATTGACTATCTCAGTGTATATCTACCCTACACCTACAGGTGCAGGTAACCCATTGAACTCCATTTGTGATGGGGATTGCAATTATTCCCCATGAACAAGGATTTCTCCGTAAATGTGGGTCATAAGTTTGAGATAAGTCCCTCCCTTTTGTACATACAAACAGTTACATGAGAATGGCACAGCCCTTGCAGGAACTAATTGCCAACAGGAACCTGCCAGACCTGAACAAGTGGGAGATCAATCAGCCTTCCCACAATCCACGTTGGTGGAGTCAGAGTTGTGGAAAGGGGAAAGAGCCATTGGTAACATCAGTTACCAAAGAGGAATCTACCATCCTCTGCCCATTAAAGTGGGGGGATCTGCCACGGTAAAACGACTGCACCATTCTGATGCCTGATAGATGAGATCAGAAGGCCTTCAACATACTAAGTTTCCCCCGGCTTTCGTGCAATATAATGAGAGCACTGCCAGGCAGAATCTTTGTGCAGTTGGGCAAATGTTTTCGTCTGCAGGGTGGTTGCAGATGGGATGAGCAACTGGGGTGTTTGATCTCCATCGGATCAGGCCTGGTGCTGTGTTAGCTGGCCCATCAGTTCACTCCACACTAGAGGACTGCCACAAAAATGCCTCGAATGAAAGCAACGTCGCAAGAGTTGGATGAAGACAGCAACTGGAATCAAGGCACTCATCTATGAAAGGGCAAATAAACGAAGACTTGACTTCGGTTTCGCTGGATGTTGGCAATTCGCTTTGACTTCTAGATCTAAACTGTGGGCCATTAGTGGTCCTAGTAAAGGCCTTTCATTATGCTAGTGACAGAAAACACCCTGCCTTCCTTCGCTGCCAGCACAGGCTTCAAAGAGCAGAGATAACACGTTCCAGCTGACCCTTTCCCCAAATCCTTGCTGGAAGCAGCATCTCCCCTGGGTATCTTTATTGGGAAAGCTGTAATTTGACCCAAAGGACTTATTTCTTACAGATCTTGCTTGTGTACACCCTTTATTGAACATGTAAAACACTAGATTAGTCCATAAAAAGGCTAAATTATTAGAGCAGGAACTAGCCACTGAGGTTAATGAAAATATAATTAGTGCTGCTCCAGCTACTGGCTGTTGAAGGGTGGGTCATAAATCCTATTAATCCCTTCTTCGTTCAAAAATTATTGACCTCGCGGACCACAAGAGTCTCTGGTCAACAATCTCTGCAGAGTCATCCCTGCAATCTCTCTCTCTGGGCCTTTCCACACTTGGATCTCACAACACAGTACCTTGCATTTATCCCTGGTTATAATAGCATCCATTTATCCTGGGACAAGTGTGGGGCAAAACCTGGGTGGAAACAACAACAAAAATACCCCGGGGTAATTACAAGGGTGAACTTGAGTGTAGTGTAGAATGTAAAAATACCCCGAGATAATTACAGAGGTTAACTCGAGAGTAGTGTAGAATGTAAGATTGGGGACAGGGTTGAACCAGGATTGAAGGTCTAGTGCGGAATCACCCGCTCTCCCTCTTTTCCCTCCCTCCCTCCCTTTATTGTCCCCACCCCCTCCTTTTAAAATCTTGACTGTTTTATGGTGACAGGCAGAGGGATCATACCTTGATGTAGACCTTTCTATTACCTGCACGATCCCTTGAGAAGGGGAAGGCTACAGGTCCAAAGAAGCAAACAAAGGAACAAAATATTATCCAGGCATTGAATAAAATAACTGCCTGACCTTGATAGCCCATGCTAGCCTGATCTCGGCAGATCTCAGAAGCGAAGCAGAGTCGGCTCTGGTTGGGACTTAGATGGGAGACCACCGTGAAATTCCAGGGTAATGACAAACCTCCTCCCGATGTCTCTTGCCTTGAAAACCCTACAGGGTCACGATAAGATGGCTGCAGCTTGACGACACTTTCCACCCCCACCCCCATATAAATAGCCAACTATTCAGTTGCAGTCACCACCCCATAATAATGCTTGATTATATGAGTTGTTTCTTTTTAAACAACAGGATTGGACGGGGTGGGGAGCTTTTGTTACGTGACTTTCTAATTCTGAAGCTGTGATGTGTGGTTTGCACTGTTTTGATAGCCTATCTTTTATTAGTAACTAGGAGAAAGGCCTATTGTGGGGAGAAATGCAATGGGCTTTAGAAAGAGGCTCCAGGTGAGTGTTCTGGCTGTGGCTGGTGGGGCGGCAGAGAGAAGGGGAAAACAGAGGGAGGTGAGCCATGTTTACTTCCTTCTGCTTAGCTATAAGGCAGGGCTGTCTCAGGTCATTTCGCTGCCCCAAGTGGGTAGTATGGGTGGGAGCCAAATGCCATGTTTTCTGTGTTCCAAGGGTCTGGAAAGTAGTTCCATAGCCAGTTATATGGTTGCCAACTCTGGGTTGGGAAATACCTGTAGATTTGAGGGGTACAGCCTGAGGAGGGCAGGGTTTGAGGGTGGGGAGGGACCTCAGCAGGGTATAATGCTATAGAGTCCACGGCCTAAAGCAGCCATTTTCTCCAGAAGAACTGATGTTGGAGATCTCCAAGGGCTGCCTGGAGGCTGGCAATACTAAGGGAAGGGCCAGCTGTTAGCCACAAGGTATAGACAGGAACTCTCAGTCTGGGGCAGGTGATGCACTCTGTTCTTGGTGCTGGAGGGGGCAGCGGTGGGAGGACTTCTAGTGTCCTGGCCCCACTGCTGGACCTCCTGATGGCACCTGGTATTTTTGGCCACTGTGTGACAGAGTGTTGGACTAGATGGGCCATTGGCCTGATTCAACATCGGCTTCTCTTATGTTCTTATGTTGAAGGACTTCCGTGAGGTGTAATGCCATAGAGCTCACCCTCTATTTTCTCCATGGGGACCGATCTCTGTTGTCTGGAGATCAAAGAGATGTCCAGGCCTTCCCTTTCACTCCAGCCCCTTTCAGTTCCAAAGCTGCTTCCTGTTTAACACTTTAACTGATTAACAGCCTCTTGGGACTCCCAACTTGGGAGCTGTAGTTCTAATTTTCTTTTGGCATGGTTGCAGTAAGGCCAGCTGAGAGCTACAACTCCTAAGGTGGGATACATCAAAAGTGGGGGTGTAAGAATGGAGGTGCCAACAGAACAGGCCAATAGGACACCAAGGCAGCTTCCCCAGTGGCCAATGGGAGAGTAGGTGAGTCATTGCCAGCACGCCTTGCCTTTTGCATATATAGGATAATGGTGGTTTTCTATTTATTTGTAGTTTTATGTATCTCAGCTCGTGTGTTTTACTGATGATTAAATTGAGTACATGGTTGCATTGTCAAACCAACTATCTTCTTCATGGGGTGGGGGCATGACAGCTCTACAGTGCAACCCTAGGTGGAGTTACTCTGCATAGGATCACATGGTTAGTCTCTTTCATGATGCTACTAAAGGCATGTAGTGTGTACTTGTTGCAGTGGCAGCTAGATCCAAGTCCAGTAGCATCTTACAGACCAGCAAGATTTCTGGGCTATGAATTTTCATGAGTCAAAGCCCCTTTCATCAGAGAGAATTAGTGTGCTTTGAGAATGCAAATGAAAGCACATCATAGATGGAGAACACCTCTTAAAAGGATACACACCAGGATTTGTACTGGACATCTTGCATATTTTACAAGACTACATGAGCAACTGATTACCGCCTCCTATGAATCCTTCCACACTCCCCAGACCCCATCAAAGGCCCCGTACACACAGAGCATTTGCCCCGCTGAAGGCACGGTAGCCCTGCGGATTTTCTGTGCGCGATCATACCAGCACATCTGGGAGGCGTAGCACTCCCGTGGCCAACCCGCGGCTTCCCATGGAAAACACAGAGTAAAAAACTACTAGGATCGAAGTACTAGTTTCTGGAAATCCCGGGGCAAAGGCCGGCGTCTGATCGCAGGAGCGCCAGTATCCCACGGCTTCCGACGCCGGCCCATGTCCCCAGGGTTTCTGGATGTTGTAAGTTTCCATGGGATGCGCACCAACGCTGAATGAGGCATGCGCATATGCAAGACACCAACAGTGGCCCGCCCCCCCCCAACGGCACATGCGTCCTCTGCTACAGCACGGATTGCTGCTCTGCTGCGCTGCTTTTTTGGTGCACTGTAGCAGTGCTGTGTGATCGGTGCTGGGCGCCGGAGCGTGGCAACCCGGTGGCCTGTGTGATCGGGCTACCATGCCTTATTTTGCTCTGGGGTGAACTGCCACGCCTCCCCCCCCCGCGTTTTCTGGCCCGTATGATCGGGGCCAAAATATCACATGCCAACAGATCATATGACTTGCCTGCTTCTATGGAGCAAGGCCTAGAAATTTTGTTCCCTAAGTCCCCTTCCCTTGGCAGTCCTGCAGGCAGTCCTGGTTTGCGGTGTGCATTTAGCAAGATCGCCTGGGTGACTCTGGTGAAAGTTAAGCACATTTGAGTCCTACTGATTTCAGAGAGCGAGATTTAAGCATGGTGAGGCTGTTAGCAGAAAAGGCAGAGCTGTGTTTGAATAAGCATCTAAAATTTCAAAGAACTCCATAAAACGTCTTACCATGTCTATAAAAATAAATTTTGCAGAAACTCAGCCATCAAATAGATTCCAGGTGAGTTCTCTATGCTTTGTGCTATCAGAGAGGGCGATTTAAATTGCCAATCCGACGGGATTAAATGTAGCCTGACTTCAGATGAGCTGGATCTCTGGGTACTGCAAAGCTGGGAATAGGAACCAAATTGAATCAAATACAAAAGCATTGAGAAGTACATCAGGTCAGCAGGGGCTTCTCAGACTCCCCAATAGATGAGAGAGTGGACAACCATCTCTTGACCGAATCGGAGAACTGTGGGTTTTGCTCTACAGTGACAATCACAAGCAGAGAGCATGCAGAGAGCACTGCCAAATCACAGACGATTTATGACAACCCTGTGGCTTTCAAGGCAAGAGATGATGGCTTGCCATTGTCTGCCTCTGTGTAGTAACTATGGTCTTCCTTAGTGGTCTCCAATACAAGTACTAACCAGGCCTGACCCTGCTTGGCTTCCAGAATCTGATAAGATGGGGCTAACCTGGATCATCCAAGTTAGGGCATAACCAGATCAAATGTCAGCATTTTTCAGTTAAAAATGTCAACCGACGCTGAAATCTCCACCACTGAAATCAGTAGGACCCAGGGCTCTTTTTGTAGCAGGAACTCCTTTGCATATTAAGCGACACACCCCTAATGTAGCCAATCCTCCAAGAATTTATAGAGCTCGTCTTACAGGGGCTACTGTGAGCTCTTGGAGGATTGGCTACATTAGGGGTGTGTTGACTAATATGCAAAGGAGTTCCTGCTACAAAAAGAGCCCTGGCCTAGGATCCAAATGTGATTGACAGTCTTGCCATTCATCCTGTTGAACTTTCTCTTAAGAAACATTCACAATGTGCACTGTGCCTTCATTTGCATTCTCAAGGTATGTTAATTCCAGCAAATGCACACTACATGTGTCTGGTTGCTTCATTTAGAATGCGATAGGCATCTGTTGCAAGCAGCGTACTTTGAGAATGCAAATGAAGGCACAGTGCCGCCTTGGTGTGCATGCTGGCAAGGCACTGGGATAACACATGCACAGCTCAAATATGAGAATGGCCTAATGGAATTTAGAGGATGGGAATCTTCTGGCAACAGGCCATGACAAAAACCAAAAACCAAACTGGCTTGTAAGTTTGTGGTTGGGTGGAAACGCTGTGTGTGTGTCCCCTACCTCACTTGCAAAGTTAGCAATCTACATCATACTACATTGATACAGTACAGTACAGCGGCAGTGAATTCCACGTGTTAATTACTCTTTGGATGAAAAAGTATTTCTTTTTATCTGTTCTGAACTTACTGCTCATCAATTCCATTGGGTGCCCATGAATTCTTGTATTGTGAGAAAGGGAGAAAAGTACTTCTTTCTCTACCTTCTCTATCCCATGCATAATCTTATAAACCTCTATCATGTCACCCCCTCAGCTGTAATTTCTCCAAGCTAAAGAGCCCCAAGCGCTTTCACCTTTCTTCCTATGGAAAGTGTTCCATCCCCTTTAGTTGCCCTTTTTCACACCTGCTCCAAGGCTATAATCTCTTTTTTGATGTGGGGTGACCAGAACTGTACACAGCATACCAAATGAGGTCACACCATTAATTTATATAGAGACATTATGATACTGGCTGATTTGTTTTCAATCCCCTTCCTAATAATCCCCAGCATAGCATTTGCCTTTTTTTATGGCAGTCGCACACTGAGTCGACATTTTGAGTGAATTATCTACCATGACTTGAAGATCTCGCTCCTGGTCAGTCATCACCCTTTGGACCCCATCAATGAGTATTTACAGTCGAGATTTTTTGCTCCAATGTACATTATTCTGCACTTCACCTTAATGAACCTCATTTGTCACATTGATGCCCGCTCATCCAGCCTTGACAGTCCCCCTGGAGAGCCTCACAGTCCTACCTGGTTTTCACCAACCTGAACAACTTAGTGTCATCTGCAAACTTAGCCACTTCACTACTTACTCCCAGCTCCAACTTATTAATGAACAATTTAAAAAGCACCAGACCTAATACCAAGCCCTATGGTACCCCACTGCTTACCACCTTCAATTCTGAAAACTGCCCATTTATATTCACTCTCTGTTTCCTGTTAATTAACCAGTTTTTGATCCACAAGATAACTTGTCCTCTTATCTCATGACTGCTCTTATCCACAAGATAACTTGTCCTCTTATTGCATGAGTTTATTTAGGAGCCTTTGATGAGGAACTTTATCAAAAGCTTTCTGGAAGTCTAGGCAAACAACATCTATTGGGTCACCCTTGTCCAAATACTTGTTCACCCCCTCAAAGAACTCTAAAAGCTTAGTGAGAGCATCTTCCCTTACAGGATCCATGCTGATGCTTCCTCAATAGCTTTTGTTCATCAATGTGTCTACTAATTCTACCTTTAATAACAGATTCCACAATTTACCCAGTATTGATGTTAGTCTGACCAGCCTGTAATTTCCCAGATCTCCTCTGGAACTTTTTTTAAAAGAAGGGGATTACATTAGCTACCTTTCAGACCTTGGGAATGGAGGCAGATTTTAGTAATAGATTGCTTATTTTTTGTCAGGAGATCTACAAGTTCACAACTGAGTTCTTTCAGAAATGTTGATTGTATGCCATCTGGGCCTGGCAATTTGTCAGTTCTTAATTTGTCCATCAGTCACCACCTCAATCCAACTCAAGTCTTTCAACATCTCTCCTGCAATTGATGGTTCTGGAATGGGCAAGCCTGTCTGATCACCGACTTGCATTTTATTTGCCAATGCCTTTGCTCACTTTTATTTACCTCACTTAGACTAGCCTTCCACTGCTTAAAGGAATCCTTCTTCCTTTTTACTTTCCATTACATTGTTTGTTAATCATGTAGGCCTTTTTTTAATACCTATTTGTACCTTTCCTAACCTGTGATATACATTTGATCTGAGCTTCTAGGATTGCAGTTTTAAATAGTCTCCAAGCTTCCTGAAGGGTTTGACCCTCTTTACCTTTCCTTTCAGTTTGTTCTTCACAAGCCCCCTCATTTGAGAGAAGTTACCCCTTCTAAAGTTAAATATGGTGTGTTGGTCTTTTTGGTCAGTTCCCTATTTACACGAATGTTAAACTTAATAGCATTAAGGTCACTGTTCCCAACTGGTGTTATCACATTTACATCTCTCGCCAGGTCCTGGGCATTCCTCAGGAACAGCTTGCTTCAATGGGAGGAGGAGGCAGTGAAATTCTGTTCTACTCTTCTACTGTTCTACTCGTGCAATTTAGTCTTGACCCAGCCACCTAGTTAAAGGAGCATAAATATTGCTGTAAGGTTCTCCTTGTATCTCTCATATAGGCACATTCATTTCATAGTAATAAATACAGCTGCAAGCATATTCGCATATGGAGCTACCACTAGTAGATCTCCCTCCCTTGTGGTGCCTTTCAGCAATTTGAGCCTACTCTGTATTGTTTTATTATCTGAGATTAACCTTTTTGTATTCCTGGCTACATTCACAAAGGCACCTGGTACACATAAACCGGGGAGAAACCCAATCCTGGATTATGTGCGGGTGATGCCGAACTGCCATCCACCATCGCAGCAAGGTCACTGAGGGCTATTTGTCAATCTGCCTAATGAGCTCTTCAGCCTTTTCAGCATTCATATGTATGGTTGCTGACAAAGGTTGTCCGGATCACAGTTTGTCACAATTGCTATTCTCACCTGCCTTGAAGAGTTCCAGCCATCTGTACTCATTTCGCAGTTTACTGCCTTCCTTCACATACCGCACTCATAAATTTATGCCTGAAATGTCCAGCTACCTAAACTCCATCACAATCTGTGGTGCTTCGGTTTATGGAAACCCAACTTTTCATGGCATAAAATGGTTAAACAACATACTCAAAATCTTAAATATTTAGGAAAGTTTGGAATCACATATCGGACAGGAAGGTCATTAGCAGGTGACTTTGTTCTTGAACAGATCTCATGGTTTCAATGTGCCCTCAAAGATTCCTGCACGTTTGCTGTTCTGCAGAATGCATAAAATGGAATAATTCTGATTACTGATAGGCTATTATCATATTTTGTAATCCACTTACTGATTGATTGAAAAAGTTTTATCTAGTATACTTGAGTCCCAGTAGTAGTCCACCTTTCTCACTGGGACTAAAGTAGTAGTCCTACTTCTAGTAGTAGCAGTAGTAGTAATGTGTCCTCTTGTTTGTAATACATTGTTCACTAATTTTTGTAATCCAGTTGTTACGCTGATTACAGTATGTCTTGTATTGCTTTTCATTATCATGTTGTGGTTTCAGTTTTGTAATCTGCCTTGAGTTTCCATGAAAAAGGGGGACTGGTCCTACCTACAGGTTCTAAAATGCAGACTGATAGGACTGCACACTTTTTCTGCTGTGGTGGGAGAGGCTTTCTGTGATCCATGGTGATGTGTACACGTAGCATTCCTAAAGCATCTCATTCCAAAAATAATCTTCAATTAAATTGCTGGGGAAAGAACTACAGATATTAAATTACAAATTAAATCAGAATCAGTTCTGATTTCTGTTTTTCTCGGTGACAGCAAATGGGGAGACAATTCCTCACTGCTGGTGTTCCAATAGTTCCTGCGAGTGTTTCCCCCCAAAAAATATTAAAGTGGCTGAACCCCCACCCCAGATAAATCAATCACAGTCATCCCATCGAAATAATACATTTTGGTTGCCTGGCAGGATTCTCATTGCAAAAGTCATTGAAATCAATGATACATTTCTCAGGTATGGATTCAAGCAATGCACCTTCAAGCCTGGATCCACCTAGTTTCTCCACACAGGAACATCCAGGCAGTGAATAATTATGAGAACACAATATGCAGGAACACGAGGACTCTAGCTAACCTGGAAGCAACCACTACAACCTTACTGCACCACTCAGTCGTTCCTTTTCCATGTTGAGCTGTGTACAAGGTTCTCTCTTACTTGCACCCTCTCACCTCCAGTCCAGTAGATAAGAAAGGGGCAAGCCCTTGCTACTATGCCAGCACGTGGAGAATCTCACGTCTATCCCACGCCCCTCCAGGAGTGAGAGACACCCAAAGACTCACATGCTTCAGGGACACTGAAATCAGTATTCTGCCACCAGGACCTATTTAAGGATGTTCCCAACTCAGACAGGAGAATAGGTCCCACCTCCTGCCAGGTTTCTGGGAATTAACAACTTATCAGCTCTGGGCTAGAGCTGCAGATAATTAACACACAGTAGTAGCTTTCTAGGCGAGCAGCCCCAAGCCACAAGATAGTAGCTATTGCACCCCTGAAATGTTTCTCTCTTAGCTTTTCTCATCCACATGGAAGGGTGGTTCTGCTCTGAACATGACTCTACCTCCTCCCAGCATTCACTGGTACCAGAGTGGGTATCCATGATCTTTTAAATACATTTACATGTGAGCTAACTGGTGCCAGGTGGTTCTTTTCTTCTCTTTTTGAGGTGGTACTAAATCCTGTTTGAATTGAGAAATTGATGGAAATTGGTGCAACCTTACATATGAGTATCACCTACCTATCACCTACCTATCATCTATCTATCTTCATCTTCATAATCAACTTCATCATCATCATCATCATCATCATCATCATCATCATCATCATCATCATCATCTCCTTCCTTCTTTCCTTCATTCCTTCCTTGATGTATTAGCCACCTTTCTTCCTTACAGAGCTCAAGGAGGCTTGCAATGTACATAAAATACATAAAACCAAAATTTAAAAATCACAGTTTAGGGCTGCTTTAATCAGCTGCCCTGAACCTGCTATGTGGGGAAGGTGGGGTATAAGTCTAATAAATAAATAAATAAATAAATAAATAAATAAATAAATAAATAAATAAATAAATAACAGTCTACCCAAGATGGTAGAGTGGGGATTTGAACTGGGGTCTCCCAGATCCAATGCTCTAATCACACTACACAATGCACCTAAAAAAATACATTTATGAAGAGTAGTCTCAAGCGAGATGCAAAAACTTCTTGATTCATGGATTACGGAATCAAGAGAAGACAGTTCATTTAAATGTTATACTTCTGTGCGCTGGTTCCCATAGACACCAAAGGTTTCAAAGCCAATAAACAGCCAAATAGCTTCTGGGTCCTTATTTTCCTTAACACCTTCTGTTCTGCTAGTCCAGAAGAAGGCTAAGAAAGAATGAAGAAGAAGGGATTGGATTTATACCCTGCCCTTCACTTGGAGTCTCAGAGCGGCTTACAAACTCCTCTTCCTTTCCCTCCCCACAACAGACACCCTGTGATGTAGGTGGTAAGCTCTTTTCAGAACTGTCCTTGAGAGAACAGCTCTGACAGAACTATGGCTTGCCCAAGGTTATCCAGCAGCTGCAAGTGGAGGAGTGGGGAATCAAACCTGGTTCTCCCAGTTTAGAGTCCGCACACTTAACCACTACACCAAACGGGAATGACCTGAAAACATGATTTTCTGGGTGGAGATGTGAAAATTCAGCCAACTGTAAAGCGAAGATGAAATCATTGTGAAATCAAATTATTTTACATGCAAGATATTCTGAATCCTGACTAGGGTCAAGGAATGGGTACAGCCTAAACCTTACATGAGAAGGAGCGAGAAAGAGCTCTTCTGACAAGATGAGCAGATGTGTAAACATGGCAGCTGTTATTAGGATATGTTCAGTATTGGTGGTGGAACAGAAGACAACCTGGAATTTCAATTTTCTTAGTGAAAACAAAGCAGATTTTCTGTATTCCCTTCGAGATATGCACGGCTGATAAAAAAAAGTCTAATTTTAAAAGCAAATTTATGTTCCCTGTATTCAAATCTACCCACTATGGGATCATGACAAAGATTCAAGGAATTCAGATATCTGGGTAGGAATGCTTCTAATGGATACTCCCCCTGTAGATTCTTCTGACCATTACAATCCAAAGTATTTGGATTCATAACTTTTTAATGCACATTTTACAGCATATTTTGCTACCATTGGTTCAGAACATTTGTGTGCCAAAAAAAAAAAAAAAAGGAAGGGGAGGGTGGATGGAGAAGGAAACGAAAATTCCATCTTTATGTTTGAAATTTATGGGAACACAATTAAAACGAGAGGGGTCCAAAGGTATCAAGATAATTACATTTTTCTAATCTTACTAAACAAGATAAATTACCTGCAGGCCCTCTTATAAAAGATGAAATCTTCATAATAAGTGAATTAATCAAGCAGCAGCTTGCTACTGCACCCACATTTATAACGGGAATGATTCAAAGAGTTATTTTATGGGGAAATTAATGGGGACCGGCTTTTCATTCTTCTGCACCAATTGAAAACCGCAGCCGCCAGCTGCCCACTTGTCAAGAAAAACAGAAAGAAGCTGGAAACAAAGATAAATAAAAAACACCTTTTCCCTGGCACTTTTGAAGAGAGAGGGAAAAAACGGCTCTCATTTACAGCCGCCATCTGTTTGTTATTTAATATGGGTGAATTACATGCTGTAATGAGTTTGCTTCGGCATCACTCAGTGCAACGGAGCCCAAGTTCACTCTCCTAATGCGCTGCAGTTTTTAAAAGCTAATCATTTAATTGGACACAATCGTCAATGACAAATGGAGATGTAAAAACTCAGCCAGCTGTGGAGTGAATATGTAATCATTGTGAAATCATATTATTTTACACGCATGGAAACTCCTTAATAGTAGCTGATGCGGCCCGCGCAACAGCCGTTCGGAGAACTGCAGCCCTGTGATGGAAAGCATCAGTTTGGAGGAAAGGTGGTGGTGGGGAAGAGAAATAGCCGAGTATTGGATATAATTGGGCCACACTTGGACCCAGGCTGGAACTGTGATTAGACGGGAAGCCACTTTAAATCATCTCTAAAGAGTTTTCATCGCCTCCCTCAATTGCTGTTTACATTTGTTTTTACCGTTTACGGTTCAGTAGGTGCGATCTCCCCGTCTGCAGAGCTGGAAATGATCTGATCAGTTTCGATGCAAATGGCCATGTAATTCCCACCTATTCGGCACACTGTATTGCCTCTAAACCGGCGGGCCTGCATTTTCAAAGCACTAGAACCAGGCAGGCCTTAGTCTAAATGAGCTTTAGGAAGCAGAACAATTTTTGCAGGCTTTTAGGAGTTGAGAATGATAGATTGGCACTCTATATCAGACTGAAATACCTTATGGAAGAACTAGGCATTCTAGGAAAACTCTTACAGTAAAGTTCTCTGTCCCACCAATAGCAGTCAAATAATGTGGAATGGGATCTGGTCAGTGTTCCCTCTAAGCTGAGTTGGTGTGAGCTAGCACACAAGTTTTTTAGCCTCCAGCTCACACATGTTTGTCTTGGTTCCGGAGGGATGGCTTCAGAGCAAACTAATTTATGCAGTAGCCAAATTGCCCACTCACAGCTTTAATGCCAGTAGCTCACCAAGTAGAATTTTTGCTCACATGATTCCACAGCTTAGAGGGAGCATTGGAACTGGTAGATGTTATGGGGGGTTAGGAGAAAACTAGAGCCAAAGAAGAAGAAGAGGTTTTATACCCCATTTTTCTCTACCTGAATGAGTCTCAAAGCAGCTTACAATGCCAGGCTTTCCCTTCCTCTCCCCACAACTGGAACCTTGTGAGGGGGGAGGAGGAGGAGGAGGAGCAGATTGGATTTATACCCCTCTCTCCACTTGGAGTCTCAGAGTGGCTTACAATCTCCTTCCCTTCCCCTCCCCACAACAGACACCCTGTGAGGTAGGTGGGGCTGAGAAAGCTCTTTTGAAAACCGCTCCTGAGAGAACAGCTCTCAGAGAACTTATGACTGACCCAAGGTCATCCAGCAGCTGCATGCGGAGGAGTGGGGAAATCAAATCTGGTTCTCCCAGATTAAAGTCTGCCGCTCTTAACCACTACACCATGCTGCCTGTCATCAGTGATCATCTTTTAGGTCCGTGTTCTATGTCATCTATAATGTTGTGTCCTACCCTTAATGAACATGTGTATTGAATCCAGCTATCCTGCTATTACTGAATATGTGTAACTGTGAATATGCACACACACATACATGCAAACCTCTCTCTCTCTGTCTTTCTCCCTCCCCCTCTCTCTGATTTTTGGCTTCCCTGAAAGAATTTATGGCAACCAGTCAAGAGAGCTTCCCATACACACATAAGCCACAAAAGAGCTATTCAATATTGCAAAATACAAAAGTGAAGTGAAGAAACATGGAGAGGGTGATCCCATGGTGGGACAGGAAGATTTAACTATAGAATTAGTCTTCAGTCTCCTGAGCTGACTCAGTGATTGTGACAGAAAGAGGAGAATAATCAGTTCCCAACAGGCAAATTGTCATATACCCCAATTTCCATTGACATCTTAGTTGCTGTTCAAGGGATTCTCTTTCTATATGATAAGGAACAATTTCCCTGTATCTATTTCTGGTCAATGCTAGTAAAAGGTACCTATTAGAAAGCTGATTCTGAGAAAAATGTATTTCCTTGCCCTTTGGAAAGCCAATTGTGTACAATTCCCCCTTTAGGACTCCCTAGACTGGCAGCTAGGGAGTTGAGAGGGAAAGAGTATGTCTGACAGAGTGAAGCTGAGGTGAAGATCAGCTTAAAACTAACTGGACAGAAAAGTCAATTAGAAGCAAAAGATCCCAAATGCTAGAATAGGGAAACAGTTCAAAAGCTCAATGGAAAATAAACTTTTTAAACTCTACCTGTCTTCAAACAAAAATAAAAGTTGACTCCTTGTCTGTTCAACTCTGTGGGCTTGTTGTCTTAGGGAAAGAAACACACACACACACCAGTGAAAATCTCGGTCCATTTATGTTTTAGGACATGAATAAATGGTGGCAGCATGTGAATGGGACCGTGTATGAGCCCTAAACCCCAATAAATCATTGAAGTATTTGAGTGAGGGCCTGTTATCAAAGGGGCTGGGCTACCCTCTCTGCTGAGGTCTCTGTGAGTGAGAGGACATGAGAGGTGAAATGGTCGTGGCTCTCTAGAGATTTTAAAAGAGGCTAGCAATATGTGACAGCCTAATGGTAATCCTGAGCCTGAGAGAGAGAGAGCGTGTGTGTGAATGTAGAGGATGGGAGGAACTCTGTGTAAGGAGAAAGGGTGTCACATCTAGTCCAGTATTATCTGCTCTGATTGATAGCAGTCCCCCAAGGATCTAGGTCCAGGATTCTTCATAACACTTGAGATCTTTTAAATGGAGAAAAAAAACCTACCAGGGACTGAACATGTGACTTCTGCCATGCATGGTACCATCAAGCTACCACCTCTTCCCTACATGAGACTTTTAGTGCCCTGGCCTCTCCTAGCATTGTGCCAGCACCTTCACTAAGACCACAGCAAATGACAGATTCAAAGACCAGCACTAAGTTATCCTACCCTATCTAAACCAATCTCTACATGCATAGCATGTGTTGGGATTAACGTCAGTCAAATTGACTGGTTAATGTGCATAAACACCATCAGTTGTATACACTGAAATGAAAGTATGGAGAATGTGCGAAAATTGAAAGCTGGAGCAACAGATGTTGGAGAATGAGAATCGATCACATATTCTCCCCCCCACACACACATCTCAGTTTATAGGCATAAACTCTGCTTCAGTTTTGTGCATTGCCTGGGCAATATGCATAGTTCTCAAATGGCAAATATATATTCAACTGTATAACTTCTCTGGCTTGTCTCTTGAGCGCGTTCTGCAACGTCACTTACAGATAGATCCAACTGTGTTGGTCTGGAGCAGTAGAACAAAGTTGGCCACTGGTCTCAAACTTTGTTCTATCACTTGCAGACTAAGGGATGGACCCAATAGCTTTGTTCCATTAATGGTAGCACCTTCTCTTGACACAAGAGGCTCTTCCACTCCTGCATCAAGGAAAGATACCTTTCACTGGAAGAAGGTGCTAGTGCTACCATTAACAGAACAAATCCATGGGATCCAACCCATTGCATGCTGACAGGGCAATGTGTAAAGGCTCAACTCATGCTACCAAAATTGTGCAAACTGTCCAAATCTTCGTGTGAGAATGGGCTTAGTTGATGCACATCTTCCATAGAACAAAACAAAACAAAAAAATCTAGTTGGGGTGTGATAACTCAGCCGCCCTGAGCCTTCGGGGAGGGCGGGATACAAATCCAAATAAATAAATAAATAATAAATAAATAAATAACTTGCCAGAACTATCTTCAGTACTTCATTGAGTCTACTAACCTGGATGGCTCACAGTGAGGGATGCTTGGCTTCTACCTGGTTTGTATTGTAATTGCCAGTCATTGAGTATCCCTCATGTTGATTGATGATTGGATCAACTGTTCACCAAACATTCATCAGAGATTGCTGGGAGGCTGCATGCATAGAACAGCAGCAGTACACATGCAGGCATTCATGAGCATAGAATTATAGAATCACAGAGTTGGAAGGGACCTCCAGGGTCATCTAGTTCAACCACCCGCACAATGCAGGAAATTCACAAATACCTCCCCCTCCACACCCACACTGACGTCTGTTCCATGCCCAGAAGAGGACAAAAAACCGTCCAGGATCCCTGGCCAAACTGGCCTAGGGAAAAATTGCTTCCTGACCCCAAAGTGGCAATCAGCCTTTCTCTGGGCGTGTAAGAAGGGGCCACAAGAAATAAGCACTGAGGCAACCCTTCCTGCCCTCCCTCTCATGATCTGCCTATGTTCACACAATCAGCATTTCTGTCAGATGACCATCTAGCCTCTTTCTGAAAGCCTCCAAAGAAGGAGAGCCCACCACCTCCTGAAGAAGCCTGTTACACTGAGGAACTGCTCTGTCAGGAAGTTCTTCCTAATGTTTAGCCGAAAACTCTTCTGATTTAATTTCAACCTGTTGGTTCTGGTCCAACCTTCTGGGGCAACAGCAAACAACTCCATACCATCCTATATGACAACCCTTCAAGTACTTGAAGATGGTTATCATATCACCTCTCAGTCGTCTCCTCTCCAGGCGAAACATACCCAGCTCCTTCAACCTTTCCTCACAGGATTTGGTCTCCAGACCCCTCACCAGTGTTCCCCCTAAGCTGAGTTAGTGTGAGATAGCTCACAGTTTTTTAGCCTCCGGCTCACACATGTTTGTCTTAGCTCAGGAAGGATGGCTCCAGAGCAAACTAATTTATGAAGCCGCCAAATTGCCAACTCACAACTTTGATGCCAGTAGCTCACAAAGCAGAATTTTTGCTCACAAGACTCCGCAGCTTAGAGGGAGCATTGCCCTTCACCATCTTCATCACCCTCCTCTGGACATGTTTCAGCTTATCTATATCTTTCTTAAACTGTGGTACCTAAAACTGAACACAATAATCTAGGTGAGGTCTTACCAGAGCTGAGTAAAGTGGTATCATAATCACTTTGTGTGATCTGGACACTATATTTCTGTTGATACAGTATGGGAGTTGGATTTGCGTCATAGCTGCTTTCACACTGGATTTCACACTAACTGAAGGGATTGTGGGTCTGCTGCAGCTCCCTTCCCCCACCTTCCCTGGTCCGTGTCTCCTCCTTGAGTCCTGGAGCTGGGGTCTCAGTGTGTGGGGGGGATTACCCACATTCACCCTGACAACATTCCAGGCATTTTTGGGCTTGGATACCTTTTTTTTTGCAAATTTAGTTTGGGGTGGTTTAAGTGCATGGACTCTAATCTGGGAGAACCAGGTTTGATTCCCCACTCCTCCAATCTCAGCTGCTGGATGACCTTGGGCAAGTTCTGCCACAGCTGTTCTTGAAAAAGAGCAGTTTCTATCAGAAGTCTCTCAGCCCCACCTACCTCACAGGGTGTCTGTTGTGGGGAGGGGAAGGGAAAGGAGTTTGTAAGCCGCTCTGAGACTCCTCTGGGTTGTGAAGGGTGGGGTATAAAACCAACCTCTTCTTGTTCTTCTTCTTCTACCTAATTAAAGCTGGCCACGAGGGGTTTTGAGATGCCAGTTTGGTGTAGTCGTTAAGTATACAGACTCTAATCTGGGAGAACTGGGTTTGATTCCCCAATCCTCCACTTGCACCTCCTGATGTGACTTTGGGTCAGTCACAAGCTCTGGCACAGCTGTTCTTGAAAAAGAGCAGTTTCTGTCAGAATTCTCTCAGCCTCACCTACCTCACAGGGTGTCTGTTGTGGGGAGGGGAAGGGAAAGGAGTTTGTAAGCTGCTCTGAGACTCCTCTGGGTAGTGAAGGGCAGGGGGTATAAATCCAATCTATTCTCTTCTTCTTCTCCTCCTCCTACAAAAAGAGTTCACAGACATCCTCTTTTCTGCTTTTAGCACTGGGACCAAATCCTCACAATCCCCTCTTCCAGAAATAGCCTACATCAAGTGGCATGAGATAAGGTGGGCAGCTAAGCAAAGAGAGACGAGGGGGCAAGGGCAAGGCTGGTGAGTGACCTGTGGGAAACAATACTGTGCATAAAGCAAGGAGAGTTGGTGGGAAAGTATAAGGAAAGGGGGAGGCTGCCTGGTGAGCTGGTGAGACACCATGAAACTTTCTGGGGCTGCGAGGTGGTGGAGGCACTGCAGATTCGATAGGGAGCACTGCCCCAGCACCCCCTGCTCTCTATAGGACTGGTTGGGACCCTTCCCCATCTTCCACATTGGGTCTCTAAGTCAACTCTCCCCCGACTGCATGGTTAATCACTTTTAACTGTGGGCAATTCTCTTTGTTTACACCAATTTTCAACAGTGGTCAGGATGCCGCCATTTTCCAGGAAGACAAGCACTGGCTTTCCTTGCCCCATTAGAATTGCCAGGTCTCCCCTGGCAACTAGCTGGGGGTGGGGGAGAGGGTCACCAGATCCAGGTTGGGAAAGTCCTGGACATTTGGGAATGGAGCTTGGGGAGGACAGGGACCTCAGTGGTGGTCAGTCCAATGTCATCCACACCCCAAAGCATCCCTTTTCTCCAGGGGATCTGATCTCTGTAGTCTGGAGATGAGCTGTAATTCCAGGGGGATCTCCACCCCCCAAGTCCCACTTGGAGGCTGGCATCTCTACCTCCCACTAATAGAGAGACAGTTTCTAAAAAGGTTGTGGAATTGTGGCAGGACGCAAAGAAGAAGAAAAAAACCCACCATGCCCCTGAATGACTCACCCATCTCCAGGTCTCCACTCCACCCATTCTCTCTCCCGCATCAGGAATGACCTGGTTCATGAGGACGCCAGGTCTGTATATTAAAATATGCTTGGGTATTCAACCAAGTAGTATGGCTAGTAGCAAAAAAAGCTATGGGGCAGTCCCCAACCAGTTTGTAAAGAATTTATGATGTTTGCCAGCCCAACAAACTAATCCTGAGACTGGCTTACTGTAATCACTCCTATCAAATCTGGTAAAGTGGCCTGGTGAGCTAATTCATGGTGAAGTTCATGGCATCCCCGTTCAAGGTTCTGAAATACACTCAAAGGAAGAAAAACAAACAAATAGCCTACCTGCAGATACAATAAGGGCATTGGAATGATTTGGTATTCCACAGAATTAAGGATGTCCACGAATTTAACTGTAAAGAGACACATCAAAAGCATTATACTTCGGGGGGGGGGCTGTATTTTGTAGAGGATTTATATGTGCGGAGAGAGCAAGCGAAGCTGCCATCCAGGAAAGAAGATAAAGAAAAATACACTGTAAATTAACCAAAAAAAAAAACATTCCAAACATACTTTACAAGCATAATCTGTAGGAAACAAATTGTTCTGTGTTTTCCCGTCGCTGATTAATTGCAGCGTTAGCTAAGTAAATCATATGGTGTCCACTTCTAGAGTAGCTAGAAATTAAGTTCAGGACAGAAACATGAACAGTGATGCCGGCAATGGACTTAAGAAGCAGAAATCCTCCCCCCATTTTTTTTGCTTAAATGTCAGGAAGAGCTTAACTGTATCAAAGTACAATTGTGAATGCCCATGGGGACATTGAAAATATGTGGCCATATTTATTAACCAAATGTACAATCTATGGAAGGGAAGGTGGCGTGGCATAGCGTGATCCTGTCAGATCTCGGATGCTAAGCAGGGTCAGGACTTGGAAGGGAGACCACCAAAGATGACTCTGTAGAGGAAGGCAATAGCAAACCACCTCTGCTTCTCACTTGCCTTGAAAGCCCCTTGCTGGGGTCACCATAAATCAACTGTGACTTGACAGCACTTTATACACATACACACATGCACACACAATCTCTATAAATTCACAATGATGTGAGACCTCATGTGCAAATAAGTATAATGAGTTGGCAGACTCTGGAGATGGGAGGAAGGAAAAGCTTTCTGCAGTAAAGATCTAGCCCATTAGAAGGGATGGGCACAAACTGCATTTTGTGGTTTGGTTCGTGATTCGTGGCCGAACCATGAACCGACAAGCCAATTCATGAACTGAACCAGTTTGTATCCATTCATGAGCCATTCAAAGTTTAAGCCCCTGCTTTCTGCTCCCTGCAAAAAGCAGCCATTTAAAACAAAGAGATGAGCCATTTAAAACAAACAGCTGTTGTTTTTTTTTTTTTTTTGTGAAGAGCAGAAAGCAGGGATTTAAATGGCTTGCAGCAGGAATCCAAATGGCCGATCACAAATGAACACATCACCACTCCACATTCAGCCCTTTAGTCGGCGGTGTCATTACATTATAACGCCACTGTGCACGCTCAAAAAAAGGAGGTGCCATCCATGATGAAAGCAAGGGGAGAATGCACAAAGTGGGTTAAGTGCAATTTCAAAAAGAAAAACAACAAAGGAAATGCCCTTTTGTGGAACAGGGGCAGCAAAGTCAAAGCACCAGCTTGGGGATTCTACTCGTTGGAACTCAGCGGTAAGCCCACCGTGTGGAAAAGGTCTCAGTTTTGTGTCATGATCAGTAATGGAAATTATCTTCTCCAGCTATTGAAAACGAAGGCATTTCACTTTAGAGAATACATTTTATATTCAAGAACCAATTCCCAAGAACAAAATACAGACTATAGAATCTAGTGGAGTTATGAAGGGTTTCCTTTCATATATAACATCTTTTCCCCTTCAAAACGCATGCAAGTCTTTTCGACAGGCGTGTGTTTTGAAGAAAACTTTGAAATTTATACACACAGGCAACCTATCATAATTCTGATAATATGAGTGCATTTTGTACCAGGGAATTGGATTCTGAGTGTAAGATGTATTGTATGGAGAGTGGTGCTCTCACCAAAAAGATGAAAATATTGGGCTTGTACAAAACTGAATGGTATTATTTTTTCTGATCCTTCTTTTTCAATATATTAAAACATTAAACATTGTGTTTTCTCCACCCCCCAAAGGAGGCAGAGTTAAAATTATACTGGCACTTCGAAGACTCCCTTAAAACTCATACACACTCATTTATAGTAAGCATCATGACTTTTAAAATCAAATCCTTTTACCCCTGCTGGAAGCCTTGTCCATTTGTTTATTTTCAATTTCTAACCAGTCACATTCTTGTGAACACAAAGAAAACAAAAAGTCTACCTTCCTCCCCTAGATACTGGGGCTGGCATCACCCAGACTGGTACAAAATCAATATAAGTCCTGATGTGATAAGTTTTATGATAGATCTTGAAGAGGCTGAGTTGAATTCCAGCCATTTCATATGTCCCTAGCTATAATGAAGTAATGATATAGACTCCAGTAACTTACAGGGTTTCTCATATATTTGAACATCCCATAACTTACTAACACTAGAGGCCACGGTGAGTTATGTCCACGGTTCTTTCCCATCATCTCCAGAACTTGTAACTCAATATCAGAGGCAAGCCATTTCATTTATTTAATGTTTTTGTAGTCTTTGGGAGACTGTCTTATGCTCTCTTTCCTTCCTTCCTTCCTTCCTTTCTCTCTCTCTCTCTCTCTCTCTCTCACCCACACACCCACACAGATGACGAATGGCTTTTCTGGTGGCGCTAGGAAAGAGAGAAGTGAGGATGTCACCGAAATCAATGTCTTCTGACAAAAGCTCTGTCTTCTGTAGCATGGATCCCACCAACGTTAAGGGGATGATATGCTCCCCATAATTCAAAGTAGTGGTAAAGTGCTTGTTTTCAAACTTTCCTGAACTTTACTGAATGGATAAACCTTGTGTGCTACAGACAATTCTGGGAAACACACTCTGTCAGGGCCAGTTCCAGATTTTGGGGGCCCTGGGCAGAAAGTGCCTCGGGGACCCCATCAGCCCTCCACCAGCCCCCCCCCATGCCTATCTTTCCACACCAAAACCTGCATACCCCCAACCTGTCTGTGTATCCTTTTCCCACTTGCAAACCCTCTCATCACCCACATTCAGTTGCCTGCACAACCTATATGTCCTTTCCCCGACTGCAGTGGCCAGTGTACAGAGCCGCGAATGCTGCTTCCATGGCCGTCAGGAATATCACCACGGTGTACCACCCATGTACCCTTCCTCAATGGTGCTGGACAGTTGGGCACAGAAATGTGGCAGGGGAGATGTGCATGCGGGGGTCAGCAGCGGTGGGCCCCACTGGAAGCCCTGGGCCCCGGCAGCTGTCCCATATCAGGGTATGCTGATGCCAGCCCTGCTGGCTCTTCACCCAGAGTATTGTTCAGGCCTGATAAGCCTTACCATCAACCTGTCTGAATGGAAAGCACCATCTGCAACACACCCAGTGCTCCCCTAGTTCTGCTGGGGGGGGGGAATATTGCTCAACACAGAACAGTGTTATAAACCAGTGGTGGTGGTGGTTATTATTATCATTATTAGTCTTATTAATTGTCTACCCTGCAAATTTACAGTCATTATAAAAGATTTAGAATTACAATTAATGCACAGTTAAAAGCGAAAACAAAAACATCAGTAGGACAAGTGGTCTATAACACACCTCTAGTTTTAACTACAGGGGCTGTGGTGGCTCAGTGGTTAAGACGCTGAACTGCAAGCCGGAAGGTCTGTAGTTCAGCAGTTCGAGACCCGAGTGCCGCATGACGGAGTGAGTTCCCGTCTCTGGCCCCAGCTCCTGCCAACCTAGCAGTTCGAAAGGAAGAAATTGCATGTAGATAAATAGGTACCACTTCGGTGGGAAGTTAACAGTGTTCTGTGCGCCTCGGCGTCTAGTCATGCCAGCCACAGGACCACGGAAGTGTCTTCAGACAGCGCTGGTTCTTCGGCTTGGAGACAGAGATGAGCACTGCACCCTGGAGTCAGATTCGACTGGCTTTCAAGCAAGGGAAGCCTTTACCTTTACTAGTTTTAACTATACGCAGATTTCAATGCTTATGCTTTTCTGTATACCGATGAGGCTCCCACAGGCCAGAGATGGGAGGGAACCTTAAAATTTCGCCACTGGATTCTAATTAAGGAATTACATGTGTTGATTATGGTGTTTGTCATTTTAACCATGTACATCGCCTACAGCCCCACAATCGTGGGGATCAGGTGATTAAAAAAAAATGCAAATAAATAAATAAACACATTCAAAATGAAACCTTGGAAGTCAGACTCCTAATCCTGTGCATATTCAAGAAAACCAAGCGCTTGGTTCAAGGACCCATTGCTAGTGATGCCGCTGCAGTGCTGGACCAGTATTTATGCATTATTCTTGTAAGCAAGGCTCTTTTTGTAGCAGGAGCTCCTTTGCATATTAGGCGACACACCCCCTAATGTAGCCAATCCTCGAAGAGCTCACGGTAGCCCCTGTAAGAAGAGCTCTGTAAGCTCTTGGAGGATTAGGGTGTGTGTTGCCTAATATGCAAAGGAGTTCCTGCTACAAAAAGAACCCTGGGGCAGCATCTTAGGACAGGCATGTGTTTACCTCAGCCTCACTCCAGCCTCAGAAGCCTTCCAGGTGGGTTGTCCGCCTTGGCTTCAATGCTGTGTGCAGATTGGATGTCATCACCATCTGATGCTGCTTAGCCAAAAAACTATAAATGAACTAAGGGGCTGGAAAAGAAGGCTAGCTTGGATTCTGAAGTACTAAAGGCCTGGACTATGATCAGGGCTATTTTTGGGCAGGAACACACAGGAAGGGAGTTCTGTCTGGCTTCCGCGCCCACTACAGCCCAAACGTCTTTCTGTGGGGGTGTGGCCTGATATGCTAATGAGTTTCTGCTGCTGGGAGTGGTCTGTTATTGTAATGAGTTCCTGCTGGGCTTTTTCTACAAAAAACAGCCCTATGGTATCCTTATATTACAATAGGCAGCAATGCAGAAAACACTTAAGCTATGGCCTTTGACTCTTGGACTTAAGGTTCGTGGCATCTAATGCAAGTCTTGAGGATGTGTTAGATAGTTAAACGAGTTTTAGTGTTTTTTTTTCTGCTGTATGATTTTAGAGTATCACGTTGCCAACAGAATAAACCTTTGTTTTGACAGAAATTAAATAAAACTTCACAATATTTTAATAAGATAAAGAGAAGGTTTGGTTACTCGTGTGCAACAGCCGCAAGGTTTAGTTTTGGACTCCTTGACAGGATTTGAGTATTTTAATACCTGCTTCATACTGGCAGCTTCATACTTTTGGTGTTCAATTTTTCCAAAACAGTTATGAGAAATGGTTGACGCTTCCTTTAAAAACAACAACAACAACGACCCCCCCCGAATATCAAATCCAACGTCACTAGCTATTTTAGCTGGCATTCTTTAATATCAGAACAATCTTAAATGACCAATTGTATTCTTGTTAACTCTAATTCATAATGGAATTCAATCATGGAGCCCCTCCCCACAGACGGAAAGTATGTGAATTTTTGCTAAGTGAGCAAATTTGCCGTTTTCCCCCCCTTTTAATAAAGCTTGCCAAATCTGTGAACCATGATGGAAGATATTAATTAACATCCATGCAGAAATTAAGACGGAGGGGGAAAAAACTTCCAGCACTGAGAAATAAATTAAGAAAACTGTAATGTAAAAGCAGCCTAGGAGGCCCTGGAGTATTCCAGGAGTAATAAGTACAAGACAAGATGACCATCGCACTGAAACAGAAGCAAAGCAATGCGTAACGATGTGGCTACATGAGAGGAATTTTTGAAATGTTGGCCACAGGGCCAGATCCCACTATTTGACTGCCTTGTATGAGAATTAGTTTTGCAATGTTTGTGTGCAAGAGAGAGAAAGGACAGGGGGTGGGTAGGAACGCAAGAGGGTTGCCAGGTGCCCCTGGGACACTGGTGGGGGATGGGGGGTTGGGTTGCCAGATCCAGGTTGGGAAATTCCTGGAGGTTTAGGGATTGAGCCTGGGGAGGACAAGGACCTCAGTGTGGAACAATGCCATAGTGTTCACCCTACAAGGCATCCATTTTCTCAAGGGGAACTGAGCTCTGTAATCTGGAGATGAGCTGTAATTCCAGGGAATCACTAGGGTTGCCAACCAATACGTGGCACCTGGAGATCTCCTGCTATTACAGTTGATCTCCAGATGATCCAGATCAGTTCCCCTGGAAAAAATGGCTGCTTTGGAGGGTGGACTCTATGGCATTATGCCCCTTTGAGGTCCCTCCTCTCCTCAAACCTTGCCTTCCCAAGGCTCCCCTCCCCCCCAAAAAAAATCTCCAGATATTTCCCAAACCACAGCTGGAGACTTTGGCCACCAAATGAGAAAGGAGCACTCACTGGAGAAGACCCTGATGCTGGGAAAGATTGAAGGTAAAAGAAGAAGGGAAAGGAGATGGTTAGACAGTGTTACCGAGGCAATGAATGTGGAGCTGAGCAAACTCCGGAGGACGGCTGAAGACAGGAGGGCCTGGCGTGATGTGGTCCATGGGGTTGTGAAGAGCTGGACTCGACTGTGTGACTCAACAACAACAACAACAACAACAACAAAGCTGGCAACCCTAGGGGATACCCAGGTCCCACCTGGGGGCCGGGATCCCTGGAACACAATTGTCTTTCCTCTGGTATTTTTTTCTTCATTTACATAAAGAGAGGAGATGGGGTAACATGACTAGAGAGATGAGACAAGTTTCCTAGCCTCAAAGTGGAGTTTGGAAATCTCCTGAAATTACAGCTGATCTCCAGACTACAGAGATCAGTTCCCTTGAAGAAAATATTGGCTTTGGAGGCCAAAGTCTATGGCATTATACCCCAAGGAAGTTCCTCCCCTCCCCAAACCTCACCCTTCTCAGGCTCCACCCCCAATCTCGAGGAATTTCCCAATGTGGAGCTGGCAACTGTATACCCTGTCATCCCCATGGTGGAATTCAGGGCAGGCCCAGAATATCTAGTTATTTTTGAGGGAGGGCACAGTCTACTGAGGTTATCGGGGGAGGGTCTTATTTAACCCTTCATTTTGAGAACTTCTCAATGTTATGCCTTTTTGTGTTAGGGATTGGAAAAAGAATATTTAGAAAAAATAAATTTTTAGGGTTTTCAAGTTTTGTAAAAATTATATTTTAACCAAAAGATCACACAGATACCCCATTATGTAAGCTGCAAAGTGAATGGCTCTGCACAGATTTCTAGGTCGTTTGGACTCGTGGCACTTTGCACGAGTTTGGATTATGACAAATTGATAGCAACGGCTTTGTATCTTCTAAGGAGTTAGAGGAGGCTCATTGCCCACACACCTCTGAGCCTGTTGTAGTGGATGGAACAAGTCTGTAACTAATGGTACTGTATCTTTAAGACACATTTTCTGGTTTTTAAAATTTATTTATTTATTTACTCTGGCTTAGCAGTTCTAGTTTGGTGGCTACAGTTAGTAGTATTCTCCAGGCCTGGTTGGATGACCTTGGGCAAGCCATAGTTCTGATAAGAGCTGTTCTTGAAAAAAGAGCAATTTCTGTCAGAGCTCTCTCAGCCCCACCTACCTCACAAGGTGTCTGTTGTGAGGAGGGGAAGGGAAAGGAGTTTGTAAACCACTTTGAGACACCTTTGGGCAGTGAAGGGTGAAGTATAAATCCAATCTCTTCTTCTTCTTTTTCTACCTCACAGGGTGTCTGTTGTGAGGAGGGGAAGGGGAAGGAGTTCGTAAGCCGCTCTGAGACACCTTTGGGTAGTGAAGGGTGGGGTATAAATCCAATCTCTTCTTCTCTTTTTCTTCTTCTGATCTCTAGTTAAACTTGTAACCTCATCTTTTAGTCTCTGAGAATGAATTTCCAGCTTTCCACCAGAAAACAGCTTGTAGGAACAAAATGGCCTCTCATCGTTTTAACAACCTTTTAAAAACAACAACAACAACACTTGGTGGAGTTGCCAATCTCTGGGTGGTGGAGATCTGAGAGTACGACCAATCTCCAGGCAACAGAGATCAGTTCCCCTGGAGAAAAAGGCCACTTTAGAGGGCAGACACTATGGCATTATACCCATTGAAGTCTCTCCCCTCCCCAGTCCCTCAGGCTCCACCCCCAAAACATCTAGGTATTTCCCAGCCCAGAGCCAGCAACCCCACCATTTGCCCAGGCTGCTGCGGGTAAGCTATGGCCATGGTCAGACATGCCATTGGGTGTGGAGGGGAAGTAAGGCTGTTTCCCTTGGTGGAAATTGACACGGCGTTGCGGGATCACACATCCTTTGTAGCTGTGGGCTCAACCCATCACTGCCTGATCAGATAGCATGTTTGGGCGAGTGTTTTTTTGTTGTTGCTTGTTTCCCATGCACATAAACAAGGAATTACACCTCTGCCCTGAGGGTTCCCCATGGACTATGCAGTTATGCACATACTACTAAGCGAGGAGGGAGGGAAGGCACTGAGTCAGGATGGAATAAGCAGATCATCCCAATGACATGAGAACGTGCTTGAGTGATCAGACAGGGGAAAGTCCATCCGTAGCCCATCTGCAAGGATTAGGACCGGACTTTCCCTGGTGTCTTTTAACTCCACTTCTGTGGTGGGGCAGCATGGGGTACTGACAGCTGCTGTCTGTTTGTGCACTTTAGATCCTTCAGGCATTCACAGCTGAGTCAGATTTGTCAGATTTAAAGGCATGTTTGACCACAGCCTATGTCTTTCAACAAAGCAGAAGTCACTTTTTCTACTAAAGTGAGTCTTCTTTCTTCTCTTCTCCTACGGCATTTGCTCTAAAATACGAATCCAACTTTTTTTTTTGGAAAAACAGATTATGGGAACATTTTCTCCTAGAAAAGATTGCTTCACTGAATGCTGTGTTCTCCACGGGTGGCTGTCTACACACTTTTCAAGCCATTTGGTTTCCAGTGGTTGCATACTTGTCTAATGGGGATTTTCTCCCCGATAATCACTATTATCAAGATCTTTTGTATTTTTGAAGCCCCTGCTAGGTCCCTTCATGATGCTTCAATTTGTCCTGATTCTTGTCCAGCTTAGTACCAAATATCTGTTCCATTTTATGCAAATGTTTATTTTTGTATTGAATATAGTAAAAAAAAATATTTTTTTAAAAAAGAATCCAGCCTTTGAACACAGGATTCTCCTTCTTTCATTAAACTTTTTTCAATGAACTGGAAACCTTTCGTGCTTCCACAAGCAGCCTTTTTGGGTGCGTTCAGACGCGCCGTTTGAGCCGCTTTCGGCACGGCTCAGAAACAGCTTTTACCTGCGCATTCACACGCCCAACATCTGCCCACTGTCCCCAGCTGTCGCTTTCTGGAGCAAACCCTCTGTAAACTGGAGTATTTTGACACCACTTACCCAAGTGGTGTTTTCCTGATTCTCCGTTTCAAGCCGCACTTTTTGCTGTCTGATCGCTCCACTTCCGGGTGCTTCAACCCCCCCTCCCCTCTGGGAAGCTGCCTCCGGCTTCCGGTTTTAGTCCACCATTTTTTTTTCCTTAGCGGTGTGCGCTTGAGCGGAGCTCAAGTTAAATAAAGAAAAGTTTCACTGGTGCCTAGTTTAGGCATTTAGACGAGTCCGGGATCTCGGGGAGGCCATTTTCGGGGAGAAAATGTAAAAAGGAGTCTTCATTTAAACTTTAAAGGGAACGGTTGATATCGCTCTTCTACGCATGCGCCAAACTTTCTGTTCGGGAGAGGGCTGCCTGTGCGCATGCTCAAAGGAGAGGGGAAAACCCCCACCTGCAGGAGGACGGCAGGGAGCTCCGAAGGAGGAGGTGTGTGATCGCGATTCTCCAGTTTAAAAAAAAAACATGCATTGTGCCGGAGCAGTTTAAATTGCTCCAGCACGCTGTCTAAACGCACCCTTTCTCTGTCTTCTACAGAAGCCTCTTCTATTTTTTTAAAAAAATCTGTTATGTATTGGCTTCACACAAAGACAACATAAACGCTTGTTATTGGAGACCAAAAAGATGAGTTGAACCAGATAGCAACAGCTTCTTATAAACAACCAGGCCTGAAGCATATTGCTGACTGCAGCCACCAAGTTAGAACAGAGTTAGGGCAGAGTAGAGAAAGAGAAAGTAGAGAAAGAGAAGTATGCCTTAAAGGTACAGTAGAGAAATAAGTTATGGCTTAAAGGTACAGTAACACTATTTGTAGTTCTTTTCCATGGACAGCACCTTTTCTCTCAAGGAAGTGGCTGATATGTTCCTCCAAGTGCACAGAGAGATTCTGGCAGCCAACATTCTTATTTTCAGCAGCCCATAGACCAATGATTTTGCCCACATAGAATCCCACATTTCCCAAGCTGTGGTCATACTTCAAAATACATTAAGCATTACCTTGTCTTACAATTATGGAGCACACGTACTGGCATAATCAGGGCAATACATCTGAAATCTTAAAAGAACTATAACACTGAGGGGAAGACTTTTTCTTGCCACTTGAAAACAACTTTTTTCTTCTGTAATGAACAAATCTATAAACATGTTTATAGTCATCTGTTTAAAATGTTGATTAAAACATTGCCAAGGGAACAGATGTAACCATTTTCAGATTACATTTATCTCCCAAGCAACCGGCTGGTTAGTCCTGCCCTAGAAGATATTCTGAATTATTTAGAGTTCCAGAAATTCTGTTGCTCTAGGAAGTGCATAGCCGGCCTCTCCCACTAAGTGTGGCAACTGCATTTCCAACAGGGACTTCAAACCAATGAAATGATTTCCTGATAACCATCCGGGAAAGTCTCTCATTCTGTTGGAATGCTGATGTTTATTTTAGTGTCTGTGAATTCTTATTGGAAATGAGTAAGTTGAAATAAGCAGTTATTTTTTAAGTTCAGAAGCCTACTTTAGTCTCCTGCAATAAACACCTTCCTGAAAGAAATAGTAATTTCCGTCCCAGTGCAATCCTAAACACATTGACCCCCCCCTGTTCTAATTCCACTGAAATCAACGGGCTCAGGAAAGTGTAACTGTGCTTAGGAATGCCCAGCTAATAAACCAGTATCTTAATCCAGGCACCATTCAGTGCCTCCCATATAAGAAGCAACAAGAGGCCTCAACAATATATTCGACATTTAAATTTGATGCTCTGATTGACTGATCTTCAGTTGTAAAATTGAAAGCAGTACTGTGGCACAAACGCTTTAAGTTAGACCACTCTAGGTCAGCTTATTTGGTCAATATTTCTAACCACATTCTTAGGGCAGCTTTTACTTCACTCTAGGGTTGCCAGCCTCCAGGTGGGGCCTGGAGATCTCCCGCTTTTACAACTGATCTCCAGCTGACAGGGATCAGCTCCCCTGGAGAAAATGGCTGCTTTGAAGGGTGGACTCTGTGGCATTGTACCATGCTGAGGTCCCTCCCCTTCTCAAGCCCCGCCTTCTCCTCGATCTTCTCCCAAAGTCTCCAGGTATTTTCCAACCCAGACTTGTCAACCCTACTTCACTCTGATTTCAACCTATGCCAATGGCTGTTTTGACCGGCCGCTATCTCCAACTGCCAATGGACCGGCATGTCTGTACCTGCGGATCACTTATGCAGAGGACTTACATCATTATATCTTAATCTGTCCATTATACACTAACCTTAAGGCTAGATTTCTAGCAGGAATTCTATCAGCCATAAATACATATACTGTAGAAGAGAAGGTTGTATACCTGCTATCTGATAATGATGCATGTGTATCTTAGGCGGTGGTTACACGGCAAGGCAATTGCACTTTGTTCCTGATGTAATTAAAACCGGAATATTTTTTCCTAGTTGGGATGTTCACACATCCTTCCCTGAACCGCAAGCTCACCTTCCCTACCTGCCCACCTCCCCCCCACAGCAACTTTCCAGCCATCGGCCTGTTGAAAAGAAAAGAAAAAGGCACCTTTGAAAGAGTTCTCCTTTCTGCCTGACGCTGCTGGCTAGCTGGGCGCACTCCCTGGTGCCGGGGGCTCCCTCCCTCCTAATGCCACAGCTTTGGGGACTCCTGGGGCGGATGCCAAAGCCCGCTCACCTGACAGCCCAACGCCCAGCTTCCTCCCCCAGAAACTTTCAGCGCTGCCTCCATGCCGGGGGACGGTGGACAGGACTTTTCTCCAAGCAGTATGAGTGCCTGTTTACTCAAGCGCTCCAAGCCGGAAGGTTTTTTTTTAAAAAAAAACAACACACAGAGCAGTCAGATGGCCCTAATCTCAATCATTGTGAAAGATGGCTGTTCAGATGGGCAAAATCGTGCATTCAAAGCACAAGTGCCAGGAAAATACTTGATTTTCCTGGGGGCAGGAAAACCCGGGAGCATTGCGGGAGTGAGCCCGCTTTGGCATGGGAGGCGGATTCGCCTATCTGATCAGCAAACTTAAATGTGGGAGGGAACAGCGGCAAAATCCGATCAAAAGGACCATGTGACCGTGGCCTTATAGAGCCTCTCTTTGCCTTTGCAGCAAAGAAGCTAAAATCTGAGAGGGTAACATTAAGCAGTTACTTGAAACTATAGTTTATTAAATTTTAACTTGTTTTAATCACTTTTAAGCATAAATTTCTGTATTTTAGACTTATGGTTATATTTATTAATGTAATTCATGGTTCTTTTAAACTTATAACGGCCAATGGCTATATGCAATAAACTATTGACTGACTGACTGCTAATAACCCAGTATCACCTTTAACAACCTGTGAGGAGACCCACGGTTATATTAGTTGAGGAAGGACATCTCCAGCTAGAAATCTGTTGATATGAAATACAAGCTCCCATTCTGTAAATGGATACTGTCATGACACAGAACAATTTCCCACAAAATAATTAGATGGTGTGGATCAGACCTTCAGGTGGGGTGGTGCATCCATGGGTTAACTGGTCCTGGGGCAAACCATAGTATTGGAGGCCTTCTCCAACCCACCCCGTACCCCCCAAATGGTGACAGTAGATAACATAGCACATTTACTGTTGATCGGATAAATGTATGGTCTAGTTTCTGTATGTAAGTGCCATCAAGTTGCAACTAACTTACGGTGATCCCAACAAGGGGCTTTCAATGCAAGTGAGAAGCAGAGGTTTTGCCATCCCTCTGTAGAGTCTTCACTGGTGGTCTCCCATCCAAGTACTGACCCTGCTTAGCTTTCAAGGTTTGATGAGATAGGCCTATACCATGCTGCTTTCCCTCCCATTATTTGTTTACTAAATCATTAATTATCATGATGGCTGTTTCACTGGATTGGCAAACAGGACTCCTATTTTACTGCCTGAAGTCACTGCTCTGAAGGTGAAAGGTCAGAGAAGCAGAACCTAGTTTGTGTACTTACGTTTGGCATCAGGAGATCTTAGGTTTGAAACTCTCTTAAAGAAGAGAGAATTTTATTCTTTTTATAAGAAAGGGGAAGGGTAGACAGATGGAGAAAGAAAAGAGTGGAGTGAAATTTTTTCTGTTAGTGAGGGTTAGTTTAGGTTAATAACCAATACCAAGTTTTGGCATCAATCATGGTTAGAAGATCTTCTTTTTAACTAATTCAAAGTCCAAAGTCACTCTGTTAATACAGTTAGTAAAGTCCATTGGGGTTAGTAATTAAACAGCTCCTTCCAGATGCAACACGAACAATCCTCAAAGTATCTTCTTCTTAATTTTCTTCCAGTTATGGATTAAGTCCATTTTAACTTTGAAGTCTTCCGTTCCATCACCCTCCCCCAGTCTGCTGTCTTCTGCACTCCCAATTTTAGGTGCTGCATCTTTCCTGCTGGTGTGTCTCTTCAGGCGTTTCCGTGTTTTAAAAATGGAATCCGTCTTCTTTCTTTTCTTTTTTTCTTAATCATCTGGCCTTCAAGCTTCCAGGGCTCCACAAACTCTTCAGATGAAATTAGATCTCTCGTCTGTCGCCTGCTATGTTCGACATCCCCTTCTACTGGCAGAGTACTTCTTTTTATAAAGGCGGAGTAGGCTTTGGGAGCCTTATCCCCCTCTTCTTTTAACTTTATCGCTTCACTGCCAGTTAGGGGTGCCAAGACATTTGTCAAGGTAAATCCGAGATCTTCTTTCTCTTCCTCTTTAGCGCCCTGGAAACCTGGAATCAAATTCGATTTCTGTTCAATCTCCTTCAACCTACTAGTTGTTTCCAGTATCTGTTTCTGTCGGCTGATGAGAACACTTTCCATTTTAAACAAAGTTTGGTTGATCTTCTGCAATTGTTCCAGCAGGGGGCACAGCATCTCCTTTTTCTGTTGGTTGACAGCAAGCTCTTGGGGGGGCTGTCTGGACCGGAAGTCCCTCCTCTCTTCTCTTCCGGTAGCAGCAGGGCTTTTTCCATTATCGACATTTTGTTTTTTTATTTACTTTTAAAAAGTTCGTGCCGCATCCCCCAGGAAGCTAAGATGGTCACATTCTTCCATGCAGCCCCAACGGTACTTTCACCAACACTTTGTTTTCTTTCTGCCCCCCTTCGCGCTCCCTTTATATAACTTGCTTCTCGAGGGGGTGGGGACTCCTCCCTCCTCCCAACGCTTATCCGCATATAGGGGGCTCCGATTTACGCTTCAAAATAGATCTTCAACTCACGATTCGATGCTACTTCTTCTTTTTATGTTGAACCATAGCGCTGTTTTCACTCCTGGAATTCGGTGGCGCCGCTAAGTCCCATTATGGGCACGCCGCAGCGGGGCCGATTGGGGCAGGGGGAAAGCCTCAATTTCCCGGCTGTCTGCCGGTAAAGAGGCTACTCCCCAAGCGCCCCCGGTTCGGAGCCTTAACCTAAGGCTCACTAGGGTCTTTCGCATAAGCGAAGACCCCCCTGACTGCGCGTGGGCTAACCGCCTCCGGGAGCGTCCCGAGAAGCGGCCGCCATTCGCGACGCCAAAACGAAACCCCGGCGTCAGGAGATCTTGACCTTGTGGAACCGCAGAACAATTTCTCCCCTTCATGCCCTCTGTCTGCATCCCTGGGTCCACCTACTCACCCTACTCTGAATATTACCTAGTGCCACAGGCAGCCATCTTCACTAACCATCAGCTTGAGCCGGCTCAGATTGGTTCATTACAGAAACACACAAAGATGGCTGCCAGCCTTCATAACGCCTTCTGGGCTTTTTTCCTGCTACATAAGGACTACACCTTTGACAAACACCTCCTTGGGATGTCTACAAGAAAAATCTTTATCCTGCCCGGAAGCTCACTGAAATGGAAGTTGTGCACTAAGTTCAACTAGATAATTCCAAAATGGCCCAAGCAAACTCTTCTTTACTGAATATTCATTTCTTTCTGAATTAAAAGACAGAGCTGGCTATGTTTCAGGGCCTTCCAAACTTTTAAAATTTTTAGTTGGACATGCAGTTTTTCTAGCTCACATACATTAGGATTCCAATCTCCAGGTGGGACCTGGGGATCCCTCAGAATTATAGCTTCTTTCTAGACTACAGGGATCAGTCCCCCTGGAGAAAATGGCTGCTTTGGAGGGTGGACTCTATGGCATCGTACCCCACTGAGGTCCCCCCTTCCCCAAACCCTGCCTTCCCTGGGCTTCATCCCTCAAATCTATAGATGCTTTCCACTCCAGACCTGGCACCCTTAATTGGTCTCATGAAAGTACATTGATCCTTACGTATTCGAATCAGCATTTGTATTTTGTATGGACTGTTATAATAGTAAGTTCCATTCTAGTGATCTCCTTCTAAATCCACTGAAGTCAACAGGCTTAGAAAAGTGTACCTCTGCTTATCTACATTTAGAAGAGAAGAAGAAGAGATTGGATTTATACCCCATTCTTCACTACCCAAAGGTGTCTCAGAGTGGCTTACAAACTCCTTTCCCTCCCCCTCCCCACAACAGACGCCCTGTGAGGAAAGTGGGGCTGAGAGAGCTCCTGACAGAAACGGCTCTTTTTTCAAGAACAGCTCTTGTCAGAACTATGGCTTGCCCAAGATCCTCCAGCCAGGTGCAAGTGGAGGAGTGGGGGAATCAAACCCAGTTCTCCCAGATTAGTCCGTGCACTTAACCACTACACCAAACTGGCTCTTGTATATTCTGTAGGGAAACTCACAGAAATAGGCATGTTTGGTGCCCATATTTAGGGGTTTTTTTGTGCTAGAATCAAAACATAAAGATGGTGTGATTTCAACTGGATTGGATCTATACAGGAAACCACATTTTACACGATGTGAGCAAGGCTGATAACAATAGGACATTTTGGAGTACATTAATTCATAGGGCCACCGTCAATCAGAAGTATATGCACAATTTCAACTAGATAATTCCAAGAAGGTCCAAACCAAACCTTTATTTACTGAATGTTAATTTCTTTCAGAATTAAAAGACAGAGCAACCTACAATTCAGGAGCTTCCAAGCTTTTAAAAAATATTCTTTATTTGAACAGCAGGGCTGTTGTTGTTTTTTTAGCTCACAAATGGATGATTGCTCTCACAAGAGTGCATCAATCCTAACATATTCAAATCGGCATTTGTATTTCTTACGGACATCTCCAGAACTTGTATATCTTGTGGTTAATCTACTTTCAGTCCTGTAATGAAGCGCACAGAATATAGGCATGTTCGGCACACATATTTAATGCTTTGAGTTAGCATCGCAACAGAAAAACGGCGTGTATTGCTTGACTCTAATCAGACTCATTTTTATGTGGCTGTTGAAAGCCCTTTTACATTCCTTTCTGTGTCTGGAGGTCTGTGTATAAAACTGATTGGAGAAGGGGGGGAGGGAAAAAAAGCAAAGTGAAGACACCTGCTGGCTTATAACACAAATACTAAAATATCTTAGAGCCTGCTGAAAGGCGAATTGGAACAATATGTCATTACTGAAAGCTCACTTGCAAGTTCTAATGTATTATAATGAAAACAGTATGACAAACCTAATGAGACAGTGAAGATTTGGGTAATTGTTCCTACAATGTATGGTAACTTTTCCAGCCATTATTGGCAAACATAAAACCTAATGAGATTTTATTAATTTAAATGCAGTACATCTGCAAAACATTTCCTTAGCTCCATTCTCCTCTGATAATCTTCCTTCCCACATGGACTTGATCCTTTTAAGTTAATTGTTCTCTGAAGTATTTCTTTCCCCAAAACAAAATCTACAAAAAAAACCTGACTTTGGGGAGAGGCGTTTCTCAAGAATGGGTTGATCATCCCCTTTCTTTGTGCAACTGTGTCACAGAGAGGGTATTATATAGCATGCGTGTCTGCTGTGCTTGTGTGTCATAGAGAAACAAACAAAAAAAAATCTCTACTGGCCCTAGGGATACTAGCCTGCAGGTGGGACATGGGGATACCCTGGAATCACAGCTCATCTCCAGAATACAGAGATTATGGTTTCCTGTCCTGAAAAAACACAAAATGCTCCTGAAAATGTCCCGAAAAACACAAAATGCTCTACATCTTAAAATAGCACTACAGATAAGATAAGAATTTCAACAGCCTATCCATATGCAAAAGAACCTCCTCAAGAAAGCTCCTCCATTAGCATGTCATAGTGTCAGAAAAGATGCCTTTGATGTTTCTCACTGAATCCATTGTTTTATGTTCCCTACCCTGCTTTGCGCTTGCGTAGCTATGCAGGCAGAAACGTGGGAGCTTCTTCCCTGCCGCTTTTCCTTATCACGGTGGCCTTGAATGTAGGCTTTGGACTATTCTTGTTTAGCTGAGAATTTTCCAGTCCTGGGAAGGCAAGGGGAGGGGGGAGTAGTCTCCCGCTCATGAAGTATTTCTCCCGCCGGGAGTTCCCGCGCGAGTGCTCAAGTTTTATTCGCTAGGCGCTTTATTGCATCACACTATAAGTTAGCTTGCTCTGCTTTGCCCCCATTCCTGACAATGACCTCCTACTGTGGGTTTTAGCAAGATAATCCTAATAAAACCTTTCTTTGTGCAAGAATGACTGGATCTACTTGATTTTAAACCTGACAGAAATTGTCAGGAATCACCATCATTCCCTCACCGTCAATTTCCGCCGTCTACCACGATGAGCGGAGCGGGGAAGGGAGCCACGGGCACAGCCCCGTTGATTACTACTTCGGGAGCCTCCGGCGCAGCTCCAGCGATCACTACTGCGGGAGCCACGGGCGCCGTTCCAGTGACTACTGCGTCAGGAGCCACGGTTCCCGTCACTACTGTGGCAGCTCCAGTGGTCACTATCCCGACCACCACCGTTGTTCCGGTGACTACAACTACAGTTTTGGCAGCACCAGCAGTCTACTCAGCAGCCGGGTTGGCTACCCCACCATCGATTGGCACAATTGGAGCCGCGTACACACTCCCGATCTACAGCCCGGCCGGGCCTATACAAAGTCAGGGAGGTGCGGTTCCACGAACCTATGTGCCAGGAGTCCCAACACCCTGGGATAAAGGGGTGACTTATCGCAGATCACGCGATTGGACTAAGAACTTGTTGGACACTACCCAGACCACCTGGACTATGCCGGGAAGCCAGAGCCGGGACAGTCTTTTGGATCCCAGAGGTAGTTTTGGTCTTCCCCAAGGGCGGGTGTCTTGGGGATCCCCCAGAACGGGGTCCAGCCAAGATACTGATGCCCGCATGGACTCTATTCAAGAGGATACCCGACGGCTGGTAAGGGATATGAGCAAACTAATGCAGTCCCTACCCCAGATGATGGACCAAGCCATTCGGGCCCATCCGCTGACACAACCTAGACCGGCACCAGCCGCGGCACCACCATTGATACCGGGACGGCCACCTCCTGCTCCTCCGGGCCCGGGGCCGGGCCAACCAGTACCACCGGGTCCAGGGCCGGGCCAGCCAGCTCCCCAGGGCCAGGGCCGGCCAGCCAGCTCCCCAGGGCCGGCCGGCCAGCCAGCACCAGCCCCACCTCCATTGGTCGTCCCAGCGCCAGGACCTGGGCCAGGGCAACCAGGACCTATCCAGCCGCCAGTTTTACCTCCGCCTCAACCCCCTGCTCCAGCACCCCTCATGCAGCCGGTCCCAGTACCGATCATGGCGCCGGCCCCCCGGTAATCCGCCCCAAGGACATGCTTGAGATCACATTTGATGGAGATCCAGAGACTGTGTCCTTTTTCATTTTGCAAGTTGGAAAATTTGTGCAAAGATGGGGCTATGTATTCCCAGACGAAGAACAACAGGTGGAGTTTATCGCATCCAGGTTCCGGGGGAGTGCGACTAGCTGGTATGTAGCCCTTCATGATCTGGAGGCAGCGGAGTTGGGGAATGTAGATGACTTCATGTGGGCCTTGAGAAATCGTTTTGAGGATCCGGGGCGGCCGAAAAAGCTGAAGCCTTCCTCCGCACATTCAGACAAGGCAAACTCTCAGTGCGGGAGTACTCATGGGAGTTTCAAAGGCACGCCGTGAAAATTCGAGACTGGACAGATGCGGTCTTGGCCCAACAATATCGAATGGGACTAGCCGTAGACGTCCGCAATAATGTCCTCAGCTCTCAGCAACCCCGCACCCTCCAGGGTTGGATGGAGGAAGCCGAGAAGGCCGAAAGTCGCTTACGCATGATGAAACTGGATCTATCTTTGGGTAACAACCGTCCAAGTACTGCGGCAGGCCAGGCCAGACCCAAACCAATGTCCACCCCAAGTGGAATGAGGGATCAGCGTATGCGACAGGGGCTCTGCCTGCGGTGTGGGGAGAAAGGGCATTTCGCTGCAGCCTGCCCGAGAGGGGATCCCAATAGAGCCCCACCACAAGAAGAGCCCAGAAGGTGGACAACCCCTACCCCGAGGAAAGGTACAGCAAAACCACGCAACACGCGGGCTCTTTTTGCCAGCCCCGACCAAGCGGATGCCTTGATGCTAGAGGAGGAGAGCGAGATGCAGGGAAATGAAATGGTCCTGTTTGTGAATGGCGCTACACAGCAGGACCCAGCACCTGAGGCGCCTAAACTGGTGAGCAATTACCCCTCTCTCTTCTTTGTGACTGTTCTGGTGATGAATCTGGTTAGAAGGGTCCCAAATACCTTTTGAAATCTGGACTGATCACAAAAATCTTGAGGTATTGCGAAAACCGCGGAATCTGAATGCTAAACAATTCAGGTGGGCTGAATTTTTTTCCAAATTTCAATTTACCCTTCACCATTTCCCTGGGAAAGCCAATCATCTGGTGGCCGCTCTCTCCCGCCTTCCCCAACATTTTTCTAAGACAGTCGAAGTACGGGAGTCTATGTTCACCCCGGAACAGTTAGTTGGGGCAGTTGTAACCCGGAAAGCCAAGCAAGCACAAACGAACCCCATCCAGACATTGACCTGGGAAAAACAATTTCTATCTGACATCACCCCACAAGAAACAAATGATTTACAAGCCAGAGACGATGTGAATTGTGGTCCGAATGGCTGTTGGTACAGGGGAAATAAAATGTTTGTCCCAGAAGCTACCCGATCCCAAATCTTGCAGACAGTGCATGACTCAAAAGCTGCGGGGCACTTTGGATATGTAAAGTCCTTAAGACTTCTGCAACGTAGCTTCTGGTGGCCCCGAATGAAACAGGAGTTATCCCTCTATATACAATCCTGTCCAACATGCAATCGTTGCAAAGCCAGACCAGGTAAACCTCCAGGTCTCCTGCAACCTCTACCCACCCCAAGCAGACCCTGGGAAGTAATCTCTATGGACTTTATTACTGATCTTCCCCCCTCTAAACAGATGACAGTCATTTGGGTGGTAGTGGATTTATTCTCCAGGTCTCCTGCAACCTCTACCCACCCCAAGCAGACCCTGGGAAGTAATCTCTATGGACTTTATTACTGATCTTCCCCCTCTAAACAGATGACAGTCATTTGGGTGGTAGTGGATTTATTCTCCAAGCAAGCTCACTTTATACCATTCCCCAGTTTGCCAAGAGCCAAAGTCTTGGCCAAAGCATTCCTTCAACACATTGTCAAGTTACATATGTTACTGCTCAAGATAGTCTCCGACAGGGGGTTCCATTTGTTTCCAAATTATGGTCTGAGTTAATGACTCTAATGGGTATTGAACGTGCTCTCAGTACTGCCTATCACCCTGAAACTGATGGGCAAATCGGAGAGAGTAAACCAGACGTTGGAACAATACCTGAGATGTTTTTCTAACTATCAACAAGACAATTGGGTAGATCTACTGCCATTGGCAGAGTTTGCGTACAACAACTCATGGCACGCTTCAACAAAAATGTCCCCATTCAAAGCGGCCATGGGCTATGATAGCCCCCCTCTTCCCTTCTTAAAGCCTGTTGGAAATGGGGGGACAGCCTCAGCATGGTGTAAAACTTTCCGCAATTCTTGGCCCCTGATTGTTGAAACTTTGAATGAGGCCAAGGCACAGTACAAAAAACAGGCAGATAAAAAAAGGACCGGTGGATGGAAACTGCAACCGGGAGACGCTGTCTATCTGTCAACTAAGAACCTAAGGCTAGCGCAGCAATCCAGGAAACTTGCTTGGAAATATATTGGTCCTTTCAAAGTGTTGAGATGTGTAAATCAAGTAACTGTACAACTAGACTTACCTAAATCTCTTAAAGCAATACATCCAATTTTCCATTACAGCCTCCTCAAACCTGCGTTACCCCCGACTAAATGGCAACCTGAGATGTCGGCTCCTCCCCCCTTTGATGGTTGGCGATGAGGAACACTACGAAATTGCTGATATTTTGGACTCTAAGATTCTTCGTGGACAACTCCTGTACCTTGTTCAATGGGTACACTTTGGGCCCCAATACAGGGAATGGGTGAAAGTCTCTGATATCAATGCACCTGATCACCTGAAAGACTTTCACTCACGATACCCTAACAAACCTGGGGGCCCTTGTTCTCTCCTTCCTGAGTGGTGGGTGGGTGGTATTTTGGGAAGGGCAGAATGTCAGAAAAGATGCCTTTGATGTTTCTCACTGAATCCATTGTTTTATGTTCCCTACCCTGCTTTGCGCTTGCGTAGCTATGCAGGCAGAAACGTGGGAGCTTCTTCCCTGCCGCTTTTCCTTATCACGGTGGCCTTGAATGTAGGCTTTGGACTATTCTTGTTTAGCTGAGAATTTTCCAGTCCTGGGAAGGCAAGGGGAGGGGGGAGTAGTCTCCCGCTCATGAAGTATTTCTCCCGCCGGGAGTTCCCGCGCGAGTGCTCAAGTTTTATTCGCTAGGCGCTTTATTGCATCACACTATAAGTTAGCTTGCTCTGCTTGGGGAACTCCTACAAGATCATGACTCAGCCCTACCCCACCTTCCTGAGTAGATATAAATTACCCGCCTACCATTTTTCTTCTCACCTTGGCACAGAGAGTCCTCCATCTTTCTGTGTTATACCTCTGAGGATGCCAGTCACAGCTGCTGGCGAAACATCAGGTCCTACAATGCCAAGACCATGGCCACACGACCCGGAAAATCTACAGCAGCTAATGAACTCCGGCGGTGAAAGCCTTCAGCAACATATTTGTTCCTCTGGACTCTGGAGAAAATAGATGCTTTTGAGGATGGACACTGTGGCATTATACCCAACTGACTTCCCTGTCCTCCGTAGGCTCCACCCCCAAATCTCCAGGAGTTTCCTCACCTGGAGCTGGCAACCCTTCACCCCCATCCACTTCCAGTGGTCAGGGGGACCTGGCAACCTTAAATCGCCCAGACCAAATAATTACTTGCAGTGTTTAGAATAGTACTGCCATTCTACTAGGCAGTTCTTAAAATGCGGAGTCAAATTCCAAAATCCATTCTTCAAGTAATTTTCTCTTCTGCATTTGCCATTTCCCCCTTTCCTCTACTTTTGACCTTGTAGCATGTTTCCAGGATCAGAGACCCTCAGGCAAAGCTATATAATGGACTCCCTCCAGTTAACCTAAAAGAATGACTATGCAATATTTATGAAAATTATGAAGCCATGGGGAAAAAAACCCTTCTCTTTTTTTGTGGAAAAAACCCAAAAACAAACAGAACAAAATGGGAAACGTTGGCTTAGAAAGAATTATGTGAAATGTTTACTTCCTTATCCAACCTCATTTCATTTTACTGCTTAAACAGCATAACATTTATCATTTATCTTACAGGATTATACTATTTTGCACATTTATGAAATTTGAAAGTACAAATGTCCTAGTTTTCTAAGTCAAACTGTAAATATTTAGACACATCACAGCACATTAATTGAAGGCAAGGCAGTCGCACTTAAACAATAACCGTATCCTTGAAAATATGCTGTATATGTCTACAGTATATGCAGGAAGCCTCATTATCTAATTCTTTGCCTACAAAATCTCCATGCTATGTATTTTGTAGGCATAAAATCTCACTTAAAAGAATCTCACATCCACAAAGACAGACTCTTTTCTCCCTAAAAATCCCCGCCCCCCAATTTCTCCCTAAAATTTCCTGTTTTCCCACTGGAGAAACTGACGAGATCCTTGGGGGGAAACTTCCCCTTTTTAATTCTGCCCCCCTCCCGGCTACGACATCTTTTCTGAAGATTCAGAATCTGAAGTTACAAATTCTGTAGGTGATTTTAGTGACCAAGAAAGTACATATGAAACTTCAGTTCTTCATCTGTGCTCTTCAGGAATCAAAAATGAGTTATCTGTGAGGAAATAACACTTTGTGATAATTACTCCTCTTTTAAAATTGAAAAGACCCACGAGTGTCTTCTGACAACTGAGGCCCAGATAAAATAATCAATAAAACAGGATGGCCCAAGAATTTTTGATGACCTAGATGCCAAAGCCTCTGTCCACCCTCTTTACCCCCCCCGTGACTCTGTAAGGCCAGTCAGACCACCCCCTGTGACTTGGGGAGGTGGGAGGTGAACCTGTTACCCATGTTCCTTGCCTCTAGGACTCAGGGAGGTGGGAGACAAGCATGCCAATACCTCTGTGTACCCCCTGCACCTCAGGGCTTCATCCCCATGCCTTGAGGAGGTGAGCATGTCACCTGCACTCCTTGCCCCAACTATGGGGTAGAGAAGGAGGAAGACGGCCCACCACTCTCCCCCAAACAGAGGAAGGGAAGAAGTAGGCTCTCAGCGGACACGATGCCATGGGTGGGTGAGGGGCAGTGACAGGGCTGGTTGGGGCCCCTCCACCTTTGATGCCCTGGGCAATCACCTTGGTGTACTTACAAGCTTTCTACAGCTTTCCTTTTTTGGTCCAGTATCAACTTATTGTTTGTTATGTAATGTTGTAACATGTGTCTATCTGTACCTCGGATTGTTTGACCTCTGAAGAAGGCCCCCAGGGGGCGGAAACACGTCAGGTCACTTATATTGGCCCTTTTGTTTAGGTCACTTTTACGTTATAACGAGGCTTTCATTGGGCCGGCACATGGTTTTAACGATCTTTCTAATAAATACATGTGTTTTTGTAATTAATTATTATCCACTAGGTTTTTAATATTGGCCTTTTATCAGGCTTCTTTTTTACCCTTGTGGTTCTTGATTCCACGTATTGGGTCGTTTGTTTTCCCCTCCCCGTGTCTTACTGTACTTAGTGGATGGACCAGCCCTGTTGCTACCAAGCAGCTGGAATGTTTGCTGAACAAGTTTATAGTCTCCACCCCTCCAAATTACGCATGTGCACAAACACTGCTGCTCCTCACAAATCAGGACTGGCAGTCATTAACTTCACTAAGAACTTCTTAGATAAACACTGAATGCTAGGATTTGATGGCTGATTGATATGATTTGTGACAGGGTTTGTTGTTGTTCAGTTGTACAGTTGAGTCTGACTCTTCGCGACCCCATGGATTACATCACACCAGGCCCTCCTGTCTTCCACTGTCTTCTGGAGTTTGTTCAATTTCATGCTCGTTGCATCAGTAGCACTGTCTAACCACCTCATCCTTTGCCATCCCTTTCTTCTGTTACCTTCAGTCTTTCCCAGCATCAGTGAGTGCTCCCTTCTCATTTGGTGGCCAAAGTATTTGAGCTTCAGCTTCAGTCTCTGGCCTTCCAGGGAACAGTCAGGTTTGGTTTCCTTTAGGATTGGCAGAGTTAGCTGTCTATAAACAGCTGTCTACTAAATAAAGTCGTGGCACAGCAATGGAGGGGAAGTAGAGCTCAGGAGTACCTGCATGTGTGAGAAGCCATTTGTGCTGAACAGCAGTGTTAGGAAGGAATATGAAGAAACAATCTGCCAAACAGCCAAAACTGGGTCAACAAACAGATGGAAGGACCACTGAAAAATCATCTCCCTATCTGTGATTGGTGAACGTGAAGTGAGCTGAAACAGTGGACTTTCAAGCTCCTCTAGAAATAACTCTCATTAGAGAGCCAGTTTGGTGTAGTGGTTAAGTGTGTGGATTCTAATTTAAAAGAACCGGGTTTGATTCCCCACTCCTCCACTTGCAGCTGCTGGATGACTTTGGGCAAGCCATAGTTCTGTCAGAGCTGTTCTCACAAGGACAGTTCTGAAAAGAGCTCTCTCAGCTCCATCTACCTCACAGGGTGTCTGTTGTGGGGAGGGGAAAGGAGAGGAGTTTGTAAGCTGCTCTGAGACTCCAAGTGAAGGGCAGGCTATAAATCCAATCTCCTCCTCCTCCTCCCTCTCCTTCTCCCACTCTTCCTCCTCCTCCTATGTTGGTTTCTGTGTGAAATGAATACTTTATGTGAGAGAGCATTCAGCCCCGAAGTGGGCTGATTCCAAGATGACTAAGCTGTGTGCCCTTTCTAATCATGCAAAATGGCACTGAGGGACAAGCCAAGCAGTGAAGAACATCATCTGATCAGTGTCTTTGCTGATGTGTAGTGGATTCTATGACAGATGATTCACAATGGCCACTTAATGCTGGTGGTGGTAGAAAATGCTATCATGTTGCAGCTGATTTATGCTGACCCTGTAGGGTTTTGGGGGCAAGAGACATTCAGAGGTGGTTGGCCATCGCCTGCCCCTGTGCAGCAAAACCTGGACTTCCTTGGTGGTCTCCCATCCAAATACTAACCAAGGCTGACCCTGTTTAGCTTCCGAGATCTGCTGAGATTGGGCTAGACTGAACCATCCAGGTCAGGGCCATTTCACACTAGTAGAATAATTTATAGTGATTCTCACCTGGGGTATAATCATCATGTGATTAACACTGAGCAAGTACCTTACAGCCATTGCAAAAAATGGAGTAGGATCCTAAAGAGCCAGGGTTGAACCCCCAGGCTGCCATGAAACTTATGGGTGACTTTAGACCAGTCACTCTCTCTCCCAACCTTACTTAAGAAGGATAATGTAGAAACAACTGTGCCACCCTAAACTCTTTGGAAAAGACTTGGGGATAGTTTCAGAGGATAGCTGTGTTGGTCTTCAGTAGAACAGGCTGCAGTCAGACAACAGGCTTTGCATGGTCTGTTTACGCCTCTAATTTATCCGGTGCTATTTTTCCTGAGAGTTTCATCCAAACATGCCACCATTATCCCACCTCATGGTGCACTCACCCCGTTCAAATTTCTACTGTGCAGCTGGCCCATAGCTAACGTGGGGCCCATGGGGCCTGGCCCCCTAGTGTTTCTTTTGGACCCCCTCCTTGCCTCCAAAGTGCCCCAACTTGCCATGAGCATTGTGCTTTGATTTAATTAGCTGGTGAGCCCTCCTTGAGGCACCCTCCCCCAAAATCCCCTAGCTATGGGGCTGCTATGAAGAAACCACAGAGTGGACACTCGGGCAGCATTTTTGTTTTGTTTTTTTTGCTTTATTTTCAGGGTATGTGCAGAAGTGCTTATTTAAAGCACCACTCCTTTTTGACAGGTCCACGATCCTTCTACCGAGAAGTGTGCTCCCATTGATCCCAAGGCTACTGCAGCTTTCCACCAGAAATGGCCCACTTTCCCACCCAATCTAGGTTGCATTCTTGCTCATATTTGAATCTTGTCTTTTAAACTTGGTCAACATAGGGAAAAAAATGAATTCTCTGGAGAATTGTGTTGGACTTCTCAAGCTTTCCCTGCAAATGACTTTGATGCTCCTGCAGCATCAGCACCAGAGATTAACCCTTGTCAGAACCAGGAGCGTGATTCTCCAGCAACGCTACCTGGTTTGCCGGAGAGTGTGAGAAAAAAATTTTCTGGCCACGCCACATCATGAACACCAGCCATTGAAAGTTTTGAAGTGTTCCCACCAGAAGAACACTATGACGTAGCTTGGAGTGTAGTTCCAGCGGCAGAATCATGGCCACTGATATGGGATCATTATTAGGGACTATTTACAATGCTATCCCACCCCCAAAAATGGAACAGAGGGTCTTTTCTATTACAATTTATCACTTAAAAGTAACTCCTCTGGGGCTCTCGATCATGACAGGCTACTTGGGTGCAGAAATGCACAGGCAGAGATTAACAAGCCTGGCACAAGGATGTGGTTCTGTGCACATTTCTGATTTTTTAAAAGCATGAAAATGGAATGGAAGTTTCAGACTTCCAAAATGGCTTGAGCTCGCAAGAGAGAGTTCAGACACCCAGAAATGTGCAGTGAAACTATTTAAATCCATAATTCTTGGATGTTCCCCAGTGTTGGAGAGCATACACTTGGAGAAGAGTGAGAACAGGGAGCCGACGACTGCCTAATGGCGTAGGGATGATGCTGTTTGAACGTGCATTCCAAATCTGGAAGGGAACAGCATCGACACCAGATCAAACAGCTCATCTGACCACAGCCTAAGATTCAAGTCTAGTAGTATCTTAAAGGTGGGGCTGTGGTGGCTTAGAGGTTAAGACACTGACTGCAGGCAGGAAGGTCTATAGTTCGGCAGTTCGAGACCCTAGTGCCATGTGATGGCGTGAGCTCCCATCTCTGGCCCCAGCTCCTGCCAACCTAGCAGTTCGAAAGCAAGAAATTGCAAGTAGATAGTGCTTCGTTGGGAAAGTAACAGCATTCCATGTGCCTCGGTGTTTAGTCATGCTGGCCACATGACTACGGAAATTTCTTCAGACAGAGCTGGCTTTCCGACTTGGAAATGGAGACATGCACCACCTCCTAGATCCAGATCTGACTGGCTTTCAAGCAAGGGAAACCTTTACCTTTAGTACCTTAGAGACCAACAAGAGTTTCAGGGTATAAGCTTCCAAGAGTCGAATGCTTATATTGTGGCCCTGACCCCAACATCGGCACTAACTGAACAACTAACAGCCTGGCAAGAACCCGGAGTACGGTGGTAGCTGACCCACCTGGATGTTGAGAGAACGCCGCCATCTTTCATTCATATTTATGTTCCTTAAAATCTAAATTTTATATGCTGTGTTTTTACTATAACGTCCGTGTCTTAACATCTCTTGTTGTTTTAATATTTATATATATTCTGCAAGCCGCCCTGAGCCTGCCATGGTGGGGAAGGCAGGATACAGATTAAACCAATAAAATAATAAATAAATTATACTCTGAAACTCTTGTTGGTTTCTAAGGTGCTACAGGACTTGAATCTAACTTTTTACTGTTAGATCCTAACAGTGGCTCAAGTGGTTAAGACACTGAACTGCAGGCTGTGGAAGGTCAGTAGTTCAGCAGTTCAAGACCCGAGAGTGCCGCATGACGGGGTGAGCTCCTGTCTCTAGTTCCAGCTCCTGCCAACCTAGCAGTTCGAAAGCAAGAAATTACAAGTAGATAAATAGGTACCACTTTGGTGGGAAGGTAACAGCGTTCTGTGCACCTTGGTGTTTAGTCATGCCGGCCACATGACCATGGAAACGTCTTTGGACAGCGCTGGCTCTTTGGCTTTGAAACGGAGATGAGCACCGCAACCCTAGAGTCGGATTCGACTGGCTTTCAAGCAAGGGAACCTTTACCTTTTACCTACTGCAGACCAACACGGCCACCCTCTGAAACTATCTTCATGGAAGGCACAATGTTCAGCTGTACGGAGTAGAAAACCATCAGCCTCGTGGAAGGTGCCTGACAAGGGGAGCTTTGACTCTTTAAAGGTTATACCCTGAAATGCTTGTTGATCTCTAAGGTACTACTGGGTTCAGATTCTTTGGGCAATGTGTCTCTTGCAAGCAGGGCTCTTTTTGTAGCAGGAACTCCTTGGCATATTAGGCGACACGCCCCTAATGTGGCCAATCCTCCCAGAGCTTACAGTAGCCCCTGTAAGAAGAGCTCTGTAAGCTCTTGGAGGATTGGCTACATTAGGGGTGTGTTGCCTAATATGCAAAAGAGTTCCCGCTACAAAAAGAGCCCTGCTTGCAAGTAACTATTTAGTTAGCACAGTAGGTCTTGGGATATCAGAAAATGTAGTGGGCTGCAGGCTCTGCTGGGCTCCAGGAGTGTGCATCAGGAGAATAACTGATCTCAATCTGAATGAGAAAGCATGGAGGAAGAATTCTTCCCCATGTGCTCACGTGCATGTCCTGCAAAAGAGAAGGTCCTTAAAAATGGGGACCTTTTCTCAACCCAAGTGAGGGAGCGTACGGAGGGAAGAAGTTGTGGGTGGGAATGTGTTTCCACCAGGGCTCTTTTTGTAGCAGGAGCTCCTTTGCATGTTAGGCGACACACCCCTAATGTAGCCAATCCTCCAAGAACTTACAGAGTTCTTCTTACAGGGGCTACTGTAAGCTCTTGGGTGTGTCACCTAATATGCAAAGGAGTTCCTGCTGCAAAAAGAGCCCTGGGAAATCATTGTGAGTGTCACACCCAAATATAGCAATGACTTTTGAATACAGGGCAGATGATATTAGAGAATCCGAACAAAACATTAAACAAACCTGATGAACCTGAACCTGAATCCAGTTTCTCTGCCCAGTGTCACAGGGAGGAGGTATTGCTGGCCATTCTGCTCTGGGCAGCAATAACAGTCAAGGAAACAGCAGCTGGCCAGACAAATATGCTCCAGTGGAAATTTGCATCTGATGTTACTAGGATAGTACTTGCTTGAGACAAATAGCAAGATCCTGCCATGTCAGCTTTGGGCATTGTGCTCTATGCACCATTCTGTGACTGGGGCCAGAAAGCCAAATCTAACCCTTTGAACTGAAATCTTTTTGAAGATAGCTGTTATGAGCTTTCCATTAAACTCGACCCTGTTCAGTCCTCTGATTTAATTTGTATGCACTCTTATTACACAGGGCTTGTGTTGCCAACAACTGCACATATGCATCCATCAGCAAAACACCCCAACTCATAATGGCTATATTCTACTGGCTGACATTCAAGCATTCGGTTACTTGATCATACTAGTGCATTGGCAAAAAATGTCGATAGTTTTGACCCTTTGGAAAGGCATTTGCTGAATTTTTTAAAAATCAAAACAGTGAAAGTCACTGTTACTTTCGACCATTTTATTGTAGCCTTTTAATTTTATTACTTCCTTCTAATGTGCCCACTGTTTTTGTCTTGACCCCAGAGCATTATCCCATTAAGACTGATTTCTTTTCTACATTTGCTTGAGACTCTCCATGGGCCAAACTAATAAGGTAATAGGAGATACTTGAATGTCCTGTTAGGACTGAAACTACCTACAGGGATGTTGTTCCGTCCACTCCCAACCACCGATCCCTCTAAGCTGAGTTAGTGTGAGCTAGCTCACCGTTTGTTAGCCTCTGGCTCACACATTTTTGCCTTAGCTCAGGAAGGATGGCTCCAGAGCAAACGGATTTATGCAGTAGCCAAATTGCTCGCTCACAACTTTAATGCCAGTCGCTCACAAAGTAGAATTTTTGCTCACAAGACTCCATGGCTTAGAGGGAACATTACTCCCAACACTGGGAAGTTGGAACCCTGAGCCACCTCCCTAAAACTTGGCAAAACCACTACAACACTTTACCCTGAGTTCAAGGTGATTCCTGCTCATACGGTAACCAGACTAGATATTAGGAAACACCTTTTTTATATATAGTAAGAGCTGTGCAACAGTGGAACCAGCTGCCTAGGGAGGTGGTGAGCTCCCTCTCACTGGCAATCTTTAAGCAGTGGCTGGACAAACACTTGTCGGGGATGCTCTGGACTGATCCTGCAATGTGCAGGGGGTTAGACTAGATGGCCGGTATGGCCCCTTCCAACTCTGATATTCTATGATTCTATAAAGATGTTTTACTTCTAAGAAAGCAAGCAAGCAAGCAAGCAAGCAAGAAAGTTAAAATTCCAGTACATTCTGTATTAGGTCCAAGAGCGACAAAAATAACGTAACTATCTCACTACATAACACAGAATACCTGCAGTGCAGATGGTAAATCTTCTTTAAACAATCTGATAATACTGAACAGGAGAATAATCCAGATTATGGCACAACGCAGCACACCAGTTTAAACATCAGGCGCAGATGTCTGGTAGACAGGCAAAGGGAAAGAGAGAGGGATACCACCCTGAGCCCCCATACCCAATTACAGTGTTTGGCCTACAGCATCAGATGATACAGTTCAACCAATGACATCCTTCCCCTTTAGGAATCTTCCAGAAAATACTTGTGCCTACTCCTCCTCCTCCTCCACCCCCTACCCTTTAAGTGCAGTAGTGGTTTTCAAAAAATGACTCCTAATTAACACATTCCATTGCTGGATCTTGGGGAGAGATAAGAGCCTCTGAATCCCAAGCCAGATGCACCTGCTCGGCCTGACCGGGCCTTCTAATGCTCAAGTTAACTCTGAGGTAAAATGAGGGCACAATTGCATCATAGCTTCCTCCGCCCTTTTGTTGGGGAGCTTCAGCAGTCCCTGACTCAATTTCCCCCTGCACCATTTTTCCGAACCCTAATAATATCCCAGAACGATTATTTGCCCATACTGGGAAAACAGGGAAAACAGACAGCCTCTTACAGGCAACTGTGTGTTTCCTCCAACACCACAAAAGATGGCTTGTGGTGGGGAGGGCTTAAGTTTAGGGATGCAGCATTGGAAGAAGGAGGAGGAGGAGGAGGAGGAGGAGGAGGAGATTGGATCTATACCCCACCCTCCATTTGGAGTCTCAGAGTGGTTTACAAACTCCTTTCTCTTCCTCTCCCCACAACAGACACCCTGTGAGGTAAGTGGGGCTGAGAGAGCTCTTTCCAGAACTGTCCTTGAGAGAACAACTCTGACAGAACTATGGTTTGCCCAAGGTCATCCAGCAGCTGCAAGTGGAGGAGTGGGGAATCAAACCTGGTTCTCCCAGATTAGAATCTGCACAGTTAACCACTACACCAAACTGGTTCTCTTTGTTGGAATGGCCCAACCATGACAAGGTAAAAAGAATTAGCCCCCCTCCTCAGTTTTGATCTGAATTACTTCATTATCCTTGTAGCTGCTGTTTCCAATTAATAACACTCAGGAGATCCACCAACAACCATCTTGGTGGCTTTGACCTTCACAATTTCTGCAGCTGGGCCAATACTGAAAACCATGGTGATTAGCAGCATTTTGGATTCAGATCTCTACCCAAAATCAACCGGGTCAGAGTCTGAAAAACTCACACTTATAGCCCATGACCTGCTCATGAATCCAAGTGAAGAAGGAGAGCCACAGGCAGAGAGACAAATGAAGAAAAGCAGAGACAACAAAAAGGCCAACTTTGTTGGACTGGCCCAACCATGATGGGGTAAAAGCATCTATGATGACTGGGCTCTGTACATCAAAGAGCTACTTTGGCAATGGTCTCAAGTTGTCCAATCATAAGCTGACCTTGCATGGAATCAATGGAATTCACACAAAGGAAGTTCACCTGACAATTGTGTCCACATGGAAGTTCGGACCATGCAAGCCATCTGTATTGAGTTTTTCAGTCCAGGGAACGGCACACGGCAGCTCCTTTTATGTATCCTTCTGCATTGGGACAATTGTCTAGCAGAACAGGCCATTCAGCTGACCTTTCCCCCCTCCCTTAAACCAGTATGTACATATGTCCTGTCAGGGCCTGCTCAAGGGTTTTCTGAACCCTAGGCGAGAATACCTTCTGGTGCCCCCCCTCCCCCGTGTGCCCACCAATTACAGGGTGGTTGCAAGGTCCCCTCCCTGTGCACCCCCTCGGCAAAGCATTACTGCAGGAGGTGCAACCAATTTCAACGCAAGTGAGAAGCAGAGGAGTTTTGCCATTGCCTTCCTCTGCAGTGTCTTCCTTGGTGGTCTCCCATCCAACTACCAACCCTGCTTAGCATCTGAGACCTGACAAGATCAGGTTATCTCATGCCACCTTATGTGTGTGTGAAATGTGCTTTCAAATTGCAGCTAACTTATAGTGACCCTGGCATAAGGTTTTCAAGGCAAATGGAGAAGCAGTGGTGGCTTGCCATTGCCTCCCTCTACAGAGCCTTCCTTTGGTGGTCTCCCATCCAAACACCAAACACTAAAGCATCTGAGATTTTATGAGATTAGGCTATGCCATACCGCCTTCCCTCCCCCTTAAACCAGTAGACTCTTTCAAAAATTGTAAAAAACTATTAGCTCCATGACAAACTAGGTTGTTCATTAAATGTTCATCTAAAGAACATTTTGGTAAATAGGTTGGTCTTGGCACAATCAGCATCTAATTTATGATAGGATATTCCTGCACTCTGGCTAATATTCATTCAGGGAACATTTCTAAGAGCACACTCAAGCAGTGAACATTTATTTGTAGTTCATTCCCCCCCCCCCGGATCAACATGTCATAAAAGTTTGACAGGGAAGAGCTTTGACTTTGCAGTCCAAGATGAAAGAACCTTTCTAAATGAATTCACCCATAAGACAGCCGTTCCACGGTGCTAAAAGCAACAGAGCTGTCAGAAAGTTCAAAAAGTTCATTGGCTGCCCTCCCAATAGCTAGAAAGTGATCCTATCCGCTTTTCTGTCATGTTCGGCAAGTTGAATTTATGGTACATCCAAATGACAACCCAGACAGAGTTAAGGACATTTAATTTCCACTGATTTCAGGGCGAAAGACTAGAGCACAGGCTTTGGTCAATGGTGCTTAAAAAGATCTCTTAGGTCTTTTTTTTTGCTGTCAAATCACAGCTGATTTATGGTGACCCTGTAGGATTTTTTTAAGGCAAGAGACTTTCAGAGATGGCTTGATATTGCCTGCCTCCATGTTACAGTCCTGGTATTCCTTGGAGATCTCCCATCCAAATACTAGCCAGGGACATCCCTACTCAGCTTCCGAGATCTGAAGAGACTGGGATAGCCTGGGCTATTCAGGTCAGGGCTCTATCTGTCTAGTACATATTTATCCTGCTTTTCTTCTCAAAAGCTCAGGGTGTTGTTTATGGTTCTTTCACCCCCATTTTATCCCCACAGAAACCCTGTGAGGTAAACTAAGCTGGCAGATTGTAACAAGACCAAGGTCATCCTGCAGGTGTATGGGGAATGGAACCAGGGTCTAGTACTCAAATCAGTACACTGTACTGATTTTTTAACCTTACAGATCTTAACTAGGAGTGTGCATTTGGCAAAGCCAAATTGAATAAATACCCGAAAATACCGATATTCAGCTGAATCAGATTCTCCAATATGATTCAGCTATCTGATTAGGTGCTCCTGAATAATAATAATAATAATAATAAAAAACAATTATTCAGCTTTTATTCAGTCCCTTCCCCGAATCAGGGAGGGAAGGGGAAACAGATCAGAGGGGCTTCATTGAATACCTCCCTGATATGTCTTTGCTTCCCCAGCTGGCCTGCCAGGCCTGCCAGGGCAGCCAGCTGGGGAAGAGAAGGGGAGGCATCTTTAAAAGCCTCCCTGATTTGTCTTTGCTTCTCCTAGTCAGCCTGCTACCACGGGCAGACTGGGAAAGCAAAGGGGAGGGAGAGCGGGTCAGTTTCACCCACCTCCACTTGAAAATGGAGGTAAGTGAAACTGACCTGCTCTACCTCCATTCTCTTCCTCATCCAGCCTGCTGGGCAGGATGGTTGGGGAAGGGAAGGCAGCAGGGCCATGGTTGGGAGAGGAAGGGGGAGGCATTTATATGCCACCCCTCTTTTGTTCTTCAGGAAAAAAGGAATCATTTAAAGATGCCTCCTCCATCTTGCTTTGCTTCCCCAGCCAGCCTACCAAGGTGGACCAACTGGGAAAGAAAAGGAAAAAAAAGATGGGGAGGCATCTTTAATTACCTCTCCTTCACTTCCCCAGCCAGCCTGACAAGGTGCACTGGTTGAGGAAACAAAGGGGAGGCTCTTAAAGATGCTTCTCCCACCATTTTTGATTCCCCAGCCAGCTGACCTTGGAAGGCTGGCTGAAGAAGCAAAGAAAGGTCAGGGAGGCATCTTTAAAAGTCTCCCCTTCCCTTCCCCAGCTGGCCTGGGGGCATAGGATACAATAGATCATGCCGCTAGTGCGCCACAGCGGCAGCATGATCATTCCATTGTACCCTATGGGGCCATAGGATGCAATGGACGATCATGCCTGCAGTGGCACAACTCTAGAGACAAGGGGTTTAAACTGTAAACCCTTTCTCTCTTCACTTTCCCCGCCAGCCCACCTTGGCAGGTTGGCTGGGGAAGGGAAGGGGAGGCTTTTAAAGCTGCCCCCCCCCCTTTTGCAGGCCAGCTGGGGAAGCAAAGGAAGATTGGGGAGGTATCTTTACTTCCCCAGCCAGTGCACCTCGGCAGGCTGGCTGGGAAAGCAAAGGGGAGGCATTTAAAGTTTGCTCCCCAATTTCTCTTCGCTTCTCCAGCTGGCACCAACTGGGGAAGTGAATGGGTGAGAGAGCAGGTCAATTTCACTCCCCCTCCACTTGGAAGCAGAGGGGCAGTGAAACTGACACAGTTCCAGTTGCAGCCAAATATTTTCAGCAATGCCAAGTATTTCCTGAATCCCAGTATAATACCGATACTGGGATTTGAGAGTATCGACATTTACCGATACTTTTCAGGATTGGTTTACCCAAACCGAAAAATACCAATTTTTTTTCCCCTGTGCACACCCCTAATCTTAACTTCAGAGAAATTAAGATGAATTAGTAAATTAATTTAAGGGCTTGGTCATCTTTAAGGCTTTTCAGCCATGTTTTAATTTCTTTCACCTCTTTTTAAAACATTTTGCTTGACGTGAAGGGTGACAGGGAATTGGCTGAATTGATGCTAAAATGGGTTGAATGGGAAGGGGTCCAATTGAACAGACCAGTGGTTGAGTTCCCTTTATTCAATGATGCACCATTGGACAGCACCTCTAACAGAACTTGAGGTTAACTGAGACAAGCTTCAAAACACAGGGACTTTCACAGTACTCAGTTACATAGTATTCAACATTCTGCAGCCAAAATCCTCTATCATCATAAGCCAACTCAATACTGCAGCATTTCTGAACCAATCACTGCTAACACTGCCAATTTGTTAAACTCCTTACTTATGCTACTTACAAGAAAACTACTAAAACTCCTTACTTACGTGACTTACAAGAATACTACCAACCTTGACTTATTTTACACTAATAGCATACTTACAGAATCACTTACACTGCTCTTCACCCTAAGTGGCTATCTCTGCATGGCTCACACCTTTCTCCTTCAAGGGATATTCCAAGCCAGCTAAGAATCAAAGCACACACACAATAATAAAATACTAATAAATATTAATTCAGATGGGTAGCCACCAGCCGTGTTGGTCTGAAGCAACAGAATGAAGTTTGAGTCCAGTGGTACCTTTAAGACCAACAAAGTTTTATTCTGGGTATAAGCTTTTGTGTGCATGTCCACTTCTTCAGATGCATAGAAGTCACCAACTATTACATATTGGTAGAGGGTGAGGAGGGTTTTGCCAGGTAGGGCTAATTAGAGTCAAGACGCATAAGTAACTGAGCAATAAATACAGCTAAAATTGGATTAAGGCAGTTGGAAAGACCTGTGAATAGTGGCAGATTAACATACAGTGCAATAAAGAATTAGCAAACATTTGAGAACTGAATGACATTAGCATGTATAGTGAGATTAAAAAAAACCTGATATCTCTGTTAAGCCCTGGGGGTTCCATTGTCCTGAGTGTTGTAATAATTTATAATTTAGCAATCTCCCATTCTAGTCGGTTTCTGACATTCCTTTGCAATAAAACAGCTACTTTGAGGCCCCCCATTGAATGTCCTGGAAAGCTGAAGTGTTCTCCTACAGGTTTCTCAGTTTTGTGATTCTTGATGTCAGATTTGCGTCCAGTTATCCTTTGGTGTAGGGTTTGACCTGTTTGCCCTATGCTGAGAACTGAAGGGCGTTTTGTCATTTAATGGCATATACATTGTTAGCAGATGAGCAAGTGAATGAGCCTGAGATGGTGTAGTTGATGTTGTTAGGACCCTTCCCACCCTCTAACTATGTGTAATGGTTGGTGACTTCTGTTTCAGTGTATCTGAAGAAGTGTCCATTCACAAGAAAGCCCATACCCAGATTAAACTCGGTTGCTCTTAAAGGTGCCACTGGACTCAAACTTTGTTCTAACAAATATTAAAACACTGTTACACAATCCCACACACTATTAGCTTCATTTAAGTCCAATTGACTCAGATGTGCCTAAGGCTTGGATCCACATATAACAGAGCATGACAAACTGTGCAATCACCTGGAGTCTCCTCACTGCCAAGGGCAACACCACCGCTGCCACCACCACCACCACCACTACTACTGTTGTTGCTATTATTATTATTATTGTTATTGTTGTTATTATTGTTATTGTTGTTGTTGTTATTCTTATTATTATTATTATTATTCTGAATCAATCATCTCTGCTATTGCAGGGCTCTGGGCAATGTACAACAATGAATAAAAACATTGCTATAAAAAATAAAATACATTAATACCAGTAGATAAAATTCCAGATGGTGAACTAAATCCCCCCCACACACCAATTCTGGGCTGCCTGGCCATCTTGTGGCCAGAGGAGGAGGGAGAACAAAATGATATGGAGAGCATAAAATCACGGATGGCTTCACCTTCACTGCTTTAGCCCTATCAATGCCCACATTCATCAAATGCTAGACTCAACAGGCAGTGTGCTGTGGAATTCTCCCCACCCACCGTGCACCCAGCTTCCCTAGAATCATAGAATCACAGAGTCGGAAGGGGCCATACAGGCCATCTAATCCAACCTCCTGCTCAATGCAGGATAAGCCTAGAGCATCCCTGAAAAGTGTTTGTCATCATCTATTGTCTGGAAGACATAATTAGAATGTATGTGCATCTCTCTCTCTCTCTCTCTTTCTCTCCATGAGTAGGCCTGTTAATGTGCAGTCCTCACCTCTCAACATCCCATTGGGTCATATTACAGACTGGACCAGATGCCGCTTACCATTTGCTCGAGGAACTCTGATCTTTTCTATCTTTCCTTCCAGTGTCTTCTGACATTAGAAAAATTGATTCCCAGGCTTGGGAGATTCCTGTGGGTTAAATAGCCACGTTAGTTAGGAAGTTTCAGGGGGCAATTGTGTTGGTCTGCAGTTGAAAAGCTAGATTCTACTAGCTGAACTAGAATTCAGCAGGTTGGGGGGTTCACACGAGGAGGGGGAAGGTGAGGAAATCACCCCAATCAGCCCTCGTCTGCAAGCTCCAGCTCTGCTAATGAAGGAAGGAAGAGGGCAGTTTTGTCCTCTTTGGCCCAATCTGCATCTAGCATTTGCTCCGCTGTTTTACCAAAGCCACACTGGAACAGAAAAAGATGCGGCTCAAAACCACATTCAGATACCCCAGGCCAACATTGTACTGACTTCAGAGTCACCTCTGAATGGCCATAAAACAGTCATAAATCTATGCAGATGACTACCATAAAACCGAGAGATCAAACGAAGTGAAAGCGGCATGCAGTCTGGACACTGCCATAAAATCCAACAATCAGTCAAAGCGGAAGCGGCATGCAGTGTAGAGGGGAATTTCTGTTCCAACGTGGGTTTGGTAAAACAGTGCAGCAAACACTAGATGCCGATTGGGCCTTTCCCTTCATCACTGGAGCCCCCAACTTTACAGCTATTCCATAAGGTCACCCAGCAAGCTTAGGAATCAGCTTTTGGGGGGTCAGAAGAGAACGTTGGGGGAACGTGGGAGATATCTGTGACCCTCCAGGCCTTCTGCTGATGGATCATTTATTTTATTTTATTTATTTATTTATTTTGAGATTTATACCCCGCCCTATCCGATAGCTCAGGGCGGCTAACAAGCGGCCAAGCCGAGTTTCAGGACTAAAACAATAAACAATATTACATACAGTAAAAAAAATTCAATACAACAGTAAAATTCAGTACAACAATAAAATTCATATGAAACCAAGATGCACGATATCCCACATTGGCGGCGAATTTCTTAATTTAATGGGCACCAGGAGTAGTATATCCCAGCTCACGGGCGGCATCTATCCCTCCAGATAATGGGGCAGATGGATGATAGGCTCTCAATGATGGAATGATAGCGGCGGCGGCTCCTCCTCAAAGGCCTGGCAGAAGAGCTCTGTCTTGCAGGCCCTGTGGAACTGCACTAGGTCCCGCAGGGCCCGGATCTCCTCTGGGAGCTCATTCCACCAGGTGGGAGCCGCCGCTGAGAACGCCCTAGCCTTGGTTTGGGCAAGCTTCACACTTCGAGGGCCTGGTACTTCCAGGCAATGGCTATTCCCCAATCCCCGATCATCAAATTCATTCCATTGATTGGGGCGACAGGCAGTGGCTTGCTGGAAGAAACTCTGCTTTGCGTGCACAAGGCCCCAGGTTCAATCCCAGGCTTCTCCAGTTGGAAGGATAGCATGTGATGTCAAAGATCTGTGATGCTGAAGAGCCACTGCCAGTCCAAGTAGACAATACTGACCTTGAAGGACCATAGTCTAATTCAGTATGAGTCAACTTCACATGGTTTTAAACACTCCCGTCTTTCCAAAAAAAGATTGACATGCAACATGGGATACCATGCAGCATGGAGTTGGGCAGGCTGCTCTTGAAGGAAAAACATGCTCAGAGGGCCCTCGGATGCATGGAACTAGCTATGCCCTTCATTGGGACTCAGCTGTTTTGCTCAGAGTCACTTTAGATCCAGAGGAGATATTCCATTGATTTACATCACGCAGAACCCCCCTGGTCTACATCTTTTGTTATCGATATTATCTCAACTGGCGGTCAGATAGTACAACAATAACTACCATGTTACAATCCAAAACACCGGCCATGGACCTGACTTCTGACAGCATCCTATCTGGACATTCGTCTTTCCATGACCTTTATTAGAAAGTTACACAGTTTGATGCTGGGGAGCTTTCACCCACCTAAATCAAGAGCAGATGATCTCTCCTGCCACGACCGCAACTTCAAAAGAGAAACAAAATTCTTTCCCCGTTTACTGTGAGACCTCTCTTGCTTAATCCACATGCTGGGGGGGGTTTGGTTTTTTTTAATACTCGTGGAATAATGTGTAATAAATTCATAGATTAAACAGCACTCTATCCAAGTATAATCAATCAAAAATGACAGCTGATTGATTTCTTTTGTAAATGAGAATATACTTATTATTTAATTGATTTCAGTGTTCTCCAAAAAGGTGATTTGAAAGTCATAATTCACATTCAGCTTTGTGGCGGTTTTAGTAAGATTTTCACATAAATAAGAGTGTTACTTTTTTTTCTTTTTTTTTTGACGATGCCAATCGGCGTTCCTTTTTTAATTCTGCGACAAGGATGCTTGTAGGACTCATTTCGTCTGGAAGGCAGAAAGGATACTACAATTTGCATGTTCATCGAGAGGTTTATATTCAAAACTCCGTGACCGTTTCCCTCCCCCCACTTAGAGGCGTTCTGTTATTAAAGCCTAACTTTGAATGAACATCTGAATGTAAGTTATATCATTAGGAAACACAGTCTCCCTGGGGTCTTATGATGGTAGAATTTAGGTACCATAAAAAGCACGAAACAGATGGCACTGCAACATAAAAGCATTTTAAAATAAACATTAACACAAGTTGGAATACACATCTTATTAGGAATGCCGTTTTAATCATATTAACTGCTGTTGACATTGCAACTTCAAACTATTTCAGAGGGCTTGATGGAGGGGGGGGGAAATCCCTAATTAATGTAGAAAGCAATGCATGTACCATCTTAATATATATTATTCACTTGAAATTAGTCATCTCCTGGAAGAAAAAGGTACTATTTTGGTTTCAGAAAAAAAGCAAATTCAATAAATATTTCTAATGATGCTCATTATATGTTCCGCTTATTGTCAGTGTCTTGCATTTCTTATTCTAAAATATGCTGAGATATTACAAGATATTTTCCACCTTTTCTTTCCTGTAAAGAAAGCTATAGCTCTTGGGGTCTACATGGTCTCAAAACGGAGGATCTCAAAATGTCATCGGATATCTCAGTCCCAAGCACATTCACTTATTTTCTTTATTTACCTCGTTTATAACCCACCTTTGTCCTTAATGGGAACCCAAAGCAACTTACCACATTCTCCTCTCCTTCATTTTATCTTCACAACAACCTTGTGAGGTCGGTTAGGCTGAGAGTGTGTGACTGGCCCAAGGTCACCCAGCAAGCTTCCGTGGCAGAGATTCGAACTTGGGTTACCCAGATTCTAATCCGACGCTTTAACCACTACACCACACTAGCTGTCCCCAGACCTTTACCGCAGGTGCACTGATCAGTTTCGATGCAGTCACAGATACAAGCACATCATTGGTCTGT